>OZ026519.1:92291467-92638967 GCA_964019695.1 Loripinus fragilis | reverse complement strand
ACCTAAACGATTTAAATAGTGGTCATATCAGAAATTGTGTGATGCACTCCATTATCTTTTGGACAATATATTTATAAGATTTGGCTCAAAATTATATAGACAAATTGTAGGTATTCCAATGGGTACTAATTGTGCTCCTCTTTTTGCAGATTTGTTTTTGTTTTGTCATGAGAGAGACTTTATGTTGTCTCTGTCAGACAATAATCAAACTGATATTATTGAAGCTTTTAACTCAACCTCCAGGTATTTAGATGACTTACTTAATATTGATAATCCTTATTTTGAACAAATGGTAGGTCAGATATATCCCACTGAACTTCAGTTAAATAAGGCGAATTCTTCTGATACTGAAGCTCCGTTTTTGGACTTGAACTTGTCAATAACAAATGGCATAGTTTCTTCTAAAATTTATGATAAATGGGGTGATTTTAATTTTGAAATAGTAAATTTCCCATTACTTGATGGAGATGTTCCTCTCTCTCCTTCCTATGGTGTATATATTTCTCAGCTTATTCGGTTTGCTAGAGTGTGTTCTAATGTTGATGACTTTAACAACAGAAACTTATTTTTAACTGCTAAGTTATTGAAACAAGGTTATAGATATCATAAAATTCGAAAAGTATTTTCTAAATTCTACCACAGACACTCAGAGTTAATTGTTAAATACAAAATTGGGTTAAAAACTCTTCTGCAACAAGGCATATCAGAACCTATATTTTATGGTGATTTAGTTTATAAATTCAAACGAATTGTTGGAAAGGTAAGTAAGGTTGCAAAGATCAGGAATCGATACAATCAAGCACCACACCTGACCCAGGATACCAATGGGAAAGTGACAAACTCACAGAAGACACCACAAACGAGAGCCAAGAGGTCAGCCCTTTCCCAGCAGGTGACCACGAAGCACATATAAACAGACGCGCACAAAACATAGCAAACACAAGACAGAACAAAAACATAAAAGATCCACAAAAGAAGTACCGCCTTGGAACGGTCAGTAAAATATTTTACTGGAGGGCTTAAACCGGTTTAACGGCGCCAACCTTACCCTTAATTCAGATGTGGATCAAGACACATAGATATTTGGTTTGCATGAAAGACCCCTAACTTATCAATGCATCATCTCCTAAAACATATAAATCAAGATATAACAAGGAGATAAAGCAAGGATAAGGACTCAACAGTAAATTAAACTGAATACCGGAGCAAAAGAAATCCAACAGGTAAACCCCGGTGGGCCCGACAAACAGCCAAAGCATCAGGCCCCTACCATCTCATCAATAGATAAGTCTTTAAGTCGGAACCATCATAGAAGTAAGTAATGGTGAAAAGATCAGGAATCGATACAATCAAGTACCACACCTGACCCAGGATACCAATGGGAAAGTGACAAACTCACAGAAGACACCACAAACGAGAGCCAAGAGGTCAGCCCTTTCCCAGCAGGTGACCACAAAGCACATATAAACAGACGCGCACAAAACATAGCAAACACAAGACAGAACAAAAACATAAAAGATCCACAAAAGAAGTACCGCCTTGGAACGGTCAGTAAAATATTTTACTGGAGGGCTTAAACTGGTTTAACGGCGCCAACCTCACCCTTAATTCAGATGTGGATCAAGACACATAGATATTTGGTTTGCATGAAAGACCCCTAACTTATCAATGCATCATCTCCTAAAACATATAAATCAAGATATAACAAGGAGATAAAGCAAGGATAAGGACTCAACAGTAAATTAAACTGAATACCGGAGCAAAAGAAATCCAACAGGTAAACCCCGGTGGGCCCGACAAACAGCCAAAGCATCAGGCCCCTACCATCTTATCAATAGATAAGTCTTTAAGTCGGAACCATCATAGAGTCTGAAGTCAGACCCACCGGCGTGCAATTAAAGAGGAAAGCAAAGTTGCCAACCGTGATTGGGTTGACTACCAAGCATGCAGTCTGTTGCAATACATTAATGTTATAGCCAATCTTTTTATAATGGGAAACTATTTTAATGAACTGCGCTGAAAAATTATTAGAGCCAACAATCTTCTTCAACTTATACACCAAGTCACCATAGAAATCAGGTTCCAAAAGTCCTTGGCGCAAGAGAGATTTAAGTCCAACTTGGAATTTAGAAATCAAAACAAAGTATCGTCTATAAAATTTTGAAAATGTTTTGCGAAGTTTATGATACCGATAGCCTTGTTTAAGAAGTTTCTGAGTTAACAATTTATTGCGAGTGTTGAAGTCAGCAACATAGCTAGATGCTCTAGCAAAACGAATGAGTTGAGAGATATAGACTCCATAGGATGTAGAACGAGGAACATCACCATCTAAAAATGGGAAATTGACAATTTCAAAATCAAAGTCGTCACGTTTGTCATAAATTTTAGTAGAAACAATATCATTAGAAATTGACAAATGCAAGTCTAAAAATGCGGCTTCGGTATCAGAGGCATTGGCTTTATTAAGTTGGAGCTCTGAAGGGTATATTTGACTAACCATATTTTCAAAATAAACATTATTAATATTTAAAATATCGTCCAAATATCTGGAAGTAGTGTTAAACGCATCAATAACATCAGCCTGCTTATCATCAGAAAGAGACATCATAAAGTCCCTTTCATAACAAAACAGGAATAAATCTGCAACCAGGGGAGCACAATTAGTGCCCATAGGAATCCCAACAACTTGTCTATAGAGTTTGGTGCCAAATCGAATAAAAATGTTGTCCAACAAAAAGGTCAGCGCATCACATACATTTTGACACGACCATGCATGATATTTTTTAGGTTTTTCTGAAGTAAAAAACGCATTTCTGTCACTACATGCAAGGTAAGGAGAGCCTTCTCTCTGGAAGGTTCTTTCAATAAGATCAATAAGTTTATCTTTAATTAAATTATGAGGTAAAGTAGTGTAAAGAGTAGAAAAATCATAAGTAGACAAACTTGTCGCATTGAAATCTCTAGCTTTTAGTTTATCTAAAATTTCACCTGAATTTTTAATCGACCAAAATAGGTTTTTACCAGATCTCTCATATACCTTTTCACAATATTTGATAACATGTTTTTTAACAGCTGTAAGACACGAGGTTAACAATTTAGAAAGTTCTGTTGTTGTACAAGAACTAGAATTTGCAATAAATCTTGCTTTATAGGGTTTTTTATGGAGTTTAGGTAACCAGTACAACGTAGGAACTTTGTCTTGATTTTCTTTAGCTTTGACACCAAAATGTAGGGCTGTATGACAACCATGCCCATCAACAATCACCCTTTCACTTAAAGAAGGCTGCAGTTTATAGGCATTAGTGTCAACAAGCTCACGCTTAAGAGTATTAATATAATACAATCGTCAAACAACTACAACATTGTTAGCAGCTTTATCTGCTGGAACCAAAACATAGTTCATATGAAAATCCTGGATACCTCGTTTAAGATGACTAAAAGAAGATTTAGGTTTAGGGGGCAAAAGATGTGTATTACCAGAGTAAAATGAAATACGAGTATCAATAATTTTAAAAATGTTAATCTTCCATTCCTTCAAAGCATCAGGTTCAACATTTTCCCGTTTGCACCAACGATTACTGAAGTCATTTAAAGAAGCAGCGATCTCTCTACGACATTTAGAGAAATCAATATTAGAGGGAAATCTATATTTAGGACCTTTAGAAATGATATTGCGAACTCTAGCGTCAGGAATGACATTTAGATTACCTGTAATAACATGCCCTGCAGAGGGATATAAATAATTTGAATTTTTACAATCTCAGGAGGCAGGAGTATTGGAATCTATATCTAAATCATTTACAATTTTATTAAAGTTAAATATTGTAGACCTTATTGGTTTGTTATATTTATAACAAATAATAGGAGTTTCAGAATTATTAAAGTAATTTGGAATAGATGAAATCACTGAATTATCCTTGAAGATACTATGTAAATCAATAAACTCAATACCTTTGTTAATGAATGGAATTTTGATAAAATGTCGTTTATGGTTGACCTCAGAATCGATATAAGGACTAAGGAAATGTTGAACATAACACCTTGTAAGGAGTGCTGCTTTATATAATTTGTTTGCTCTATCATAAAGTTTATTAGCCTCTAACTCTAAATTGCGTAAAACTGAGATAGGCAAGGAACTTAAAAATGAAAATAAGCCATGTCGACCATGATTAGTTAAAGCCAAAGAAAGATCCTTTAGAGAAGTATTTAAGCGTTTTTCAGTACAAATTTTGCGCTTAATGTTGCCATTTTTACGTTTACCATGAGATCTACTTTTACGTTTTTTACATTCCAAAACAGAAAAAACATCAAAATCTGGCATTTTGGAAATGTTGCCTTCATGGCATATATTATCATTAAAGCCTAAAGGAAAAGGTGATTGCAAAAATTTAATCCATTTAAGTTCAGTTTCATGTCTCTTAATATTTTTTAATCTAGTTGATGAATTTGGATCATATATAATTTTTTCAACCGGCTGAATTACAATTTTACTAGGTGGATGACCATTATTTTTGAAATGGCGATAAAGAAATGTGTCAAATTTTTTAGGCTTTTTCATTTTACGAAAGTGCTCACGAAACCTAGTCTTGAGGGATCGGCCAGTTTGTCCAACATATTGCATTCCACAGTTAGTTTCAGTTCAAGTTATAACATAAATCAGATCCGATGAAGTTCAGTCCAAATCATTATTATTAATTATGGAAAATTTTCTACCATTTACAGATGATGTAATGGTAGTTTTAGTACATAAATGTGTGTAACAGACACACCTCTTGGCATTGCACTTAGAAACATTAGGATACATTCCGCGTCTTTTGAAGTCCGACCCACCGGCGTGCAATTAAAGAGGAAAGCAAAGTTGCTAACTGTGATTGGGTTGACTACCAAGCATGCAGTCTGTTGCAATACATTAATGTTATAGCCAATCTTTTTATAATGGGAAATTATTTTAATGAACTGCGCTGAAAAATTATTAGAGCCAACAATCTTCTTCAACTTATACACCAAGTCACCATAGAAATCAGGTTCCGAAAGTCCTTGGCGCAAGAGAGATTTAAGTCCAACTTGGAATTTAGAAATCAAATCAAAGTATCGTCTATAAAATTTTGAAAATGTTTTACGAAGTTTATGATACCGATAGCCCTGTTTAAGAAGTTTCTGAGTTAACAATTTATTGCGAGTGTTGAAGTCAGTAACATAGCTAGATGCTCTAGCAAAACGAATGAGTTGAGAGATATAGACTCCATAGGATGTAGAACGAGGAACATCACCATCTAAAAATGGGAAATTGACAATTTCAAAATCAAAGTCGTCACGTTTATCATAAATTTTGGTAGAAACAATACCATTAGAAATTGACAAATGCAAGTCTAAAAATGCGGCTTCGGTATCAGAGGCATTGGCTTTATTAAGTTGGAGCTCTGAAGGGTATATTTGACTAACCATATTTTCAAAATAAACATTATTAATATTTAAAATATCGTCCAAATATCTGGAAGTAGTGTTAAACGCATCAATAACATCAGCCTGCTTATCATCAGAAAGAGACATCATAAAGTCCCTTTCATAACAAAACAGGAATAAATCTGCAACCAGGGGAGCACAATTAGTGCCCATAGGAATCCCAACTACTTGTCTATAGAGCTTGGTGCCAAATCGAATAAATATGTTGTCCAACAAAAAGGTCAGCGCATCACATACATTTTGACACGACCATGCATGATATTTTTTAGGTTTTTCTGAAGTAAAAGATGCATTGTTGTCACTACATGCAAGGTAAGGAGAGCCTTCTCTCTGGAAGGTTCTTTCAATAAGATCAATAAGTTTATCTTTAATTAAATTATGAGGTAAAGTAGTGTAAAGAGTAGAAAAATCATAAGTAGACAAACATAAGTAGACAATCATAAGTAAACCTTATTTTAGTGATCAATTCAAAAAGATAGTAAAACGTTATAAAAGGGTTGGATATAACTTTGATATCATGCCACAGTCTGCATGCCTAGTTTTAAACCCAATTACGGTTTATAGCAATGGTTTCCTTTTTAATTGCACGACGGTGGGTCAGGCCTCAGACTCTATGACGGCTCTGACATAAAGCTTTAATCAGTGGGTTGGTGCCTGATGCTTATCTGTAGCTGGACCCACCGTGGCTCAACTTGAGGTTTACTTAAGCTCTAGATATATCTGTGAGTTATGAGCCCTTTTCTTTGTTTCATCATGGTGTGTTAATTTGATTAGAGTGTTTCTTCATGATGATACATTGCATTAGTTAGAAGGCCTCCATGCGAGCTGAACATTTCTTGTACTTCAACAACAACAGAATCTAGGGCGAAGATTTGGTACCAGTAAACTGCATTTAAGCCCCCCCCTCCCCACTGGCTTAGGCTGCTGTCCATTCTAAGGCGGTGGTTCTGTTGTTGTTGACTTTTTGTCTATTGTTACCCCCATTGTGGGAGTTTGTAATTGCTCTATGGTTTGTTGTACGTTACTTTATGTCCATTCTAGTATTGCAATCATCTTGATGGGGAAGAGAGAGCTGGTTGTTTTGCTTAATTTGTCTTCCTGGTGTCTCATGATGGTTGAGTGGCTCTTCCTTGCGGTGCCATGGGGTTGTCTGCGGTTTTTCCTGACCATACTCACTAACTATTTTTGCTTTCATTTGATTAAAAAATAACAATCTATTTAAATTTTACTTTCAGACTGTAGGATGCTAAACAATTCATCATAATCAGGGAAGTGTAATAAAATGGTGTTGTCATCAGAAAAGTCATATAAGGTACCTCTCACAATGAAATAAAATATATAATTTTAAAAAAGATCGTATAAAAGGGGGCCAAGGATAGACCTTTGTGGTACTCCTTTTAAAATTTCCGCCCATGAGCTAAAATATTTCCTATTTTGATTCTTTGTTTTCTATTGGAGAGGTAACTTGCAATCAAGTTTACGACACTGCTAGATAGTAAGTGAGTATGATCAGGAAATACCACGATCACATAGGCAGAAAGCTTGCACAGGAGATTATCATGTGGCAGGCAGTAAATTGTTATGCTTTCATGCTTGTCTGTTTGTTGATGCCTTGTGGTAGCAAACCACATCAAACGGAGACCCCAGAGCGGGCCGGAGTGCGCACTTAGATAAATCCTGATTGCGACCAGTTTCAAATATAAAAGCCAATTCTCTTCAATCTAAATCAAGATTAGAGATGTTTTGTGGATTCTAGAGAAATAAAACACTAAAATTGATGTTTCATAAGAGAGCCAATACCATAGAAATCTTCTCGGACCCCACTTTTTCGACGACAATTTTTAGGACAAAATGTACGAAAAAAATAGTAAGTGAGTATGATCAGGAAATACCACAATCACAAACCGCAGACAACCCTGTGGCACCGCGAGGAAGAGCCGCTCAACATTCACGAGACACCAGGAAGACAAATTAAGCAAAGCAACCAGCTCTCTCTTCCCCATTAAGATGATTGCAATACTAGAACGGACACAAAGCAACGTACAACAAAACATAGAACAATTACAGACTCCCACAAATGGAGTAACAATAAACAAAAAGTCAACAACAACAGAACCACCGCCTTAGAACAGACAGCAGCCTAAGCCACCGGGGGGGGGGGGGGGGGGGGGGGGGGGGGGCGGGGGGCTTAAATGCATTTATTGATGGTGATTGTTGATGGGCATGGTTGTCATACAGCCCTACATTTTGGTGTCAAAGCTAAAGAAAATCAAGACAAAGTTCCTACGTTGTACTGGTTACCTAAACTCCATAAAAAACCCTATAAAGCAAGATTTATTGCAAATTCTAGTTCTTGTACGACAACAGAACTTTCTAAATTGTTAACCTCGTGTCTTACAGCTATTAAAAAACATGTTATCAAATATTGTGAAAAAGTATATGAGAGATCTGGTAAAAACCTATTTTGGTCCATTAAAAATTCAGGTGAAATTTTAGATAAACTTAAAGCTAGAGATTTCAATGCGACCAGTTTGTCTACTTATGATTTTTCTACTCTTTACACTACTTTACCTCATAATTTAATTAAAGATAAACTTATTGATCTTATTGAAAGAACCTTCCAGAGAGAAGGCTCTCCTTACCTTGCATGTAGTGACAGAAATGCATTTTTTACTTCAGAAAAACCTAAAAAATATCATGCATGGTCGTGTCAAAATGTATGTGATGCGCTGACCTTTTTGTTGGACAACATTTTTATTCGATTTGGCACCAAGCTCTATAGACAAGTAGTTGGGATTCCTATGGGCACTTATTGTGCTCCCCTGGTTGCAGATTTATTCCTGTTTTGTTATGAAAGGGACTTTATGATGTCTCTTTCTGATGATAAGCAGGCTGATGTTATTGATGCGTTTAACACTACTTCCAGATATTTGGACGATATTTTAAATATTAATAATGTTTATTTTGAAAATATGGTTAGTCAAATATACCCTTCAGAGCTCCAACTTAATAAAGCCAATGCCTCTGATACCGAAGCCGCATTTTTAGACTTGCATTTGTCAATTTCTAATGATATTGTTTCTACCAAAATTTATGATAAACGTGACGACTTTGATTTTGAAATTGTCAATTTCCCATTTTTAGATGGTGATGTTCCTCGTTCTACATCCTATGGAGTCTATATCTCTCAACTCATTCGTTTTGCTAGAGCATCCAGCTATGTTACTGACTTCAACACTCGCAATAAATTGTTAACTCAGAAACTTCTTAAACAGGGCTATCGGTATCATAAACTTCGCAAAACATTTTCAAAATTTTATAGACGATACTATGATTTGATTTCTAAATTCCAAGTTGGACTTAAATCTCTCTTGCGCCAAGGACTTTCGGAACCTGATTTCTATGGTGACTTGGTGTATAAGTTGAAGAAGATTGTTGGCTCTGATAATTTTTCAGCGCAGTTCATTAAAATAATTTCCCATTATAAAAAGATTGGCTATAACATTAATGTATTGCAACAGACTGCATGCTTGGTAGTCAACCCAATCACGGTTGGCAACTTTGCTTTCCTCTTTAATTGCACGCTGGTGGGTCGGACTTCAGACTCTATGATGGTTCCGACTTAAAGACTTATCTATTGATGAGATGGTAGGGGCCTGATGCTTTGGCTGTTTGTCGGGCCTACCGGGGTTTACCTGTTGGATTTCTTTTGCTCCGGTATTCAGTTTAATTTACTGTTGAGTCCTTATCCTTGCTTTATCTCCTTGTTATATCTTGATTTATATGTTTTAGGAGATGATGCATTGATAAGTTAGGGGTCTTTCATGCAAACCAAATATTTATGTGTCTTGATCCACATCTGAATTAAGGGTGAGGTTGGCGCCGTTAAACCGGTTTAAGCCCTCCAGTAAAATATTTTACTGACCGTTCCAAGGCGGTACTTCTTTTGTGGATCTTTTATGTTTTTGTTCTGTCTTGTGTTTGCTATGTTTTGTGCGCGTCTGTTTATATGTGCTTTGTGGTCACCTGCTGGGAAAGGGCTGACCTCTTGGCTCTCGTTTGTGGTGTCTTCTGTGAGTTTGTCACTTTCCCATTGGTATCCTGGGTCAGGTGTGGTACTTGATTGTATCGATTCCTGATCTTTGCAACCTTATTACTTTTACTGAAGTCTGATGCCCCTGCTGGACAGTGTGCATGAGCAAGCCACTCAAATCTTGCTAAATCATGCAGAAATCCCCATGAACATGTGCAACATTTACAACTCAATACCTGCCTTCCACCTTGTTTCTTCGATAATCAGCTTCGAGTTTGTGTATATGAAAATGAAAGTAGAATTCTGATGCATTTCCAGGCCAAGCCAAACATTCGTATTTTGGCCGGATAGCCACTTTTAGTATTTTCAGTTGCCCAAAAATGCTTTTAGTTGTTCCGCTAGAACTTTTTCATAAATTTTTGAATGGACAGGGAGCAGGGTTTGCGTCCATAAGGTCAAATTTTTTAGAAAAATTGGAGTAACTTGGCCAAAATTTAGTCTATCAGGGACTATCCCTGATGCAATACTATAGTAACGTGATCTGTAAGCAAGGGAACTAGAGACTGTTTGCCATGTTTAAAGATTTTAATCGAAATTTTGTCAAAACCTGAAGCTTTTTTTGACATTGAAGTTGTTTATAATTTTTGAAACTGTTTTTTGATCTGTAGGCCTAAAGTTGAAAGCATCCGTGCCAAAGTTTTGCTCTTAAATCTTAGAAATGCTAGGGTTTTTCCCTTTCAACATGTTCAAAAGAGTAGTACTGTCCAATATCCTTTGCAACATTTACAAAGAAATCATAGAAAATATCTAGGACGTCTTTTTCATTTGTTACAATTTGGACATTTTCCGTTAAAACAAATGAGTTTTGGCCATTAGTTTATTTACCAAATTTCTCCTCTTCCTATAAAAGTAAGAAAGAAGGCAAAGACCAGGAATCGATACAACCAAGCACGACACCTGACCCAGGATACCAACGGAAAAGTGACAACTTCAAAATTAGACGTAACAAACCAGAGCCAAGAGGTCAGCCCTTTCCCAGCAGGTGACCATAAGGCACCAATAAACAGACGCACATGAAAGCATAACAAAAACGAGACAGAAATAACATAAATGCATGATCCACAAAAGAAGCACCGCCTTGGAATGGTCAGTAAAAATATTTTACTTGAGGACCTAAACAGTTTCATGGCGTCAACCTTGTCAAAGTTCTCAATTTTTGAAGTTTTGTTTTTCTGGTATTTGTTATGGTGCATTTTAAAAGTATTTTACTGGAGGGCTTAGGAGATGATACATTGATAAGTTAGGGGTTTCATGCAAACCAAACATCTATATGTCTTGATCCACACCTGAACTAAGGGTGAGGTTCGTGCACCGTTAAACCTTTTTAAGCCCTCCAGTAAAATATTTTACTGACCGTTCCAAGGTCGTACTTCTCTTGTGGATCGTTTATGTTTTTTCTGTCTTGTGTTTGCTATGCCTTTGTACACGTCTGTTTAAATGTGCCTTGTGGTCACCTGCTGGGAAAGCACAAACGACAGCCAAGAGGTCAGCCATTTCCCAGCAGGTGACCACAAGGCATCAATAAACAGACGTGCATGCAAGCATAACGAAAACAAGACAAAAATAACATAAATGATCCACAAAAGAAGCACAACCTTCAAACGGTCAGTAAAAATATTTTACTGGAGGGCTTAAACCGGTTTAACAGTGCACCAACCTCACCCTTGGTTCAGATGTGGATCAAAACGAATAGATATTTGGTTTGTATGAAAGATCCCCAACTTATCAATGCATCATCTCCTAGAACATATAAAGCAAGATATAAAAAGGAGATAACGCAAAGATAAGGACTCAACAGCAAATAGAGCTGAATACCGGAGCAAAAGAAATCCAACAGTAAACCCCAATGGGCCTGACAGCAGCAAAAGTATCAGGCCCCTACCATCTCATCAATAGATGAGTCCTTAAGTCGCAACCGTGATAGAGTAAAAAAAAAGTTTCTTTATTTTAATTCGATTTTGATTTGGTTTGCAGCAGAATGCATGGTTTAATAAGGGCTTGCATCTCAGATTCACTTGTTTTAGATGTTGCCATCCCATTTGATATAATAATAATAATAATAATAATAATAATAATAATAATAATAATAATAATAATAATAATAATAATAATAATAATAATAATAATAATAATAATAATAATAATAATGATGATAATAATAATAATAATAATAAGAAATAATAATAATAATAATAATAATTATAATAATAATAATAATAATATTAATAATAATAATAATAATAATATTGAACGTTATAAAGATTATGGTAATGATAATGATAATGACAATAACAACAATAATAATAATAAAAATAATAATAATAATAATAATAATAATAATAATAATAATAATAATAATAATAATAATAATAATAATAATAATATTGAACGTTCCATAGGGAATGACCATTGACAAATAGCATTCGTTACAAAATTTTATTATAACCGGAAAAGTTTCCCAATAACAGTTGAAAGTGTCAAAAAAGTTATTTTGCAAGTTTGAAGAAATAAGGTTGTTTATCACATATTCTATGCAAAGGGTTAATGAATCTGTAGACATTTGATTGTAGAAGTAGCCGATATAGCTAATTTTGTTATTCAAGTTTGGATACTGGACAGGTGATTGAAAAAGGGGTGGCACTGTCACACTGTCAGATTATGAAATAGAGTGCTGCATTGAGAGCAATTTTTGTTGTTAGCAGTGTAGTGGTAGTGGTACCTGTGATTGAGAGCGTGTTTAGTGGTAGAATTAACCTGTGCGTGGTAGCTCAGTGGTTAGCACACTTGCCTCTGGTGCTAGAGGTCTGAGGTTCGATCCCCTGTCATGGTGAGGAAAATGTTTGGTGTTGGAACACCCGCTTTCCTCGATTCTCGGCTAAAAGTTCCAAAAATAGCTAAAAAAGGGTACCGTGGTTTCTAGGGCTGGTACGATTAATCGAAATATTGGTTAATCAGTCAATATACAATAGAAAAAGGATTATCGATATGAAAATCATAAAAATCTTTTACTTACAATTAAAGTTCAAGCATAATTGCCTCGTGTTATTTTTTGTTTAGACCGGAAGTGCATTGTCGTAAACAGTAAATGTGTATAAATTGCTGTAATATAGTAATAAAAAATGCTGTACTCTGTATGCAAACTCAACAAGTGATTGTAAGAAAAATTTATACTTGCGCTTCTCTGTTTTAAAGTAGTACAAAACTATAAAATATTCATCAGAGAAACAATCTAGTATGCGAGTGTTTTTTTCTGCGCGGTTAAATTTGGGTTTAGAAGCTTTCAATTTTCCCAACATTTTACAGTGTGTCTCATTTTACACAAAGATGTTGGTGTCATGCATACTTGACTTCTTTTTGTATGATGTCACGCAGCGTGGCAGCACCAATGGCCGACTGTGAGTTTAATTACTGACTTTGCCAATTAGCAAGTCAATTTTCTTCCAACTGAGTGGATGACAAGTTGTTTTGAGCAAAGGTGCCTTCTTTTACTTGAAACATATTGTCTTTTGAATACAAAACGCACACTACTTAGTGTTGCATAGCGAAATGATGGGGAAATTAATGTGTATTGACCATGCAAAAGTTATCAAAATGTTCTGAGACCTTTCAAGTTTGAGCAATTACTAATCCGTTATATATCGAAATTAAAGTACCGATTATGATTAGCATTTTGTCGTCCATTAGCCAGCCATATTAGCTTCTTGCTGGTGTTCATAAAGACGGATAAGCTTTCAATAAATATAACAGCACAGTCTTATAGATAGTACATTGAACCATTGCTTTTTGAAGAAAAATCACAGATATGTAAAGACCATAGTGTGGTGATGCACTTGAAATTTCATCACTACCACTGACATCCTGATGAAATTTCAAGTACATCACCACACTATATCACCACACTATCATGTCATCAATTAAGGAGGAGTTATTTGCCCTTTGATTGCCTAAATTTCAGCGATTTTTACTTCCTCAGCCATTACTTAGTAAGCAATTGATGGACAATGTCCTCAGTTGTGGAAGAGTTATTGCCCTTTGTTGCCCTAAATTTCAATGAATTTTTCCGTCCTCAGCCATAACTAAGTAAGCGATGGATGGAATTTCATGAAACTTATACAGAGTATATGTGACCATAGTTATTGGCTATTGACTTATTGCCCTTTGATCGCCTTAATATCAATGAATTTGTCCATTCATGGCCATAACCTAGTAACCAATAGATGGAATTTCATGAAACTTATAGTTATAATATATTGGCAATGTCATGATTGTCAATATGGCGATGCCACAATAGTTTAAGATATACAGGAGTTAATGCCCTTTGATTGCTTATATTTCAATGAATTGGTCCCTAAAGAACCATATCTTGGCAAGAAATAGATTGACCAAGGATACCGATGGGAAAGTAACAAACTCACAATTAGACACCACAAACGAGAGCCAAGAGGTCAGCATTTTCCCAGCAGGTGGCCACAAGGCACATATAAACAGACGCATACAAAGGCATGAAGTTTCATTAGAATGTCCTTGAAGGAGTTACAGGAGTTATTGCTCTTTGATTGCCTTAATTTCGATGAATTGGTCCATCTAGAGCCATAACTTTGTAAGGGATGAATGGATTTTCATGAAAATTATGCTAAATAATAAATAGCAGGGCTTTATCCAGCAATTTTGGGAAAAGGTCCCTGGCCAAAATTGGGAAAAAAATTATCAACTAAATGTCAAAATTGGGAAACATTATTGACATAAAACCTAATTATGGGTCCCAGGGAGCAAAATTTATTCTAAAGATCAAGATATTTTAGATTGTTTATGCCAAAGCACAAGACTTTAGTGTTTAAGTAACATTCTGATATGGTCATTGATTATCATATTAAAAGTTAAAAAAAAAATATTATTTTTTTTTAATTTTCTTAATTGGGAAAAGTTGACATGCAATCAGGGGGAAAAGGTGGCTATTTTCATTGGGAATGGGGCCGAAATTCGGCCCAGCTGGGAATGGCGGATAAAGCCCTGAATATGTATCACCATGGTGTGATGGCACTTGAGCAGTTTTATCAGTAAATCCTTACTTGCTTAAATTCTGATGAATTTGTGTTTTAGAGCCATAGCATTTTAATGGATAAACATGATGAATTTTCATTGTAAGTGTATGGTGGTGTGCTTTAAGTTTTGTCAGAAAGTCCTTCCTACCGGGCCGCGTAGCGCAGTCAGTAACGTGTCTGGCTTCAGATGCGTGTCTGACTGCAGATCAAGGGGTCGCGAGTTCGATCCCGGTCCGGTCCCATACTTTCGTGGAGATTGATCATGAAATAATTTCTACGGTCATTCTCCTCCCTTCCGCTGATTTATCCAAGAAGGGTTGTTGTCAGTTACAAGTGAAAGTATGTCACTATGTGCACGAATTACTGGTTAACCGCTTGTTCAAGCCTGCCCAGGAAAAGTGTGGTTAGGTGAACTGACCGTCCTGCAATGACCATAGCTGTTGACTTGGGACGTAAAGCAACAAAACAAACAAACAAACAAGAAAGTCCTTCCTGAAACATGGGTTATTGCCCCTGATTTGTTTATATTTTAAAGAATTCAGACTTGATACGGCCAGAATAACAAACCATGGCAAAAGTATTTTTTTTTGGGGGGGGGGGGTGTATATTACAGGGAATAAACTAGGGGGCAACTAAGGCGAAATAGTCACACTAGGGGCCGAAATTTTGCCCTAAATGGGACCCTGGGAGAAATGGGAGTCTCATTTTTTAGGGAGACTCATTTTCATTTGACACAACACAAACGTAAGATGTGGTGACAATCTACTATCACTGCATCATATTTTCCTTCCATTTAATGGCAAAAGTATATGTATGGCTAATTTGCTTCTAAACTGACAGAAAATGCCATTATTTTGCACTATAGCTCATTCCTATCTTACTGTCACTTTTCCATAATTTTCCTGGAGGGAGAAGTCACTTCTCCCTACTGTCAGGGCCCAGCTTGAACCTTGGTATTAATTTGTTTATTATCTGCTTTCAGTTAAAGAATCCCAGAATAATGCTTCAACAGTCATGAGTTGGGACCCAATAGGTAATAGAGTGGCAGGTGCCTCAGGCGGACAAGATGAGGCCCCACCACCCATACCGCCTAGAGCTAGTAGTCTACAGCAGTCTGCTCATAACTTAGGTAAGTTAGAAGGCTATTTTTAGATCATGACATCATTTTCTAATTTTAGACAAAATTTAAAAAAGTCAAGAAAAATTAAAGCAATGTTCTGAATACTTTTGAAAATATGAAAAATGGAGCATTTGCTCCAAAAGAGCAAATGCTCCATTTTCCATAATATTTTCAAATACATGATATTTCAAAGGTGTCAAAAGGCGTTATTATGGAGTAAGGGGTTAATATGGGTTACACTAGTTGCTAAAGAGCTTATATACAGATTTTTTTTTTTAAAAAAAGGTATGCACAGATAGTTCAAATATTTGTTTTTGCACATGTCATAAGATAAGATATAAGAAATATGCATTTCTCTTCCTGGTTTAATTATTTAATGCTTTCCATGATAATCTCTGATCAATATATCCATTCCTGTTTTGAAAACAGTGTAGATCAGGATTCACACTGTTTTCCACACGCAGACCTGGGGTAATCGTAATCAGTAATTGTAATTATCTGTAAAAAAATACAATTTTCAAAGTAATCAAATGTAATTGTAATCATGTTTTTTTTACATACATGTAATGTAATTGTAATGATTACTGAAAATATATGAGCTGTAATTATAATTACTTTCAAATACTTTTCAAATACATTTGGCTATTTACTTAGAAAATTTGCCCAACACAAGAAACAAATAGGTGACTAATGGTAATATTTTAATTCAGATCTATGAATGGAGAAAAAGATCACAGGATAAATAAAACATATTGACTTTTGTGGACCATAAAAGTAGCACACTTTAAAATATTTAGTCAATTTCAGACTTAACATGGTGTTTAACATTAATTTGCATTTTGTATAAAAATTAAAAACCAAACTTTTTTTTCAAAAAAAATGGCAATAGACAACTTTACTCTTGACAGTATTTCTATTTCTCCTATTTGCTGGAGGCCTTTTAAGAAATGTTGAGAAACAAAAACTAGTTCTGTTCATTTTGACACGCTTAGCTGATTTCATATGTAAATTCATCAAACCCAGTCTATAAAAAGAAGACTACTCAAAGGTGTTAAATCTGTTGTTATTGAATATAGCTATCTCATGTGAAAAGGTACTTATGACCTTCTTAATAGCTACCTGTATATGTGTGCAAACTGGAGGAAGGTTACTACACAAAAGTACATTTTCGTGTGGAATGGCTAAATAGCTGGGTTTTTTTTCATCCAATAGTGCAACATCTGCTCCTGTAGAATGCTTATTCAGCATAGCAGGCAAAGTTTTTAGGCCTGAAAGATGTTCCCTCAAAGATGACACTTTTAAAAAAACTTAATACATGTATGATAATTAAATGTGATCATCAAATTAAATCTGAGTGATAACAATTTAAAAGTAGCTGACTGAGCAAAAGGTTGCAGCTGTGTAACTGACAATTTCCATTTTACATACTTTATAAATCTATCTTGCTATGTGGTACTGTATAGTGATATAGATCTTCAAAGTATGTAGGCAGATATAATGCATGATGTATCAAACTTTAAAACCACATTGGTATGAACTGTGCATAGTGTATACATATTTGTTTAACTTTAATAAGAACATGTATAAAATTTCATAGCTAATTTAAGAAATAACAGTATAGGACATGGCTTTCTATATAACTTCAAAGACCCTATCCATCTTTATAATTTAAAAGTGAGTACTTTATAGCATTGCAATTTTACATAAAAACTTCAAAAGTAATTAGTAATGTATTTGATTACATTTCTAAAGTAATTGTAATTGTAATCATTGCATTTCTACAGGTCCTGTAATTGTAATGTAATTGTAATCATTGATAAGTCAAAGTAACTGTAATGTATTTGAATACTTTTAAAGTATTTGGCCCCAGGTCTGTCCACACGACTTGTAAATACATGCAGATAACTGGGATACTCACCGTCTATCACCGAAACCGGAAATAGCGTACCACTGAATCGAAAGTAGAGAAAAACGGCAAGGCAGGCAGTGAGTTTTTACCTTTATTTACGCTTTATTATTTGCTCCCGAGCAACCACTGACATCAAGATTAATTTCAAAGGGAATAATTTCAATGTTGTGTATCTTTATTGTATTCTGTGTGTCGACATATCTTTGTTTACACAATGTTATCGCTGCTTGGTACTGGCTGGATAGTGCTCCTGCCGTAAAAACAGCCTTTGAACTAACGAATACATGGTTTATCTTCGGGTAAGAAGTTAATTCCCTACTTCTATATGCAATTTGCACCATCTCAGTTTTATCTCTGGTCTTGGTTTGATTATTTTCAATTGCAATCTATTGAATCAAAATAACTGTGGTATACGGCGAATAGTTGTTAAAGGCAAAACTTGTGTACTGCGATTAGTTAAAATCGTGTACCGCGAATAGTGGCAACGTGTAATGAGATTGACGCTTATTTCATGACTGACACTAGAAAAATAAATGAAACATTGTTTTTTAGCATTGGAGTTCATTTCAATTAATATGAAAACCATGAGGACTAAATTTGGGGCGCAGTTGCTTAGTGGTAGAGTGCTTGACTCAAGATTGAGGGGTCGCAGGTTTGAGCCTCACCTCTGGCACTGTGTTGTTTACCTGAGCAAGACACTTATCAACTTTCTAGTGCTGATTTAACCCAAGAAGACCCATTACAGCATGACTGAAAATTCATTGACTGGGGCCTAAAGAAGAAGAAAAATACCCCCAGCACACAAGGCTAAATTGGTAACATGTGGGCTCTATCTGAGCGTATTGCCCATGTTGGTGCCACATGGGAATTTAAGCCCATGAAGAACCCACATAGGGCACATATAATTGTTTACACTCACATAATCAGAACCACTGCCGCTTAAGCCTTTGAGTGATCCCTAAAATAAAACCACAACCCTCTCCACCAGTCCAGTACTGGTTATTGTCAGAGCGACTGACTAGATATTTGATATTTCACCTGTAGCCAGTTTAGCTATGATACATTACAAAAAGCGAACAACAAAGTGGCTGATCAGACAAAGCAGAAGTGCAGGCCGGTCTGCGCTTTGGTCCGAACTCTCCAAAGACAGGGTTTCTCGCATCGAGGACAATATAATCTTTATGTGTTGCCCATAATGACCCAAATGGGTCCCACATGCAGTGTTGTGCCTAGGTCAAGATTTCTGGGGGACACAGGTGTCCCTCTACTTGAAATTCAGGGGGACATTTACAAATTCTGGGGGACACACCAAATCTTTCAAATTTTTACCTGTTAAATTGAATAGTTATCCGGAAATTTCTGTTCTCTTTTTATTTAAATTTGAGCTTGATGTCGATAGATTTGGCTCAAGAAGGGTTGTAGATGACAGTGAAGTAGTTTCTGCTATTGCCCTAGTTTTGAATTCACCAGCAAATTTACTATTTCTATATTAAAATAGCTTTTTTTCTGCACTTCTGCTATGAAATTCGAGTTTTCCGCCATTGTTGTATATTGAACTGCGCTATTTACTTCCCTTTAATAGGTTACACTAAATACGGAAATAGTAGAAAACAGCGAAAAATGATAAGCAGATTTTCGAGGTGCGCCCTTAGGCCCGCGCTGGGTGCGTTTTTAAGGGACATGGGCAGTAAAATCGCGGGAATCCCGCAATGCCGCGCTCTAGGCACAACACTGCACATGCAACCCATATGGGTCCATGTACCACTGTTGCAAATACCTTATCAGTCCCATTTGGACTACTACTATGGGACACATATTATATCCCACATTATTCAAAAAAAATGTGTGTCACATGCTATTAAAAGTCATGTTTAACCGGCGTATTATCAAGGCAATTCCTGTGCTATTGATTCACAGCTTTTGGGCTTAACGTATACACATTCTGGGGATGTCACAAGAGGTGACGTCAGGAAAAGTGGGGCTATATTCACACTGGTCAATGTAAAAGCACCGGTGGTTGCTACAACGAACTGGTGGTGGCTTATTTCGGCACTGGTGGTGGCGTAAAATGGCGGAAAAGGTAAACAAAATCTATACCAGTTGACTTCATGATTTATTTATAAGCTTGCATTTATTTTATTTGTGATGACACCAGGCGCACAGACCGTCGGTAAGATTACAGTTTATGGCGCTGCCAAGCAATTGGTGATTTAATTCTTGGTTTGAACGGCAAATCCAACACAGTTCTGGAGTCTTGCCGTGACAGGTGCTTTTTTCTAGTGTAACTGCCTAAATTGAGTGAAATCTGCATGTCTAAGCGCAGCTGTTGTCATATTCCCATGAAATAACATCCAAAAAAACGATTACTACTTTGGTTTTTTTTCTTGGTAAACTAGCAAATGTTTTATTGAGGAATTTTTATTACAACGCACTGGGAGCATTTTTTGACGCATTGATACAACGCACTGATGGTTGCACAGAATTCCTGTGGTTGCTGGTGCAGACTCACCACATCATTCGCTGTTCACATAAACGTTGCAAAAATTGCCATTTCAACCAGCACATGATATTTCGATACTGTATAGAAGGCTCAGGCGAGCCTGTGCAAACGTACATACTCCCAAGAGTTTTTGCTGCCAGCACAAGAGATCTTGATATTTATTACATTGTCCAATGACTGCCTGCGCAAATGTGCAGACTCACCAGAGTATTCGCTGCTGGCGTGAATAACACACAAATCGCCATTTAAGGCAGCACAAGACATTTTGTACAGTGACGAAGGCGCAAATGTGCAGACTCGCCAGATCCTTCGCTGCTCGCACAAAATGGCATTCAATCGCCATTTGAGTCACCACATGAGAATTTTACACTGTTACGAAGGCTCAGACTAGACCAAGCAAATTTGGCCAAAGCCATCGCTGTTCGCATGAAAGACACCCAAAAATAGTGAGTATCACAATCACAAACTGCAAACAAACCCATGGCACTGAGAGGAATAGCCACACAACAATCACGAGACACCAGGAAGACAAACTAAGCAAAGCAGCCAGCTCTCTCTCTTCCCCATCAAGATGATTGTAAAACAAGAATGGACATAAAGTAACAAAATACAGAACAATTACAGAATCTTGTAATGGGAGTAACAATCAACAACGAATCAACAACAACAGAATCACCGCCTTAGAACATACAGCAGCCTATTCCTCTGGGGTGCTAAAATTGCATTTTACTAGTACCAAATCTTCGCCCTAGAATCTGCTGTTGTTGAAGCACAAAACTTTTAAGCTCGCATGGAGGCTTATTAACTATTGTAATGTATCATAACGGACAAACAAACTCATTAAATTAAAAGTTTTGGGGCCAATCTGAAAAATAGGCAGAAACACTCTCAAAGTGCGAACAGGGCTAGCTCTGGAGCATCTCTGGTGAGGCTACGCATTTGCAGAGTCACGCTGGAGCCTTCATCAATGTACAAAAACCACAAAATCTATGCCTATTGACTATATGATTTCTTTATAAGCTTGCTTTTATTTTACTTTTGATGACCCAATGCGCACAAACCGTCAGAAACATTGCAGTTTATGGCTCTGCCATGCAATTGGCGTTTTAATTCATGGTTTGACCGATAAATCCGACACAGTTGTGGAGTTTGACAGTGACAGGTGCTTTTTCTATTGTGACTACCTAACTTCAGGAAATTCTGCATGTCTAAGCACAGCTGCAGCTATGCTATCATAGTCCCATGAAATAACATCCAAAAACGATTACTACTCTCTATTTTTTCTATGCAGAGAAGGCTCTGGCGAGTCTGTACATTTGCATAGGCTCACCTGAGTCTTCATCCTGGTACTGAAATATCATGTGCTGGCTCAAATAACGATTTATGTACCGTTTATAAGAACAGTGAATGCTGTGGTGAGGCTGCACCAGCAACCACAGGAATTCTGTGCAACCATCAGTGCGTTGTATCAATGCGTCAAAAAATGCTCCCAGTGCGTTGTAATAAAAATTCCTCAATAAAACATTTGCTAGTTTACCAAGAAAAAAAACCCAAAGTAGTAATCGTTTTTAGGTGTTATTTCATGGGAATATGACAACAGCTGCGCTTAGACGTGCAGATTTCACTCAATTTAGGCAGTTACACTAGAAAAAAACACCTGTCACGACAAAACTCCAGAACTTTGTTGGATTTGCAGTCCAAACCATGAATTAAATCACCATTTGCTAGGCAGAGCCATAAACTGCAATGTTAGCGGTGGTCTGTGCGCCAGGTGTCATCACAAATAAAATAAATGCAAGTTTATAAATAAATAATAAAGTCAACAGGTATAGATTTTTTTACCTTTTACGCCACCACCGGTGCTGTAAAATGCAACCACCAGCTCGTTGTAGCAACCACCGGTGCGTTTACATTGACCAGTGTGATATTAGATTTGGGTTGTCTGTAATTCCATCATTCCATCTGTCATTATGTCCGTCTGTCAATATCTTGAGATCAACTTTATAGAATTTACCCAAATTTTGACTAAGCTTTGATATTGACTTATTTTTCTACATGATCTAGATTGGAATTTTACTCGTCATTTTTCGGACATTTGAACCAGAGTTATGGCCCTTGATTTATACCAGAATTTCGTTTCCACTCAATATCTTAGAAAAAATTGACAAATTTTCACTAAAATTTATATATGCATTCATATTGATAAGACCTAGCTTGGGATTGTTACACGTCATTTTTCGCACATTTGTACAAGAGTTATGGCCCTTGATTTAAGCCAAAATATTGTATCAGCTCAATATCTTGAGAACAAATTGACAGATTTTTACCAAATTTTATATATATGCGTTTATTTGATACGATCTAGGTCAAGATTGTTACACATGATTTTTAGAACATTTGTACTAGACTTATGGCCCTTGATTTATTCCATGTTGTAAGTTTCCGCTTAATATCTTGTGGAAAAAAATGGCATATTTTCACTAAATTTTATATATTCATTCATATTAACAAGATCTAGGTTTATGACTTATTTGCAACAGAGTTATGGTCCTTGCTTCACGTCAGAATTTCATTTCCGCTCAGTATCTTTAGAACAAATGGACAAAATTTGACCAAACTTTATAAATGCATTTATATTGACAAGATCTGTGTCAATAGGATTTTTACCTGTTATCTTTCACGAATTTTAAACAAAGTTATGGCCCTTGATTGACAACAGAATTTTGTTTCTGCTCAATATCTTGAGGACAAATGGATAGAATTTCACCAAATTTTGTAAATGTATAAATATTTATAAGACATATGTTGGGAGTGCTATCTTCCATATTTTGCTTATTTGTAACAGAGTTATAGCCCTTGATTGATGTCAGAGTTTTGTTTCTGCTCAATATCTTAAGAACTTGGCCTTTTTACAGCATAAAAAACCTATGCATCTTTCATGATTTCATGCGCCATTATTATACTACAGAAATTCAACTTTTCGAATCTTTTCCCCAAAGCTTTCAATCAACAATATGAATTTATGCAATATTAGCGGTCAAGTATTTATTAACATTTGCTAGACCCCTCGGGGGCTGTTAAAACACCTGTCAGGCTTGGGTTACGAAATCACCCTCGTCTCATCTCGTTTATTCTATTTTATTGTTTTATTTCCTTTCAATTAATGATAAACAAACCCTGAAGCTTCTCATCTTTTATCAAAGGGCACAGCCCAAATATCTACTCGTTAAGCAGTGTCAAATAAGTTGGTCAAATATAGCAAAAACAAAGTAAATATATGTTACCCCGCCACTATTTTTGGGCCTGAAAGAGTTATCTGCTTTTTACATCTACTGCTATATTCAAATGAACTTCAGACTATTTTTTCATGAAAACAAACACTTTGAACACTGGTCAGACTGCTCCTAAGGGATCAGTCTAATCTGGGTCCGTATTGTTTACAATAAAGGCTACCTAAGAAAATCAGCACATGAAAGAGCAGACAAAAATTGGCTAGTGGTAATTGTCAAAAAAACGAAATAAATTCAATACGCAAAAATAACCACAAAAGTTTGCCTTCGTTGTACCCTTATAGACAAACGCATACCTTTAATCTAGATGATAGACATGTAAATGGACAGCCAGACAGACAGACGGCAACTACATCAGCTCATGCATCAGGTTATATCATGTTATTCATTGGATATTTTACATGTTAGAAAGGAAGCCTATAGCATTTGCTTCCATGATTTGACAGTTTGCCTTCTTTTGGCAGAAGTCTTTTTTATCATTAAACCGATCACATTTTTCACCAGTTTAATTATAAGAAAATACCCCAAAATAGCAGTTTTACTTCATAGTGGGTAACAACTCATAACTATTCGCAGTACACATTTTTCTTATGAATTTGCTATCTGCAGTACACATCCGCACCTATTCGCGGTACACAACGGGATTTAAATATCAGCCCATAATTGGCTTAATTTATAGATTTTAGTTTCAACGCTTGCAAATACGTTTGTTTTCTATAATTTCACTTGCTTTCCATTGGAATGATCGACAAAATTCACGTACTATCCTCGAATAAAGTGAAAGTAATTTCAAAATGATGTGTGTTCTCGGTACCAGCTTTCGGATTGATGATCCATTCCAGCCTTCAAATTCGTTAATGAACAAATACAACTACTTACGTTTCAAGCTTAATATATCCACTATTTATATATTGCAAATGTTTTGTAAAACTTTAGCGATTTTATAATGAAATGTGCTATTTTTGAAGAGCACTCATCCTCGTGTGTTGTTTACTTTCGATTCAGTGGTACGCTATTTCCGGTTTCGATGATAGACGGTGATACTGCAAGTTAATTGGATAAAAATTTTGAGGAGTGAAGAACATAAATAACATCCAGCATGATAAGGGTTGATATTTGAGTATTGTAATTTGTTTACACCTAATTTTATACATTTTAATTCTAAGGTTCTTATGTTGCTAACTATTGTATTGCAATACATATCGTATCATGAGGCAAATATTGTGATGTTTATCATATGGGAGGGAGGGAGGGAAGTGGCTCATTGGTAGAGTGCTTGACTTGACACTGTGGGGTTGCCGGTTTGAGCCTCACCGGCCTCACTTCGTTGTGTCCTTGAGCAAGACACATTAATCCTTGCTTAGTACTGGTTCAACCCAGGAAGACCCGTCCTGACACTACTGAAAAATTGTTGACTGGGACGTAAAGAATCAAATCAAACAAACAAAATTATCATATGGGCCTGGTCACGGCAAAACCTGTCTTTGAGGTTTCCGACAAAGCGAGACTCAAACCAGTCTCCTCAGCTACAGAGACTAGCTAGAAAATTGAATTTTCGTCCGTAGCAAGTTTAGATATGATACTTCCAAACAGCAAATAACCAAGGTGCTGATCAGTCTGCACGGACGAGCGGGCTGGTCTGTGCCTTGGTTGTTTGCACACCCAAAGACAGGTTTTCTCGCGACAAGGGCCCATATTGTTAGGTTACTATATCATTGCAACTCTAATAATCATTGACACTGGGAATTAAGTTAAAAAAACTTTGACACAGGAGAATGAACCTTAAGTAGATGGAAATTATCACTGAAATTTTTACTGATTATTTTAAGAGTTGGCCTGACGATTTTTTGAACATAGGTTTCATCCCTTTTCAAGGAATCAGACTTCAAATGGCATTTAGTCATTAACTTTGTTTGTATGGTTACAGGACCTTATCAAGTACAGCTAGATGGGTACCGTTCAATTTCACCTAACCCAGGTCTATCATCCCAGCTAGATGGGTACCGTTCTGCTTCACCAAACCCAGGTCCATCAGCCCAGTCTTACCATGGACAGTTTACTGGTTACCAGCTCCCAGTAACCTCCACAAGGAGGCCAGACAATGTCAACATAAACCAGTCTGCACTTAATCCTCCTGGTTCCTATAATATCAGCCAGCCTCCTCAGAGACCAAGGAACCAGCCGTCACCAAATCAGACTGGTTCTCTGGGTATTACTAAACCATCTGAGACTGTGGAGCTGATTTCACTCTCACCACCAGAGAATAAAGATGTGACCTGGCCAAATTCTTCAACCAGTCATGGTAATTTCTGTATGGATTTAGAAGGAATTGATTTTTCTGCATCGCAGAAAGATACCAGCGACATAAAATCGAGCTCATCAATGGAAGATGTGACGGCGGCGGGAAATAAGAGTATCTACCCAGATATAAGGGCTGCCTTCAGGTTTGTTGCTTGTCCATTAGCCCTGTGTATACTAATGAATTCTTCCATCTGGTTTGATACATAAGGCCTGGGATGGTTCATTGTCTATGTCAAGGGGTCATAGGTAAGGTTTTCCCAATAAACCCATTCAAGCCTAGCGGCCTTTTTGTGGGACATAGACAAACAGTGGAGACCCAGATCAGACGCCGTCTTCTGGGTCTCTACTGTTTGTTTCCAGAAAGTTCTATTAGAATTTTGATAAAAGTGAAAAATACAACCTAACAACCCTTGAAATGGACTGGTCCAAATTGTGCCAATGAGAAATACCATTCAGCTTAAATGGATTAATATTTTATTCAGCCCCTAAAGATTGTTTTTTAGTAAACAGTGCAGACCCTGATGAAATGCCACACTCTGTAGCATTCTTCAGGGTCTTCACACTGTTTGTCAAAGTACAGTGAAACCTGCCTTAAGCAGCCACTCAAAAAGCCGACAAAAAATTGGTTTTCGAGACCGATTATCACTTAATGCACGTCAAAAGTATTGCATAATGCTCCAAGGGGAGCATTCTGTACTACTTTTGACCTTCATTAAACTACCATTTGCCATTTAGACCTTTGTTTTGTCTATTTTTGAGTGGCCACTTAAGGCAGGTTTTACTGTACTCAATTTGGGATTTCCAGTATACAGAGGGTTAGTTGATTCAGAAGTGCTACTGGAAACGTAAGAAAATATTTTGAGCATACAAATGTGATAACACTATACATATCCATAAGTTTAAACATACATCTAACATGTATGTTTTGGATGCTCAAAAGTTCTGTTCATTTTGAAAGCAATATGGTTATTGTCAATTGCCCTTTGGATATTTTATCTTATGTGCATACCCATACTGTGTAATGTAAATGAAATATAGAAATTGTAGACTGATATATTAAGTTGAAATTGACTTTTGATTTTATCAAGAACCAGGAAGACAAAACATGCTTTATAGGCCTCCAGATAAGATTGTGTAATTGAAAATTAGTTTTCTTATTTCTCAACCAAGACATATGTTGTGGGTACTCAAAAAGAATCATCTAAATGAGAAGTTTTTATTGAGCATGGAAAACACATGTTAAAACTGATGAATAATTTTTGTGTAGTTTAGCGTGCACATGGGTGCAATAATAGATAGCCAATTTTACATTGTTGAAAGCTAATCTTTAGATGTTTCATTGAAATAAAATGCTAAATTGGTGGTTGCCTGGTTGTAATCAAGAATAAGGAAGACAAACACTCTTCATGTACACGCGCATAGATAAATGTTTGCATCCACCTTTGACAAGGACGATCAAATTGGCATTATTATATTTACCATATTCAACCTAACATATAAGCACACGCTTAGGCTAAATAAAAAAGTGTGTTTGGGGTAACGGGTCTGAAAATTTTAGGTAGGGTAGGCACACAAATTTTTTTATTATTTTTTATGCATTTTGAAAGGCCAAATGCCTTTCAAAATGCATAAAATTATATATTTTTCAGAAAACCTGAAAAAAATACTAGGTTTCACCAGTAAATTTAGGTAGGGTTGGGTTACCATTTTTTTTATTTGGCCTTAGTCAGTACAACAGATAAGAGGACATATGCCCAGTCTGAGCAATCTTTTCTGTCTGTGTGAGGAAATCAAAGCAAAGACTGATCAGACAGGTGGAATCACACATTTATCTGAATCTTTGCTGGGTATATAACTTTATGTTTGATATTGCATATGAAAGCTTAAGTCCTAAAATCGATCTTTTGGGCCGATATTGCACATGTGAAACCCAGGCCTCCAGATAAAATTAAATGTTCATATTTGAAATTATTTTTCTTATTTCTCAACCAAAACATAGGCTGTGGGTACTCAAAAGAACAGTCTGAATGAGAAGGTTCTAGTGAGCTCCCAAAACACATGTTTAAACTGACAGGTTAAATAAATAATTGCAATTATATTTTCTAATAAGTTAATAACTGTACGATCAAGTTTGATATTTCCTGTACTTCTTGTAAAGATATTATACTATTATTGACTTATGTTGAGGTGGTCATGGAGTGTTATTGAACAGTAAACGTCATATTGACCGACGCGGAGCGGAGGTCATTATGATTAAGTTTACTTTTAAATAATACTCCATGTCTACCGAAACATAAGCCAACAATTGTTTTATTATATAATAAATCTATGTTATGCATTTCTTGCCATTTTAGACCATTAAAACCATTCAGATTACTGATGGATCATGCAAAATTACTTGACGTTCTGACGTCACTTCCCATAAGCCATGCAATATTACCTCGTGCTGTGTTCTTTGCAACGTCACGTCAGGCAAACCATGCAATATGTAGTTTTATTGACTCGAGTGGATATGCATCTGGGCCAATCATAAGATGTTTATTTATAGATTATATAATAAAATGTTTTAGTTCTTTTTACTGAAATTCTTGTAAAAGATTACAATTCAATAGTTATGAATATTCTTTATATATTACAGTGAGTTACATAACAGCAGTCAGTGACAGAGACTGGTCCTCAAGATTACACTGCATTAGTTATCAATATTCTTTATAATACTATTCCAGTGCAGTCAAATTCTTCAGACAGGTCCTCTAGATTACAATGTATTTGGTATCAATATTCTTTATATATTTCAGTGAGCTACATACAAATTTAACAACCAGTCAAACACACAGTCATATTTGTCAGATTGGTCCTCAAGATTACAATGTATTAGACAACAGAGGAGGTGTGCGGCACAACAAAGCCCCACCGATGGCGACGTGAAACTTGGTGGTGGAATAAGGAAGTAGATGATGCCATCACAGCCAAGCGCCAAGCTTTCAAAGCATGGAAGGCTGGCAAATGCACACGAGCATCATATAACACTGCCAAGCGCATCTCCAGACGTGTGGTGCACCATGCACGCCACGAAGCAGACAAGGTGGTCTTTGAGGGCATTGACCACAAGTCGTCTGATATCTTCCGCCTCGCCAACCAGATGAGGAAAGAGAATGTTGATGTTGTAGGCGACAAGCCAGTGAAGAATGACACTGGGGAAATGTCAATGAGTGAGGAGGCAAAGCAGAACGCATGGGCTGAACATTATGAAAGGCTTCTCAACGTTGAATTTGATTGGGACCCTGATCACCTGTCCAATGAACCTCCGTTAGAAGGCCCGCCTATCCCAATCACTATTGACATGGTGAAGAAGGCCATCTCAAAGATGAAGTCGGGCAAAGCAGCAGGTCCATCAGGCATAGTGGTGGAGATGATCAAGGCAGCAGGTGATACAGGGGCCACCATGATCCGAGATCTTGCTACTGCGATTATTCGTGATGGCAAGGTCCCAACTGACTGGGAGGAAAGTTTCATTGTCTGCCTTTACAAGGGCAAGGGTGATGCTTTGGATAGAGGCAACTATCGAGGCCTCAAGCTGACTGAGCAGGCCATGAAGATCCTAGAGAGGATTGTCGATGGTCTCATAAGACAGGTGGTGTCTATTGACGACTCCCAGTTTGGCTTTGTCCCAGGAAGAGGCACTACAGATGCAATCTTTGTGGTCCGGCAGCTGCAGGAGAAATACTTAGCAGTGAACAAGAGGCTTTATATGGCCTTCGTGGACCTAGAGAAAGCATTTGACCGTGTCCCTCGGAAGGTTATCTGGTGGGCCCTGAGAAAGCTAGGCGTTGAGGAATGGATTGTTCGGTTAGTCCAGGGAATGTACGCTAATGCACGAAGCCGGGTTCGTGTTGGCGAGGGTTTCAGCAAAGAGTTTGAGGTGAAGGTCGGGGTCCATCAGGGATCCGTACTCAGTCCCTTGCTCTTCATCATTGTGCTGGAGGCCTTGTCACGTGAGTTTCGGGCTGGTGTTCCCTGGGAGGACCTATATGCAGATGACCTTGTCATCATTGCTGACTCCCTAGAGGAATGTGTCAGGAGGCTCTTGATATGGAAAGAAGCCATGGAGAAGAAGGGATTGAGGGTGAATGCAGGAAAGACAAAAGTCATGATCTGTGGTACAGGCCTGGACCTCTTGCAGAGTTCAGGCGAATACCCATGCGCTGTCTGTCGTACAGGAGTAGGCAACAACAGCATCTTCTGCAATGGCTGCAAACTTTGGGTGCATAAGAAATGCAGTGGGCTACAAAGACTGACACCAAATCCTGATTATAGGTGTGCACAGTGCATGGGAAATGCTCGCCCTATTGACGGCAGACCACAGAGTGAAGTCCAGGTTGGACCTGATAAGCTTGAGGTGGTAGCTTCCTTCTGCTACCTAGGTGACATGCTCTCTGCTGGTGGAGGCTGTGAAATGGCAGTCACTACTCGCGTGAAAACTGCCTGGAAGAAGTTCAGGGAGCTACTACCAGTTCTCACATCCCGCCACCTCTCTTACAAGACCCGTGGCCATGTGTACAGCTCTTGCGTGCGGAGCGCCATGCTCCATGCCAGTGAAACTTGGCCACTTACCAAGACGAACCTGCAGCGCTTGCAACGCAATGATAGGGCCATGATCAGACAGATCTGCAGTATCAAGCCAGAGGATGTGGCCAGGGTAAGGTCAAGCGAGCTACTGGCAAAGCTTCAGCTTGAGGACCTCGACCTCATTTTGAGAGAGAGAAGGCTTCGCTGGTTTGGGCATGTGGCGCGTTCCAGTGGTGCAATCAGAACAGCATATGATATGCAGATTGACGGCAAACGGGGGGCAGGGAGGCCCAAGCAAACATGGAAGAAACTGACAGAGAAAGACTGCCGTGAGTGGAAGCTCACCACAGTTGACCCTCAAGAAAGGAGCACCTGGAGATCAGGTGTGAGATCTGCTATGCGTGCAGCTAGCCAGTTACCTGGAAAGGGGCCCACTGATGTGGATGATGCCCCTGCACCTGCACGTTAATCAAAAATCCGATTATGATATGATGATGATGATAGTTATTGATATTCTTTATATAAGCTAGTGAGCTACATAACAACCAGTCAAACACACAGTCATATTTGTCAGACTGGTCCTCAAGATTACAATGTATTAGTTATTGATATTCATTATATAAACTAGTGAGCTACATAACAACCAGTCAAACACACAGTCATATTTATCAGACTGGTCCTCAAGATTACAATGTATTAGTTATTGATATTCTTTATATAAACTAGTGAGCTACATAACAACCAGTCAAACACACAGTCATATTTGTCAGACTGGTCCTCAAGATTACAATGTATTAGTTATTGATATTTTTTATATAAACTAGTGAGCTACATAACAACCAGTCAAACACACAGTCATATTTGTCAGACTGGTCCTCAAGATTACAATGTATTAGTTATTGATATTCTTTATATAAACTAGTGAGCTATATAACAACCAGTCAAACACACAGTCATATTCGTCAGACTGGTCCTCAAGATTACAATGTATTAGTTATTGATATTCTTTATATATTCCAGTGAGCTACATAACAACCAGTCAAACACACAGTCAATTCGTCAGACTGGTCCTCAAGATTACAATGTATTAGTTATAAATATTCTTTATATATTCCAGTGAGCTACATAACAACCAGTCAGTGACGCAGTCAAATTCATCAGACTGGTCCTCAAGATTACAATGTATTAGTTATCAATATTCTTAATATATTCCAGTGAGCTACATAACAACCAGTCAGTGACACAGTCAAATTCATCAGACTGGTCCTCAAGCAATTTCAAACCTAGGCCGGAGAGAAATTCTATGCCAATACCATATGGTTGGGATGTTAACCTTTTTGGAGCGGGTGCAGGACAGAACCTTGGTACCTCCTCCGTGCCAACAACACCACTGCAAGGACAGTTTTTCCCTAACCCCCAGCCCCATCAGTTCGGTTTGAACCTTAATTCTAATGTTCCAGCGCCTTACCAAACTCAAAACACAAACCTGTTTCAGAACCAATTTCCTGTGAATTCTAGTGCAATAAACACAAATACCACCTGTGATACACCTTACTTTAACCTAGTGCCAAATTTAGATTTTACACCATTGACATCGTCAGATATCGGTGCTGGTGCGGACACAAATTCATCTCTTGAAACTCAACAGCCTCGTAATAATGATTTAATACAGTTAGGATTTGAAGGTATTTTAACATCAGATGAAAAGGAATATTTTTCATTGGAGTATTTCGACCCACTTCATAAAAAGGGGAGAACAGCATCCATAGCATCACCAAGCGACCTTTATGTTAATTATTCATTTGCCAAGCCTCCGGAGGATGATGTAGATAAAGTTAACACGGACAAAAATGCATGGGTGACATTTGATGATGATGCATTTCTTCCTGGGGAGAAGTTGCTAGCTACTGTCCTGAAAGATGATAAGCCCCCACGACCTCCACCACCAGACATCTCGGAGAAGGTAAAACAATTTTCTAGGGCAACTTTTTAAAGAAGTTCTAGCGATAAGGCGTATATTTTCTCTAGTTGACATGATTGCAAACACCAAATTTTCAAATTGCCCTAATGTTTTTAAAATTGGTGTAGTTCAGCAGTAAAATATGCATAGTAGGCAAAAAACTATGTTTCAAAGCGATTCACCATATACAATACCGTGAAAATGTGCAATTTCTACTCCCACCCCTCATTTTACGTCTTTATACTGGGTGCCTTTAGACCAGACTGAGTAAATGCATCGCTAGTTTTAAAAAAGTTTAAGTGATAGGAGTGCTCCTCATTTCCCAAACCTTACTGTATTCAAGTGTTTGTAATCATGTCAACTAGGGAAAATATAAGCCTTATCACGAGAACTCCTTAATTCTAGTGATTTATTCAAGAACTGTAGAATCTTATGGAAATGGAATATACCTTGATTCTTGCTCTAATGACTAAAATATAGCAGTTTGAATTTTGATAAAAAGCATTTTTTTTACTGATTATTATATTTTATTAATGATCTTTAGCATGGCAGTAATATGATAGCCATAGTTTTCATCCATCAATCAGGCCCCGAGGTTATAAAACTTTTGTCATGCTCAACTCAGCTGAGCAGGAAATTTCAACCTCTCATAAAAATTATAATGCTGAAAAATGAAGACTTTTCTTGCTTTCAAGCTCACAGATGTTCTATTATCATGCTAATAAATGTTAAAATGCCATCAGTAAGTGAGTTGTTCCATGATAAATTGTTGGCATTTTAACATTTATTAACAAGATAAATTTCAGGCTCAGTTGAGCATGAAAAAACTTTTTTAGTCTCGGGGCCTGGGCCCACCATAGCAGACAAATTCATTTCCTACAAACTTTAAAAGATACACTGCTCATATGCTCAAGATAATGTTCTATCTTAACCCTTTACTCCATTATAACGCCTTTTGAAGCCTTTGAAATACAAGGTATTTGAAAATATTATGGAAAATGGAGTATTTGCTCTCCTTTGGAGCAAATGCTCCATTTTCCATAATATTTTTAAAAAGTATTAAAAACAATACTTAAAGTTTTCTTGGGTTTTTTGAATGTTATCTAAAGATAGAAAATGATGTCATGATCGAAAAATAGCATATGGAGTGAAGAGTTAGTGATCAACATTTATTTTTTCAGGGTCATGAAAGATTAAGAAAGAAATTGTTTGTGGACGAGGAGTCGGACGCTTTCTGTCAGATGGTTGCAGAGTAAGTTCTTTACGTTCGTTAAACTTCCATGCTTTAGAGGAGAATACAAAATCAGAAATTGAAACTCACCGTCATCATAAGCATATCAGATTTTTGATTAACATGCAGGTGCGGGGGCATCATCCACATCAGTGGGCCCCCTTCTAGGTAACTGGCTAGCTGCACGCATAGCAGATCTCGTGCCTGATCTCCAGGTGCTCCTTTCTTGAGGGTCAACTGTCGTGAGCTTCCACTCACGGCAGTCTCTCTCCGTCAGTTTCTTCCATGTAAGCTTGGGCCTTCCTACCCCCCGCCTGCCATCAATCTGTATATCACATGCTGTTCTGATTGCACCACTAGAATGCTCCACATGCCCAAACCAGCTAAGCCTTCTCTCTCTCAAAATGAGGTTGAGGTCCTCTAGCTCAAGCTTTGCCAGTAGCTCGCTTGAACTTACCGTAGCCACATCCTCTTGGCTTGATACTGCAGATGTGTCTGATCATGGCCCTATCATTGCGCTGCAAGCACTGCAGGTTTGTCTTGGTCAGTGGCCAAGTTTCACTGGCATGGAGCATGGCGCTCCGCACTTAAGAGCTGTATACATGGCCAGGGGTCTTGTAAGAGAGGTGGCGGGATGTGAGAACTGGTAGTAGCTCCCTGAACTTCTTCGAGGCTGTTTTCACATGAGTAGTGACTGTTGTTTCACATCATCCACCAGCAGAAAGCATGTCACCTAGGTAGCAGAAGGAAGCTACTACCTCCAGCTTCACTCTTTGGTCTGCCATCAATAGGGTGGGCACCCTGTATAACAAAATATTTTAATAGCAGTTATTGAAAAAATTGGAAAGCACAAAATGATTAAAAAATCTTTTACTTGCCCTGCATCCTGAGGCACTCATAAAAATTAGTGTGTTTTAACACAATTTTTTCCTGCAAAATCCAACACTCGCCAGATCAGTTAAGTATACAACTGTTTTTTTTTTTGTTGCCAAAATCATTTTACTCTGGTATTGATGAGCCTGTGAACGCCTGTTTGGATCACCGTCAATCAGGCCTTGAGGTTATAAGACTTTTAATGCTCAACTCAGCGGAGCAGGAAATTTCAACTGTATATCTCAATAAAAAATGTTCAGTGTTCATTGGATTCATCACGCCCCAGACTAGTTAAGTGTACCACTGTTTTTATTTACCCTGGTATTGGTGAGCTTGTGAATGCCTATTTCGATCTCTGTAATATCTCTGATTGGAAGAATCTCATTGAGAGATCAGAAACCCAGCCTACGTCATGAATATTCAGGCTAAGCCCACCCACTATGAATAAATACATGTGCGAACAGGGGGTCCTTAGCAATACTTGTCCGGAACCTCATATCTAAACATATTTCCATAAGCAAGCAGAGTAGACCCTGATCAGGCAGCTCTTACAAGAGATGCCTGATCTGGGTCTGCTCTGTTTACAAAAGCCTTAAAAAGCGTCTCTATGAGGAAAAGGTTAAGGGTTCATTTGCGATAAGTTCATCCACTTGTGAGCTGCTCTGACAAATACTTTTCTTAATTACAGGTTAAAGAGAGAGTATGAATCAACAGATGAAAATACAAATCTTGGTTTTATCGTGAGTCCAATGTGTGATAAACAACAAGAAACTATCAGTGTCAAAATAGTCGTACATTCTGTCTTCTCTGAAGAGCCCTTCTCTTTTACAAGTGATGGTAAGTCTGATGTACAGTAAATGTTGAAAATTTCGAACATGTCATCGATCAGGAGTCAAAACCTTGTAACTCTGATTTTTACAAAAAACGACTTTTTGTCAACGCGGGAATACCAAATGCATGGTGCACATTCTGTCAAATTCTCGTAGCTCTAGACCAATTAGAACCCCCTTAAAAGCATCATTCATGCTTCAAAATATTGTAACTATGAAAAATTCCATTATTTTGGTGCTCATTTTACCGCGATACGAGGTTTTGTCATGAAAAAGATGTTCAAAATGTCGTAACTGGATAATTTTTCACGAAAAAATGGCAAAAATGATGTAACTCAAGTGAAACTCTTCATAATGACCGTGAAATCTTTATTGGAAGTTCTAAACACCCAAAACAGTGAATTTGGATGTTACTAAATATAATCCTGTCTGATTTTCAGCAATGTAGGACACTCCTAGCAAAAGTTATACAGTTTTTTATACCCCGCCACTAAAGTGTGGCGAGGTATTATGTTATACCCTTCGGTGTCTGTCCGTCTGTCCGTCCGTCCGTCCGTCCGTCCGTCCGTCCGTCCGTCCGTCTGTCCGTCCGTCCGTTCGTCCGTCCGTGCTCACCATTTCCGATCAATAACTTGAGTATTTATTCACGGAATTTTTTCAAATTTTGCATACATATTGTTATCGGCGATGAGTGGTATGGGATTGTTAATGGGCAAAATCCGTCCATTTTATCTGAATGTAACTTCACAGATGTGTTTCACATCAAAGGTAACATATTGTGACTAAGAACCGTCACTCTTACCTTTCCCGTTTGTGAGTTATCCGCCCTTGATTGAATTAAAAAATGTTTTTTACCTGTAGTTCCTTTACTATGTGGAATATTTAAATGAAACTTTACAGATATGTTTCACATCAAAGGTTACATACTGTGACAAAGAACCATCACTCTTACCTTTCCAGTTCATGAGTTATCTGCCCTTGATTGATCTGAAAAATGGTTTTTGACCTGTAGTTCATTTACTATATGGAATATCTGAATGAAACTTCACAGATATGTTGATCATCAAAGGTTACATATTGTGACTAAGGATCTTCACTCTTACCTTTCCAGTTCATGAGTTATCTACCCTTGATTGATCTGAAAAATGGTTTTTGACCTGTAGTTCATTTACTATATGGAATATCTGAATGAAACTTCACAGATATGTTGAACATCAAAGGTTACATAGTTTTAGTAAGGACCGTCACCCTTACCTTTCCAGTTCATGAGTTATCCGCCCTTGATTGATCTGAAAAATGGTTTTTGACCTGTAGTTCATTTACTATATGGAGTATCTGAATGAAACTTCACAGATATGTTGACCATCAAAGGTTACATATTGTGACTAAGGACTCATATCACTGTCTATCTCAGTTCTGTTGCTATTTAGGCATTATATATCTCACAAAATAACTTTTGGTGCCAGCAGTGGCGGGGTATTGTGCAGTGCTTGCGGTGCTTTTATTGTCTCTCCTGAAAAATGTAAAAATCAAAGATACAAGTTTTTGACTCCCAACCAGCGATGTTTCTCTTTCTGTTCTCAAATAAAATATTGGTTATCAGAGCTGTAATTCACAAAATGCTTGTCAGAATAGCAAACGGGGAAAATCCCGATCAGACTGCTTCTTCAGAAGCACTCTGATCTTCGTCTGCACTGTTTGTCTTTGCGTTTATTGGCAGGCAACTGCTGTTTGAAATTTTAGAACAGTCTAAATTTCCTATAAAATTTATTTATCCAATTGAAAGGAATCTATTACGGTAAATGTTCTAAAATTTCGAAACACTAAAAATTTTTTTTTCCGTTGTTGGTAATTTAAGATATTACGCTTCAGAAAAAAAGTGCTAGAGTTCGTAATTTTAGAATGGTGTCTTTATCACGAGCAAAAATGGTATATATGCATGTAAAAATGTGGTAGAAACGTGTTGAAAACACGGCGATATGATTCTGCGCTATCTACTGGTCTCTACTCATTTTTCTTTTCTTTGATCTTATTAAAATCTTATTAAAACGGCCGCTAAATTCTTGCGGACTTAGCCAGTAAAATGTCCAGCGCATGCGGTAATTGCCAAGTCAAGAGCCAGGCACGTGCATGTTATGTCACTCAATTTACTTACAAGTTGTAAAAGTCCTGGATAAGCCGGGTCTCCTTTGTTCATTCGTCTTGGACTACCGATAAGCTACACTTTAGTTCTTCCTTCAGAAAACCAAAATGCTTTCGCTCGCTCTCCAAATGCCGACTTTGACTTCCAGTTTATATTGTAATACAGTCACTCAAGGACATCTCGTACGATCAGAATTTTGTTGCAAAGATCTACACGAAACTTTGAACAACGTAGATGAGTTCTCAGAGTTAAAAAATGACGACATTGAAAAAGAACACAAACACACACACACACACACCATCTCTCTCTCTCTCTCTCTCTCTCTCTACTTGTCGATCCACCAATGCACTTTGATTTTCCCGAAAGGATGTGCATGCACCAGTCTCCCTCTCCCTTTCTCTCTCTATTTACATTTGCAAAAATGATTTGGATCCAGATCAGAGCCAAATGGAATTCAGGTAAGAATGTTTCGTCAATTTAAAAAGTTGTGCATGCATTAGAAAGTACGCAAAGTGTCGTACAAAAGCGGATGCGGGCAATAAGATGGGGTTTCAGCGGATCTCAATAAGTGTTAACATTGGCTGGTCCCATGCACGGATCCAGAGGGGGGAACAGGGGGTCTGGAAATTCACAAAAATAGAGGACTTCTTAGCAATACTGGGCCGTCCCCTGAAATTCTCAAAGCTACCAAGCCAGCATTCAACATTGGGCCATCATGGGCATGTCAGCGAAACGCCATTTATTTGGCGTTTTGCTGGCGGGCCGATGATGGCCTGCTTTTAGTGATATTTGGATCCTCTCTCCCCCTAAAAAAAAAAAAAAATGTTGACAGAGTTGCAGAGTTGGACCCCCTCTGACAGAACTAACTGTTCAAAGTGTATCACAAAATAATCTGGAAAAACAGATCCTTCAGAAATAGAGAACCTACAATATTAGAAAACAGCAGACTCGGTTTTATTGAGTCTGTTCATGAGAACTAATGGAAAGTGCAACAATTCTCACGCCCCCTAGTACTGGTTAAAGCGGTATTCTGCTTTCCGTCAGAACCCAAGCCTGAATATCTATAAATCCTTTTTTTAAATATTTCATTTGACTATTTAGTTTCTGTTTACAGTGAACATTTTGTGTTGTTTAGCTGCCTGAGTGAATCCTTACCAAGCCATATTGTGGGTGGGGATAAGTTTTGTCTCACTTGACTATTAATTTTCAGTTTACAGTGAATAGTTTGGTGGAGCATGTGATAAACCATGTGTTGTTTAGCTGTCTGAGTGGCTCCTGTGGAAAGTTTGAAAACTGAGGATTTTATATTAAAAAAAGTGTATGACTAGATAAGTTTTGTCTCACTTGACTATTAATTTTCAGTTTACAGTGAATAGTTTGGTGGAGCATGTGATAAACCATGTGTTGTTTAGCTGCCTGATTGGCTCCTGTGGAAAGTTTGAAATCTGAGGATTTTATATTAAAAAAAGTTTATGACTAGATAAGTTTTGTCACACTGGACCATTAATTTTCAGTTTACAGTGAATAGTTTGGTGGAGCATGTGATAAACCATGTGTTGTTTAGCTGTCTGAGTGGCTCCTGTGGAAAGTTTGAAAACTGAGGATTTTATATTAAAAAAAGTGTATGACTAGATAAGTTTTGTCTCACTTGACTATTAATTTTCTGTTTACAGTGAATAGTTTGGTGGAGCATGTGATTAACCATGTGTTGTATAGCTGCCTAAGTGGTTCCTTACCAAGCCATATGGTGGAAAGTTTGAAAACTGAGGATTTTATATTGAAAGTGTATGACAAATCTGAATATCTTCTAAAGTAAGTATAGATATTGGCAGGTGATTCTATTTTATCATATGACTTTGCATCTGGGAGTGAAATAATGCCATGCAATAAAAGCAATAAACCACTAGCAGTTTGCAGATTTTTGGGAAACGTTATGACGTCCATAATAACGTTGCGTACATAATGACAAAAGTATATCATTTTTATGCCAGAAATGAGATTTCAAAATATTCTTAATGTCATGGCTATAACATTAATGTATTGCAATAGACTGCATGCTTGGTGGTCAACCCAATCACTGTAAGCAACTTTGCTTTCCTCTTTAATTGCACGATTCATGCTCTTGTATTATTAGATTTATTAAACTCATTGCGAAAAGGGAGATAAAATGCTCTGCAAGCCTAGCATTTTATCTCTTTTTCCCAACTTGTTTAATAAAATGAATAAAACATGAGCAATCATGTCAGATCCTCTATGTAAAATACTCCTTACTGCTTTGCATGCTGGCAAATTTTTCAGGCTTTTGTTATTGTCTGCTGACTTTTTTTCAAAATTTAAAAAAAATCAGGATAACTATCAGTATTAGAGTGTCAAAAAATGGCTTGGATCCAGATCAGAACTGACTTTTTAATTAGAGTTTTAAATTTCTCTGTGGTATTGGCTGTAACTACAGTCAGAGAGAGACTATTCCAACGGGGAATAGTTCTAGGTATAAAATAATTCTTCATGGCATATCTGTATGTCTGGGGCTTACAATATTGGGAGCTATGTAACGACCTCGCAAGTTTACTCGTAGACTTGAAGGACCAAGTCCACGGTATATAGACGCAAAGGAGCCTATCCGTGAAAAACTGCTTTTCCTGAGCCCTATCAGCTCCAGAAAAGGAGCCTATAAGCCAAAAACAAGACATGGGGAGAGGAGATACTTTAAATCTGGGCCAATATTAGATTATTTACGATGTAAGTAACATAAAATCAAACGCCACGGGACTTTTAAGTCTCTGACTTGATGGATTTTGAAACATATGATAAGGCTGATGTCAAGTCACGTCTACAAAGTTAAACAGAAAATGACTGCTATGTTTTCGGTGATTTAGTTTGCATTGGAAAATGAAGCAAAACTAAACAATTCAGTCAATTTTGCCATCCTACACCACAGAAGAAAATGTTTTATGTTAAGGCATCTGGTTTGCTTTTAAAATTGGTTTTCCATAGAAAAGAAGAGTCATGCTTGAAAACAAGGCAGCCAAGGAGCCTATACGTTGAGAGAAAAGTGACCATTTTGTGGCACATGATAATGAGCCGTACCCGTGGCACAGGAGCCTATAGGTTTTCAACTACGTGCCATGGGAGCCTTTAGGTTATAAAAGTAAGAATTAACATATAGGATCCGTAGCCAGTAACCATACAGGCTCCATAGCCAAAGACAAATAGGATCCCTAGCCAGATAATTTTCTTTTCCATGCCATTTATAATGAGAATTACATATAATTGGGTCTGTGAAATGCATACAAGTCATTTTCCACATAAATTCTTTACAAAATACAAAAAACAATTGCGAGAACAGCCCAAACTATTCCAAAAAGTTTGTTTTCTTTGTTGTGTATTTGTCTGTGAACGTTGCCGAAATGAAGAGTGTGTCACGTTATAAAAAATCGGCATCATCAACGAACGTGTGGCTGTTTGATTTTTGTCTTATAGCTTCTCTGTTGTTCCGTTGCATTGCCCTTTTCTTCATGTAGTTAATAGAACTTATTATTTTACTTTCCTTTTGATGTCGCTGTCTATCGTTAAGCTTGTTTTTAGCTGATAGACTCCCTTTCTGGAGCGGATAGGGCTCAGGAAAAGCAGTTTTTAACCGATAGGCTCATTTGCGTCTATATACCCTGAAGTCAGTTTCTTGTCAGGTACTATAATAAATATCTACATAGCATTTACAAAGTAGAAGTCTTGGGTGCTTGGTTCTGTTTTAGAATGGTAAACATAGTAAACGAGAAATACTTTGTTTTTAAAAAAACTGCCTCAATTATTTAATGTAGTTGTTACAAATCCATTTTGTTTTCCAGTGACTATCCATTGTGTAAGTATAGTTACACACATGACTGCCTCAAGATGGACTTTGACCTGAGTTTCTCCATAATGAGACGACAAGATGTTGCCTTGCCATTCCTTAGAACTGTAAGTTAATTTTCATTATAGTTAGACACACTTTTATTAGTCCCCATTGTGCAACTTAAAGACAAATACTGCACAACAAAAGTTTAGCATGGATAAATAAAGATTAATTTATGTGTGAGCAAATTATTTAAAGTTATAAAGTATCTATTGAAATGATGGTTTGATGTGATATGTTGATATTCAGAAAATAAAAGTTTAGGAAAGCAATGGGTGTAATTTGATTTCTACTGCGCTGTTCGTTGCGTTAAACAAGGAAGCTGTCTAAAATGTCTTTCGACTGCATTATTGGCAATACAAAATTGATACAGTACCAGTTTATAAAGTCTCTTGTTTTCCAGTTTGGTTGAACAGCCATTCTGAAAAATTGATCTTTTGAAGCAAACATTGGGCCTAGGAAACCACTAACCCTGTTTTTATAATGGTGTTTGCAAGTCAAAAACAGTACTGTTTTGGTTTTGTCAACATGCTTAATTGAAATAGAATTCGTGTTTGAAAGGGTGCCATAAGAAAGGCAATTAAGGTTAAGGCAAGTTTGTCTCTGCGTCTTTGATTCACAAAGAGTGATGTTAATCTGAATTCTAGGCTAAATGTAGGTGGTAACGCTATCCATAGAAGACATTTTCAAATTTATATTTCTGTTATGTGCCAGGCGTAACTAGAAAGGAATTCAGGAAACCAAAATTTGGTATTTGGAAAGTCAGCAAAAAGCGCTTTTAAAATTTAACAAAATTTATTAAAAAATAACAAAAATTATCAATTACAAAAAGCAATGGAAAATATTTATGCAATCAACGAAAGTCTAATTTACAGTACCTTGTATGTCCAAATTGTCCCTCAGAATATTTATCAACACAAGTCCATAACTTACAGTACCTTATATGTCCAAACTGTCCCTTCAGAATATTTATCAACACAAGTCCTTCAGCAGTTTCTGATCCCCAGATTTTGAAGTTTATTCCAAATGAACACTTAGTCCGAATCCAACACTGAATGTCACAAAGTAATCCAGAAAGAACAAGTCGAACACAAATGAATCCAGATATAATAGGTTAGAATTCTAGCACAAAAAGTTTTGACTTTTAAACGGTAAAATTACTCCAAAGATGCCCTTAAGAAAATTTACTCTTATATATACTCTTAAGAAAGCTCCAGAATAATCAGGAAAGAACTTTGATATTATATGCTAAATATAAACCAAAACCATATATTCTGGAATATTCCACAAGTTTCTCAATTCTTCTGGGTGATTCCAGAACCCACTCAAAGCTTCTTTTGGCATGAAAAAAATTGAAGTTCCCGATAATTCCGGACTTTTCCCAAGATTCCAGAACCTTCCATGATAAACTATTTTTTAATTTTTAGATGATTAGTCATTCTTTCTAGAAAAGTCTTATGACCTTTAGTAAATAACTTGTTTATCATCAATATCTGGGTCAACAGAAACCAAGTAAACAAGATATCAAACAAATAAACGTCATACATGTTACAATATATATAATTATGCAAAAAAGTACCGTTATCTCATGGGCTAACCAATATATTTGTTCCTATATTTTTGCAGGTTGATGATGATGTTCAACATCTTTATTTCCCACAAGATCATATCAAAGATACAGAAGTCACCAGGTATGTGAATGATAGTGCAAAATAATTACAGAATTTTGAACAAAGAAATCAGTTTCTTTGAGAGAACATCAGGACTTTAGTTAAGAGTGTGTAACAGAAAAATAATATTCTTATTTCTCAACCAAAACATATGTTGTGGGTACTCAAGAGAACCGTCTCAATGAGACGGTTCTTTTGAGCACCTAAAACATATGCTGAAAATTATGGGTAAGAAAATATTTACAATTTCACGCTGAAAATTTTTGTTTATCTAAACCTGTGGAACATGCACAGTACATATTGAAGTGTTATTATCTTTGAAATGCCTTTTATTTCTGTGCCTAACATTGTCTTTTTTTATTTGATATTTTCAGAGAGTCTTTGGAAATCCTAATGGACACATTCTACAAGGAAGTAGAAAAAGTAACAGACTTAGTTTTGAAGGTGAGATCATAGCTTCTAATAAAAATGTGCTTTTTTTTCTTATTTGAGTAATGCTCAATAAGTAAATAAACCAGCTCATGGGGTTGAAGGTGTAGGCAATGGAATCCCCACATAACATGAAAAAAATTGATGGATAATGACTTGTGAGCTTCTGCTCACAGCAGTCAGCCCCCAAGAAAAAAACACCAGGACATCAGGTGTGAGATCTGCTGTGCATGCAGCTAGCAAGCTACCTGGAGGGGTGCTCACTGATGTGGATCATTCCCTTGCTCATGACAATTAATCAAAAGCCAAATGAAGATGAGATTTTAGTTATTGTTGCATTGATGAACAGCCAAGGTTGCACTGATGTGCGGTCTTGTCTGACCCTTAGCTTCTCTTCTTCTATGAAAAGCCTATAGGCCAGAATTTTTTTATTAGTTGATTTACGGGATTTTTTTTCAGATTTAGGGTTGGGGGGCGAAAAAAAAAAAAAAAAGTTCTGAAAATGACCAGTTCAGAGCTTTTTTTTTTTAATATCTCCAATAAAAAACAGTAAAACAAGTAAGGTAAACCAACAGTCTGTATTAAATCTTTAAATATTTTATCATTTTCCTAAAATTCTGGACAGGACAATCACTTTTAACAGTGTCACTCTCAAAAATACACAGAGAGAACCTCAAAAATATATTATATTTTTCAAAGAAACAAATAATATTAAGAGTCGACGGATAAAAGAAAAAAATAATTTTAGAAATTAATTTTTTTTTTCAACTTTCCGAAAAATTACAGTAGGAGGGTTTGTGAATCAACTAATAAAAAATTTGGGCCTTATTATTTTTTTTTTATTACATAGGATGAGACAGACAAAGTGCAATTCCAGGCTCTCTCCCAATCAGTGAAGGCTATCTGTAACATTCTTTCTAAGATAGAGACCATAGATGTTGCTAAATCACTCCAGAAGGTTGAGTCCATCTTGAACCAGCTCAAGAACTCAGTTGCTACTAATGCACAAGCTTCAACCCTTCCGCCAGAGCACAGTGGGGGAGGTTATGCTACTCTTCAAAGAAGAAGGTAAAATGATAAAAATAATAAAAAAGATATACTGGAAAACACTTAATAATTGCAGCATCATTTGGCAATTTAAAAAACCCTGACATATTGGAACACTTCAATTTTGGCAGTTTCTCAATCTAATGCCCTTAAACATTATGTCCTACTTTCAAAAAGGCTACTCTTAAAGAAAAGAATATGCTCCCCATTGGGCTATTCTTAAAGGAAATAATATTCTCCCCATTAGGCTACTCTTAGTCTTAAAGGAAAGAATATGCTCCCTATTAGGCTACTCTTAAATAAAATAATATTCTCCCCATTAGGCTACTCTTAAAGGAAAGAATATGCTCCCTATTAGGCTACTCTTAAAGGAAATAATATTCCTCTTAAAGGAAAGAATATGCTCCCTTTTAGGCTACTCTTAAAGAAAATAATATTCTCCCCATTAGGCTACTCTTAAAGGAAAGAATATGCTCCATATTGGGGAGCATTTTCATTCCTTTAAGAGTAGCCCCCCATTTAAGACGTGGTTTCCTCAACGTTAAATCATACTCGACTGTTCAAAACAGTGAGTATGATCAGGAAATACCACAATTACACACTGCAGACTGGGTTGGTATACTGTTACAGATACCATTATTCTAAGGAAGTGGGTGTATTTATTGCTTATTTTGAATTCAAAACTTTGTTTCATGGTTTCGTATTTTGGTGATTTTTGTTAAAACCGACAGTAGTGCAAAATAAAAATGCCCATTAGCTTTTCAATGATAACATATCACATGGATGAATGTTTTAAGAGTTAATCCTGAATTCAGGATTTTGAAGCTTACTTTCCATAGAAAGTTAGCCTCAAAATGCTGAATTAGTCAGAATATAATAGCTTCTCTGATTAGTTTTCAGATTATCTAAACACAATTAATCATTTAAGCTTGAAATTATGCATTATTGTAGACACCCTGCAAGTTTAAAAAAAATTCTAAAGTTCAGGATTTTGGAAATTTTGAACTTTCACCCATGCATATCAGCCATCACATGAGATTTTCGTACTTACTGCATTGGTGAGCAGCAAAAGGCACATCCTCCCAGCCTCACCAGAGCCTTCACTGCTCACATACACAAAAAGGGGTATGTGCATTAAGGGGTTAATTTGGCTACCTTCAGAGCCAAAACCTGAAAATTGCTTTTCACCAATTAGAAGAATAACTGAAGTGTAAAATTTCGGTATTTATTTAAATTTTTCGGTTGCTATGGTAACGAAAATGGCCGATAAAATAGGCTTAAAATTGAGAAATTGTCATTTTGGACCAAATTTAAGGCTTTTGGAGATCGATTTTTTAAGAATTAGATATCAGCACATCTAAATATCAAAAAAAACTTTTTAATATGTTGTGTGCCGTTGTAATTCTCATCTTCTGTTAAAATATCACTTTGGTATTTGCTTGTGTTCTATGTTAATTTCTCTGTCAAACCTCTCAAATTTGCTTCAAGATGGTCAATTTCCTACATTCAGCCTATTTTGGCGGCCATTTTTGTTACCATAGCAATGGCAAAAGTTGTATTGCTGAAATTTTAGCCGCATAGGGGTGGGGGGGGGCAAAAAAAGCTCCTTAATGCACATAGCTCTTTGGATGCAGATGTGATAAGCACCAAAATTTTATGAGCCGGCCCATTTCAACATATACAAATTCATTATATATAAGTCAGGCATTTACTGCTATAGAAAGCATGTTATCATGTGACTCCATGGGTCACAAGTTGTATTCTCAGGCCCAAACGTGAACATAAAAGTCTGGCAGTGAAATATTTACTACCACAAGTTGAAAGCTTACTCTTTTTTCTAAAATAATCTTTAGTGCGAGGATTTTTGCCTTGTTCTCACAAAATTAATGCTAATAATTATTTTCCTTTCAGCATTGAAACAAAGGTGTCTCTGGTTCCCGGTCTTGAAGAGGCCTTAGAGATTCTGGTGAATGCAGTGAAACAGTTGGTGAGGATCTACTGTCAGGCTTTCCACACAGATTTCCATTTAGGAAATAAAATTGACCAACCATGGGGTGAGTTTGTGTTTCTGCAGACCTATTTTTTTACATTTTTATTGCTTTTCAGCATAGGGCCAGTGAAGCAAATCTGTTGCTATTATTTTCTTATCCATCAGTTTAAACATGTGTTTTAGGTGCTCAAAAGAACCGTCTCATCGAGACGGTTCTTTTGAGTACCCACAACATATGTTTTGGTTGAGAAATAAGAAAAATAATTTTCAGTTACGCACTCTTATCTGGGGGCCTGTTTTGAGAGTGAAAAGTTTCAAGGGATATTTTTTCAGGGTAAGACTCCAAGCTAGAATTTCAACTTAGAGAATATTAGCCCTTTATATACTAATGGATTCTTCCTTCTGGTTTGATACAATGAACTTGGAATAGTCCAATGTACATATCTAGGGGTGTCGGGTTATAATTTTAAAAAATATTGTTTTCTTTTGTCTTAAGATATTTTTTACCTTTACAAACAGTGTAGACCCTGATGAAATGCAGCATTATGCTTCATTTCATCTGGGTCTTCACTGTTTGCAAAAGTACTTGTCTAGGGGTTTCACAAGTACAAAGGGTTAATAAATAATGAGTATGATGATGGATCAAAACATTTTGTTTAAAGCCATAATGTCTGTGTGTTTTACAGGGTTCCCACACAACCGGGAAAACGGGAAAAGTCCGGGAATTAGATACTGGTCGTTCACGGCCATGAAAAGTCCGGGAATTCGTACATTTGGGGATTTGAGCCGTGAATTGTCCGGGAAAATTTGCAGTCTCGCCCATCCACAACGCCATAGCTATGCTTGGATGTTGAACTTAGTCTACCAACTTTTTTTTCGCGAGAAAACGGCTCAATTGTAGCTCAACTACGGCATTTGTGATAAGGCAAATGAACGACGGGATAAGTACTAGGGAGTATTTACTGGTACCGGCCAATATCAAACGATAGACAAGGGAAGTAACTTAAGTGGAATAGACTACACATCAAAACAAAACTTTACCGTTCTCTTGAGCATTTCTTCCCACATGTTTTAGATTATTTTGTCCACATTGAAGGTTTGTATATTACATATCATGAAATTATCTAACGTTCTCACCGAATATTATATATTTAATCCCAATTCTTTCTGTAACAAATTGATAAAAAGAATGAAAGATCGAGGCTTGGTCAAAATCTTATGATTTCGTCGTCTGCTATAAACTACCTGAGCGACTTACAGAGTGCATGATCTGAATGTTGACAGCTTCAAAATACCCATTTTTGCTGAATAACAAGTCAGCATTCAAAGTTTGCATCTGTGGAAGGATCTTGTGATAATTGGACTCAAATGAGATGGAAAATTAAAGAGGTAAGATATTATTTTGACTATCTTAACTGTCTCTCTTCTATCAGACCTGAAGGAGTTGGTACTTTGGTGTAAGTTTCTGTAGTCCCAAGTACCCCACCCCACTCCTTCATTTTTTCTATCTTATCCCCACTTTATGTTGGCCGGGGAAAGGGCTGGGGATGAACGAAAAATCATTATGTGTAGGGGAACCCCTGCCCATTTTTTTTTCAGTGTGTTAACTTAGTCATTTTCAAGCGAATTCTGTTCAAGAGTAGCGTTACTCAAATCTGTTTAGGGTGGGTTTGCATAGTTATTTTTAGCAGTTTGAAATCTAGGCTACTCTGCACTTCCAAAATGTGTAGCTGTAGGATTTTTAGTGGCTCCATGTACCCTCTAAAAATGTGTACACCCTCAAATAATATGAGAGGGAACCTTGGGAATATTCAACATTGTAGTCTCATATAATACATCATGCACAGTGGTGATTGTAAGTTAAAAGTACAGCTAAATGCATGTACAGATAAATATATTGATGTATTTCATGATTTGTCAATAAAGTTAAAACCACAATTGACTAAAAATGCCCAGGGGTATGGCTCACCGTCCCGAAATGGTGAAAATAAGCCCTGTATGTGTTGGACATAATAAAAATCTGTCCCCACTTGAAAACATTCTATTACTCCTCTTTGTGGAAAAGGTGCAAAGGGGTGCCAGGACGAGTAGGTTGGCTAGCAAGGGCTTTGGAGAGAAGAAGGAGATTAAAGTATGATTATAAATTATGCCTCACATTTTTATGACATGTGCAACCAGTGTCAAACAATTTGGATCCAGATGAGGCCCAACATGTTATCCTGCCTGATCTGGATCCAAACTGTTTGAAGAGCAGACTACGCTGGTACATGTTTACGTCCATAGTTCCAGACATGGGTGAAGACTGAAGAGGATTTAAAAATAGGAAAAAACATGCGGAAATGTAAAGAGCACTTCAAAGCAATTTACATGTTGTAGCTATATGTAGATTCATTATCCTGATAAGTTTAGGCTTTCGTGCCAGGAAAAACATCAGTTTAACCTGGAAAAGTCCTGGAATTTTGCATTGATGAGACCTTGAAAATCACCTGTTTAACCTGGAAAAGTCCTGGAAAAGTCCTTGAATTTGAAATTGAAAAAAGTGTGGGAACCCTGGTTTTAATGTCACAAGTTTACCAGTAGTTTGAATTAAAGGGAGTAAGTCATTGAATATTATATATTCCCAAAAAATGATTATTTTCAGTGTTGCCTATCAAGACATGTTTAGGGTGCTTAAAAGAAACATCTAAATGAGACGTTTCTTTTAAGCACATAAAACATATGTTAAAGGCTAGGAAATTATCGAAAAAGCTCATTAATATGACATGTTATTCCTAATTTAATTCAAATTAGTGGGTAATTCCAATTGTCGAGTTTCTCCTCTCATCAAGTACAGTAAATGTAAAAACATTTAAAACATAAGCAACTGAACAGAAATATAGTGTAGACCCAGATCAAAGCATTTACTGCTTACTATTCTTGTCAAGAGATTTTAAATTCAAAAAAATGCTTTTAAGTTTTTATTTTATACAGAAATTGGAGAAGAACTGTAAATAGAGAATACTAGGTGAGTGTCTTTTGATATCAAGTTTACCAGGCAAGGTTTCGAGAATGCTTGTTGACATCGTGAGGCTTGCCGAGCGATTCAACATGCATTCTTGAAGCTGAGCCTGGTAAACTTCATATCTAAAGATGCGAACATGATATTCTTTTTATTAGTTAACAAGTTGATTTATTCTTCAAACCAGCGATTATGACGTCATTATTGAGTTTCCTGTCGATTCAATATCATTGAAGACATTCAAAAAGTGCAGTGATTTTATTTGGGATTTTGGGAAGCTACCTTTTCCTACACATTTGGGAAAATATTTTATTAAAATTGGGAAAATAAGAGCTAAAATACATGAAATTGGGAAAATAAAGGCCATTTTTGGATTGGGAACGACTCCCATATACGGCCTCAAAAATGGCCAAATAAAATCACTGAAGTGCAACGTCATGATGACCTGAGATAGGCAACGTTTATCAGGTCAACGTGCAACAAAGCAGTTAGTATGAGAGGTTACTGATAAACATTAATATCATTTTTTAAGCCAGGGGCTGATTCCTGGGTTGTCAGCCTGGGCTGTGTACAAGATTAAATTTAAATAATTTTTCTAGTCATATAGATATCTTTTTATTTGCAGAAACAGTTTCATCGTGTAAATATAATTCTTCTCGATAGGAATGCCAAAAATCTTTAACTTTCTTTCTCACTCCACCTTTTTCTTTTATTACTTTGTAACTATAATTTTATAGGTTCTTTGTACATAGGTACAATGTACAGTAAAACTTGTCTTAAGCGGCCACTAAAAAAGAAGACCAAATATTGGTTTTCAAGACTGATTATTGCTAAATGCGGGTCAAAAGTATTGCAGAATGCTATTATTTTATAGGGTTCTTTGTACATAGGCACAATGTACAGTAAAACTTGTCTGAAGCGGCCACTAAAAAAGAAGACCAAAAATTGTTTTTCAAGATGGATTGTTGCTCAATGCAGGTCAAAGGGAGCATTCTGCAATACTTTCAACCTTTATTAAGCTATCATTTGTCATTAAGATCTGTGTTTTGTCTATTTTTGATTGGTGGCTTAAGACCGGTTTTACTGTACATGTGTAATAAATTTGAGCATGATAGTAAAACAAGTGAGTATGACCAGGAGTTACCAAAATCACAGATCACAGACCAATCCATGGCACCAAGAGGAAAATACAAAGATAACACTAACAAAACGATCTGTGCATTTAGCAAAGACCAGGGTTCAAATTTAGCACTCTATTACTTGCAAAATGCGATCGAATTTTACTGAATGCTTAAGTAGGAAAAACCAGCACTCAAATTTATTTGCCAGTCACAAAATAGAAATCCCGAAGTTAAGAGGTATTGTTTATGCGCAAAGGAGATGCGCAGTTACCCAAGAGACAGATTTTCGCAACATGACTGCTGTTTTTTTTTTCCGAGATCCGTTGTTCATGGCAATGGTTGAAATCAACAAGTTGCAAAAAAAGTAAAATTTGAACCCTTAAGACACAGATCAGACCTGACACATTTGATTATGTTGAGGCACTCGTATTGTTGAGACACTTTACTGAGTATATAGACACTATCTGTTTAGATGCATGGAAAGATGGTACATGTAATTGTAAGTCATCATTATCGCCTCCCTCCTTATCCTCCATATGCTTGAGTTCACTGATAACCATAGGGGCCTGGCGCGTTTTTTGGTTGATTTGGGACACATATTTGTCAAAAAAAAGTACATATTAGGGATTTTTTTTTTTTACCTAATATGTACTTTTTCGACCAATATGTGTCCAAAATAAACCAAAGAAATGCTGATAGAGGGTGTCCAGGATAATGTTTCTCTTATTTCTTATCAAAGATATATGTTGTGGGTACTCATTTGAAACGTCTAATGGAGACTCTACTGTTGAGGACCAAAAAAGAAGATTTTTTAAATAATAAAAAAAGAAACTTTGTTTGATTTGATTCTTTATGTCCCATCAACAATCTTTCAGTTATAAAGGGACGGGTCTTCCTGGGTTGAACCAGTACTAAGCTAGGATTAATGTGTCTTGCTCAAGGACACAAGGCACTGACGCCGATGAGGCTCGAACCCGTGGCCCCTCTGTCTCAAGTCAAGCACTCTACCACTGAGCCACTGCGCTCCCAATAAAAAAAAAAAATCTTCGTATCTAGAAATGTGTTGAGAACATACATTTGTCATCAATGTCATAATATTAAAATGAGACAAGTTACATGAATGGATATCTTACCAAAGGTTCATTTCATCTGGATTACAACTCCAACTACAATTTCCATTATTTATAGTTTTATTTGGAAACATTTCCTATGAAGATTATTTTGTGGTCCAAGTGAAAAGCCAAGCCCCTTATCAGGTAGCATTGATGGGCATTCTGGTAATGGGAGTAGGCTTTTCATGCATAGTTTTTGGTGCAGTTTCATGTGACAATGCAAAGATACATCCACACAACTAGCAATTTAGCAATATACTCCAATGAAAGATCTCAAGATAAGCTGTCAGAAGCATAAAATAGACAGTCTATTATTGTCATCCAGGTGCATGACAAACTACATGATTGGAATTGCCTTATAGAGGCAATTCCAATGTGTACCTTCAACATATGTTACTGAAAATAAGGAAGAAAACTATTTGAAAATTTACATTTTCCAAGTATCATGTCCATTGACTTTACCTCTTATAAACATCCCAAACTGCCAATCAGTATTGAAATTCCTGTCACTCTACTGCAAATTGTTTATATTTGCATGACAGCTATATCTCCAAATTCGAGTTCGTGAACTACCTCTTTGCTAACCTGCTAGTTGCGTGGTTGTAAGTGTAGCCTCTGTTTTATGACAAATTCCTGGCACTTTTGAAATATCATTTAAATCCCAAACCCTTTTTATATATTTCCAAAAAGTATGGTTCTTTCACATAATTGAGCCATGACATGTGATTTCCAACAATGTGTGGTATTTTGACAAGTGTAGACTCAGACGAGCCTGTGCAGCCTCCTTTTAAGCTTAGAAACTCCAAATGATGTTCAGTCAGTAGCTTAACACTCATGGAATATCCAAGCGACTAGCAAAGGCTCTGATCTGACTGCACTTATGTGCAGGCTGATCTGAGGTTTTGCTGGTCGCACATACCACATTGTTGGAAATTCCATGCCACGGCTCATATCACATATGTCTGCATTGCTTGCATATGCCTGCCTATGTTTCATTTGGGTCTCGACGCGAGAAAACCTGTCTCCGGGGGTTTGTAAACAACACAGGCACAGACCAGCATGCGCAGTCTGATCAGCGCCTTTGTTATTCACTTTTTGGAAAGTATCATATGTAAACTTGCTACAGGAGAAATTTCAATTTTCAAGCTAGTCTCTGTAGCTGAGGAGATTGGTTTGAAAACTCACTTTGGTGGAAACCCCGAAGACAGGTTTTCTCACGACGAGGCTCATTTATATTTCCATTGATCCAAAGACCCCCAACCCCTTCACCACCAAACCACTTGAATAATGTACAGTATTGACTCCTGTCCTTGTTATAGTTATAGTGTACACCAATTGCAATGTCTTATTCTATTTTGTCTGTCAGTCTGCTTAGTGGATAATACGTTAGCTTTATTGTACAATTTTACGAGTGTATATACAAATATTCCCTTTTGTAGGTGAGATGAGTCGAGGATGAGTTTCCCGCCGCAAGATGGAATATTTGTATACTCATGAGTATTTGTACAATAAAATTTTTGCATCATGACCAATAAAACGATCATGATTTAATTTACTCATCAGATATTCAAGTCAATTATAGACAGGGTCTTGCGGAAATTATGGAACAGTTTAGATCAAAGGAAAAGCGGCAAAGTCATGATACAATATTACTGGTATTTAGCATATCTTTTTCTCACATACCAATGATGAAAAAAATTGAATAATCCGGGAATTTACTGACTTTGTTGCCCACAAGATAAGAAAAACAGGAGATTAATGTCCATCTAGCTTAGTGAAATTAATTTTGACAGCATTAAATCTTATATGCATATTAAATTTTCTAGAAAAGGATATTTTCCTTTTTTCATGTAAAATTCAAACCAAAAGCTAGATAGTGATTGTTGGTGAAGTTTAATTAACAATGAGTATCAAGATAAAGTTTAAAGTCAGTATATAATGAAGTCAACAGTCAATATTGTGATCATATCAGTTGGTATAATGATAAATTGTTTTGTCAGTATCAAGATGAAGTTTACAGTCAGTATCAAGAAGTTAACAGTCAATATCATGATCATAGCAGTTAGTTTCATGGTGAAGTTTATTGTCAGTATCATGACGAAGTTTACGTCAGTATCATGATCATAACAGTCAGTATCAAGATGTAGTGTACAGTCAGTATCATGATGAAGTTTAATGAAGTTTACAGTCAGTATCATGATGAAGTTTACAGTCAGTATCATAATCATAACAGTCAGTATCAAGATGAGTTTACAGTCAGTATCAGGCTGAAGTTTACAGTCAGTATCATGATGAAGTTTACAGTCAGTATCATGATGAACTTTACAGTCAATATCATGATGAAGCTAACAGTCAGTATCATGATGAAGTTTACTGTCAGTATCATGATGTAGTTTACAGACAATATCATGAAGTTAAAGTTTGTATCATGAGTATTTTTACAATATTTCAGATCCTCAGGATGTTTTGAGCTACAATGAGAATTTTATAGTCCAGATATGTACAGTTCACAGAATACCTGATGACTGGGGCAGAATGTAAGTTAACTTATATAATGGCCGAGCTGTTTAATTTTTTACTGAGGCTGATGACTTTTTTTCAGTGTCCTAGCTCCTTGCTATTCTTATGCTAATAAAGCAAAACTATTGGTTGATAAGTAACTTGAATGTTTAATGTAAATAGAATATTTTAATAAATTATTCTGACAAAATATTGAGAATCAGTGTAACTGATGAAAGCCATATACCAACCAATCAGGCTGGTAATTATTTCTTAACCCTTTGTATAGTAATGGATTATTGCTCCTGGCTTGATACAATTAAGTTGGGATAGTCCATAGTACATATCAAGGAGTGTCAGGTTATAATATTTGCTGCATTTCTTCTGTTTATTTTTTCGCTGTTTGCAAAATTACTTGTTTAGGGGTTTCCTGAATACAAGGGGTTAATACAGTCAAATGCTATTAATGTTCTTATTTACCTGACACAAAGGCCTAACCTCGGTCAGCACTGTTTATACTCAAATACTTAATGACCACTCTTGTTCTTGCACCCTAGACAAGGGTATTTGAGATTTCATCCTGGGTTAGAAATTCTTACCTAACCAATATTATCTTACTAAGGATGATTTATGACGTCAGTACACTTGTTGTATTGGAAGTCATGTGATAAACCTTGTGATGCCAAACAAAGATCCTCGGGACTCATTTTTTAAGGCACAGTGCCACCCTCACACCCATGATAGATTCTTATATCAATACTGGGTTGAGATATCTATGGTCTGGGCGCTGCGTATGTTCATTGTTTTATATTCTGTTTTTCTAGGTATGAAGAGTTCAGAATCAGTTGTAGTCTATACCATGGCAAGAAACATCTCAATTCAGACGTCTCTACCACCTGTGCGTCTGTCTGTACTTCAGGCTTAGTACCAAGAATTATATGGGATGAATGGTGAGAGAATATTTTAAGATTGAAAATTTTTTTGTTGTTTCTTGGATGATTTTTAACCCTTAAAGCGCCAAGAAAAAAATGCATCTGAAAATGTCGTCTGCTGAAGTTATCTGCTGCAAATAATTGCCTAATATTACTGACGAATTAAGTATAGAAGCAAACAGCATGGACCCAGAACAGACTGCTCCTATAGGAGCAGTTTGATCTGGGTCCACACTGTTTGCCATAAAGGCTTCTTAAACATTCCAGCAGATGAGATAAGCAGACAACTTTTATTTCGATTGGCGCATTAAAGGCTAATTGACTTGAGAGCTAAAGGAAGAAATGAAAAATGGAATAAATTGGGTTACTCAGATAAATATTTTGTCTGATCTGGCTTGACACTACATGTATTTGAACAAACCTAAATGTACCTTTAATTGGTAAACGTTACCTGTATCATCTGCTCTCAAGCCAGTTACGGTATTTTAAACTTTACCCTGCTCATCAGGCATTTAGTTAAGAGTGCATATCAAAAAATAATTTTCATATTTATCAACCAAAGAATATGTTGTGGGTGCTGAAAGAACCGTCTCAATGAGACGGTTCTTTTGAGCACCCAAAATATATGTGTCTTTAGATGGGTAAGAAAATATTTACAATTTTATGCTAAAAAATTTTGTTTATCTAAACATACCCAAAAAAATAATTTTCTTATTTCTCAACCAAAACATATGTTGTGGGTGCTCAAAAGAACGGTCTCAATGAGAAGCGCCCAAAGCATATGTTAAAACTGATGGGTAAGAAAATATTTACAATTTTACGCTAAATTTTTTGTTTATCTAAGCCTATGCTGCCTGTACTTTTTTTGCCCCCAGTATAGAAGATGAAGAGGGCATATTTTTTGGTCTGGCTGTGTGTACTTGCATTTATGAGTGTGTTTAACAAACTTTAATGTTGGCAATAACTTTTGACCCTTAAAGCGCCAATCACGACTGCAGCAGACGACAAATTTTTCAATATCTTTCATAATTTTCGAAAAAAATAAGGTATGATATTTCATGTGAATCGTCTGCCAGCAGACGATTCTCATGAAATATCATGCCTTATTTGTTATCTTTTGAAAAAGAGGCAAAGTTTGAAATTGTCGTCTCCTGCAAATTCAAGGTTGCACTTTAAGGGTTAAACTACTGAACCTAGCGCTTTGATATTTCATATGTGTATACCTTGTGAGAAGAGCTTTTCAAATATACAAAAAAATGACCTTGACCTTAGACCTACGTTTCATTTAGAAACAAAATATAACGTTAGTTCAATATAGGTTACTGCCAAATGCTCTGGGCATTAGTGTTTCACAAATACATCGTATTCAACTTGAAAATGATGTTTGCTTATTGCGTCTGCTGCATATATTCAAATGCACTCCAGACAGCTTTTACCATGGGAGCAAACATTATGAACCCTGATCAGAGGGATTTTCCAACCATTCTGAAGTTTGGGCCAGGGGCCTGTTGAATTTGGGAAAAAGCATTTGGACCATCAGAATTGGGAAAACTTGATTGAGTCTAAAAGAACTGGACCACCGTTTTAATTGTTTCTTTTTACAGGTTGACATTTGATGACATAGCACTTAATCATCTTCCGAGAGAGACCAGACTGTGTATAACATTGATAGGTCTGCGTAATGTACCAACGGCCAACAATACTACGTCAGAATCTCAGAAAGTACCTGTGTCTTTAGGTGGAGTTACCATTCAACTCTTCAATAAACGAGGGTAGGTCAGCGCTCCAGATAGCGTCCATACAGGCATAAATTACGGGTCCATTTTCGCCTTATACGGATAGAGTTGGAAATTAGTATGTACCAAATACGGGTGTGTTTTTGCCTGTATGGTACGTTTTTACAGGTAACCCATAGTTTTCATCCATTTCGAATCAGAAGACTCTTGATATTTGAACTGATTTGTGAAGCTATCAAAATGTATGCGTTCAGAAATCCAGATTCAACTTGCTGAACTTCTTATCGGTGTTTAATTTTTGCCTCAATAGAAACTCTTCAATGTTCAGTTGCATCCCCTTACCATGTCTTCCTTGAAGAACACGTGTTTTCAGAATGATATGTGCGCAGAGACCACTCTCCGGGAGTTTGCTATCAGATTGGTCCTTTTAATTTTGTGTGAACCATGCAGTCAATGTAGAAACTGAAAGTAGGAATTTCTCGGATTTAGAAGCGCAGCGTGTTTACAGATGGCAATAAAACAATCATCCCTGTTCCAATATGCTTGCCTACGTGTATTTATATAGGGACATCGCTGTTTTGATTGATGGGTGATCAAACTGTACGTGAAGACAGAAGCAACATGGCCCATTTTAAATACAAGTACAAGCTTTCATAAAAAAATTGGCTGACATGTAGTTATGTACGGATTGGAAATAGCTGGTACGGATCAAGTTTCATTTGGATCATTACTAGAACTGATGGTAGTCAAAATTATCTGGAGCCCTGTTAGCGTTTAGTTTAGGGTAAAAAATGGTCAGAATGACATAATTAAGAAACTCTGAAGGGGGTTGTTTTCAGACATGTACTAAATTATTTTCATTCTGATAGCTAATAATTCTTTAACTATAGCCATATTTATCAAGTAGATCAGGAATCCATTAAAAATCAAGCACCATATCTGACCCAGGACACCACATGGTAAAGTAACAAAAACACAATAAAACATCACACACAAGAAAGCCAAGAGGTCAGCCCTTTTCCCAACAGGTGGCCACAAGTCTACAACCAACAGACAAGAAAATTTGACAAACGCGAAACACAAATACCAAAAATGATCCACAAAAGAAGCACCGCCTTGGAATCGTCAGTAAAAACACCTTTTCTTCAAATTTTGAGTAGAAAAATATATTTGAACCATTTCATGAATGCATATGTGAGCAGCAAATATAGTCTAACCAGAGTCTTCCCTGCTCACATACCGTATTCGACCTAATAAGCGAGTTGCGGACATAAAAAAATTCAAAATGAGCCAGTGCATGAGATTTCGAACAATGTGGTATTTTGACAAGTGAAGACTAAGACGAGCTTGTGCATCCTCCTTTAAAGCTTAGAAAGGGTCAGTAGCTTAACACTCATAGAATATTCAAGCGACAAGCAAAGGCGTATGCGCAGGCTGATCTGAGCCTTTGCTGGTCGCACATACCACATTGTTGGAAATCTCATGCACTGGCTCAAATGATACTTTAAGAAAACAGTGGAACTGCATTGTATATCATTCAGCAGATTGGGATTAGCTGTACATGTATCTGTTCCTTCAAGCTTGGAACCAGAAAGCTAAAAATAGAAAATTGAAGGGAGATAACTGTAAGACATGTTACATGTATCTATTTATGATGCTACTTCATGAAGCTTGTGACTGTCATATTTTGAAGAAACAATATGCAATATCAGTACAAAGTTCTTAAAATTTTGCATAAAAGATATGGACAATTATAAATTGAATGAAGCTACAACATTCTATATGCCACAAAATTTGAACACCAAACAAAATCCAAATTGTAATGGGGGCTATTTAAAAGGAATGATAAACCCGTATTCAGTGAGGTCTGCAGTCTTTACTGTATTTAAGCTCAGTAGAACTGACCGCCTATCCTGTGAAAAAAACTTGTATGTTTGCCAGGATAGGATAAAGGTACTGATATCTAATGGCTTGTAAAGACATCCCTTGACCTCATTCTGTTACTACATGTATTTTTTTCCTTCTTAGAAAACATGTTACTTGTATCTTCGAAATATCAGAGTAACACTACTAAGACCCACACATGATTTTGGTACACAGGGTTTATCCTAGCCCAAAATGATGATGGGCCCTTTAAATGGGCCAATGGCCCATATCCCATTCAAATACATGCAAATTTCCAAATTTTAATGGGTCATTTGAAATTTTTATGGGCCCTTTGCAAAACTTGATGGGCCCAAGAATCCTTAATATCCACATTAGAGCATAATTGACATGAGATTTGAACAGCTTGTATATGGGGGCCCAGCCAAAAATAAAGTCCATTTTAGCAAGACATTAATAGTTTTCTCACAAAATGGCCCATCCTAGGATGAACCCTGGGTACATGTATCTATCATAGAGCAGCAGAAAAAGGCTCAGTAATTAGTCATGCCATAGCTATTGCTGATTAGATAAATAGACTAAGGCTAAAACAATTCGCACATAGGCTGATCCATATCAGTTTCCTCCACAGGTTTAGATAAACAAAAACTTTCAGCGTAAAATTATAAATATTTTCTTACTCATAATTTTTAGCATATGTTTTGGGTGCTCAAAAGAACCATCTCATTGAGACGGTTCTTTTGAGTACCCACAACATATGTTTTGGTTGAGAAATAGGAAAATTATTTTTCTGTTGCACACTCTAAACTAAAGTCCTGTTCCCCAGAATATGAAATTGTTGCGTGTGTAGTCTGATCACCACCTATGATATTGACTGTAGCCAAATTTGCTACATTTTTACTCTTTTCATGCTTTCTTTTGGTTGTTTGCTTAAATTTTTTCAAAATATTTTTATGCCCCCAAAGGAACTTTGGGAGGCATATAGTAATCGCACTGTCCGTCCGTCCGTCCCTGTGTGTCCGTCCCGCTTCGTGTCCGGTGCATATCTCCTATATTCTTTGAGGTAGGAATTCCAAATTTGGTGTGTGGATGCATCTTTGGATGACGGAGTGTCGCGTACCATTTTCGGGTCACTGTGACCTTGACCTCTGAGTAATCGTGTCCGGAGCATATCTCTTATATTATTTGAGGTAGGAATCTCAAATTTGGTAGGTGGATGCATCTTGGGATGACGAAGTGTAGCGTACCATAATTGGATCACTGTGACCTTGAACTTGACCTCTGACCTAGTTTCTAGAAACTGCATCGAGTCTGGTGCATATCTCCTATATTCTATGAGATAGGAATTCCAAATTTGGTGTGTAAATGCATCTTGGGATTGCAGAGTGTCACATACCATTTTCGGGTCACTGTGACCTTGACCTTGAACTCTGACCTAGTTATTAGAATAATCCTGTCTGGAGCATATCTCTAATAATATTTGAGCTAGGAATCTCAAATTTGGTGTGATGATGCATCTTGAGATGACGAAGTGTCGCGTACCATAATTGGGTCACTGTGACCTTTAACTTGACCTATGACCTAGTTTTAAGAATAATCGTGTCAGAAGCATATATCTTATATTATTTGAGGTAGGAATCTCAAATTTGGTGTGTGAATGCATATTGGGATGGGGAAGTGTCGCGTACCATAATTGGGTCACTGTGACCTTGAACTTGACCTCTGACCTAATTTCTAGATACTGCATTGAGTCTGGTGCATATCTCCTATATTCTTTTAGATAGGAATTCCAAATTTGGTGTCTAAATGCATCTTGAGATGGCGGAGTGTCATACATACCCTTTTGGGTCACTGTGACCTTGACCTCTGACCTAGTTGTAAGAATTTTTGTGTTCCGAGCATATCTCTTATATTCTTTGAGGTAGGAATTCCACGTTTGGTGTGTATATGCATCTTGGCATGGTGGAGTCTCACATATTATTTTTGAGCCACTGTGACCTTGACCTCTGACCTAGTTTTAGTAATAATTGTGTCAGGAGAATATCTCTTTTATTATTTGAGATAGGAATCCCAAATTTGGTGTGTGAATGCATCTTGGGATGGTTGAGTGTCTTGTACCATTTACAGGTCACTGTGACCTTGACCTCTGACCTAGTTTTAATAATAATTGTGTCAGGAGCATATCGCTTTTATTATTTGAGATAGGAATCCCAAATTTGGTGTGTGAATGCATCTTGGGATGGTGGAGTGTCTTGTACCCTTTACAGGTCACTGTGACCTTGACCTTTGGCCTAGTTTTTTTGAAAAATCATGTCCAGAGCATATCTCTTATATTATTAAAGGTAGGAACCTCAAATTTGATGGGTGGATGCAACTTTGGATTGCGGAGTGTCACATACCATTTTTGGGTCACATTTACCTTGACCTAGTTTGTAGAATAATCGTGTCCAGAACATATCTCTTATATTATTTGAGATGGGAATCCCAAATTTGCTGTATGGATACATCTTTAGATGCTGATGTGTAGCATACCATTTTTAGGTCACTGTGATCATGACCTAGTTTCTAGAAGAATCGTGTCTGGAGCATATTTCTTATATTATTTGATGTAGGAATCCCAAATTTGGTGTGTTGATTCCTCTTGGGATGGCGAAGTGGTGCATACCACTTTGGGTCACTTTGACCTTGACATTGACTTCTGATCTCATTTCTAGGTTTTTCGTATCTGAAGCATATCTCCTATATTACAGCTAACTTTCCTCAAATGTGTCTTATGCTTGACCAATTCCTTTGGGGGCATTAGTCATGTGACTGTGACATTTCTTGTTTTTTTAAAAATACTTTCAGGAACACTATCAGAGTGGGTCCAGGTCAGGGCCGACAGTTTGAATCCAGATCAGGGCCGACATTTTTGTCAGGCCTTATCTGGGTCCAAACTGTTTGCAAAGGAACTCAGTAGATGATACAACAGGCCTTTAGTTAAGAGTGGGTACCAAAAAATTATCTTTCTTATTTCTCAACCAAAACATGTGTTGTGGGTACTCAAAAGAACCGTCTCAATGAGATGGTTCTTTTGAGCACCCAAAATATATGTTCAAACTGATGGAATAGAAAATATTAACAATTTTGCGCTCAAATTTTTTTGTTTATCTAAACCTATGGTACAAGCAAAGGGTTAAATATTGCTAAAGAGAGTTTGTGTTTTTTCCCCCAGATACATGTCTCAAGGTAGCCAGCTAGTGCCATTTCAGATGAATGCTGCGGCCGACCCTATCACACCGTTCTGCTCGACTCTACAGCAAGATTCTGCCTTATTACAGGTAACAAACAAAAATTACTTCATTTACCGATAAAGCCCCAATCACAACAAAAGTCGCCTGCTAAAATGTTTTGGAAACCTTTTTGATGGTGTAGACCAAGATCAGACTGCTCCAACAGACTGGGTCCACATTGTTTGCCCCTCATACTTACATTCATGAGTCAAATAATGGTAGTGAAAATGGTATATGGAGCAGACAACTTAAACAGACAACATTTTTGATGTGTTTTTTTTTGCCTATGCATGAAGATGGAAACTTGTTGGTTATTTGTTTGTTTATTTGTTTGTTTTGTTGCTTTATGTCCCAAGTCAACAGCTATGGTCATGGGGGGACGGTCATTTCACCTAACCACACTTTTTCCTGGGCAGGCTTGAATAAGCGGTTAACCAGTACTTTGTGCACATACTTTCGCTTGTAACCGACAACACACCTTCTTGAATGATTCAGGGGAAGGGAGGAGAATGACCATATACAATTATTGACTTATGTTGAGGTGGACATGGAGTGTTATTGAACAGTAGACGTCATATTGACGACGCGGAGCGGAGGTCAATATGATTAAGTTTACTGTTCAATAACACTCCATGTCTACCGAAACATAAGTCAACAATTGTTTTATTATAAAATAAATCTATGTTATGCAATTCCTGTCATTTTATACCATTAAAACCATTGACGTTACGGATGGATCATGCGAAATTACTTGACGTTCTGACGTAACTTCTCGTAAGCCATGCAATATTACCTTGTGCTGTGTGCTTTGCAACGTCACGTCCGGCAAACCATGCAATATGTAGTTATATTGACTCGAGTGGATATGCATCTGGGCCAATCAGAAGATGTTTATTAAAAGATTATATAAAAATAGAAATTATTTCATGATCAATCTCCAGGAAAGTATGGGACCAGGTCAAATTTGTTGGTTTATAATAGCTAACACATGAAGATGTAGCATAAACTTATAAATTTGTTTCTTAACACAGGCCAAATGGCCGAAAATTTTAAACAGAATGGACAAAGAATTATTATTTTTGAATAAATTCCCTTTTGAATATTTATTGAAATAATCTTTTATTTCAGTTTAATTTACCTGACTTCAGTAAACAGATCATTTTCTCAGAACCTCTTCGAATGCCTGAAGTGTAAGTATTGGTGTATTTTTTCAACTTTTTATCTGGATCCGAACTGTTTGACACACTGATGGAATTCCTGAAAGAATTTTTCAAAAAAATGATTTTGAAAAAAAATCACCAGGCGACAAAAAAAGCATGAAAGCTTTTTTTGTCGTCTGGTGATTTTTTTTTCAAAATTGATTTCAAAATCAATTTTTTTGAAAAATTCTTTCAGGAATTCCATCAAAGTGTCAAACAGTTCGGAACCAGATCAGTTCTGATATTTTGTCAGGCCTGATCTGGATACAAAGGGTTTGCAAAGGATATCAGCAGACGGCACTAGTAGGTAAAGAGTTTATTATCTCCCGACAAAGTCGGAGAGATATAGTTTTGGCATCGTCCGTGCATCTGTCCATTACGTCGGTCCGTTCACACTTTTTGTCCGTCAGGAACCATATCTCAGTACCTATTGGTCAGATTTGATGCAATTTTGGTATAAATGATAAGTACCATGGACTCTCGATATTCTGTAAGTTTTGTCAAAATCAACCCCTTAACACTTGAGTTATTGCCCTTGTTTTAGTATAGGCAATTATAAGGCAAAACCTATATTAGCTTTTTTGTGTGATGATCTTCACATTTCATCAAAGCTATTATATTTAACAACTTCTCACTATAGACCATGATAGCCAAGTGCCTGAAGATAAGCATGGCAGTGTCAAAATTTTACCCCACCCCTAAGGGGGTCAAAGATTTAAATTTCGCAATAACTAAGGCAGTTGTCAATATTTTTTGCTGAAATTTTGCATGCAGGCAGAGGAGCAATAGATATGAAACATATGAGCGCCGATCTGACAAAAGGGTCCTTCGGGCATTTAAGCAGTCTTTGTGTAATCAAAATTTCAAAAACGTCTAAATTTTCAAGATTTTGCATGTTCTTACAGCAGAGTCAAATTGCTTCTAACATGTAATACAATCAAAGGTGCAAACAATTCTGATAAAATTAAGTGATACGTATAACGTATGTTTCCATGGCAACAGCTGTGCATATGGACTACACACTTCCTTTAAAACAGGGTACCTCATTTCAAATGCTTTTGTAAACATGGAATGTGCGTATGTGGGCTATTTGTGAAGTCTATGCAATTGCATACACATCAAATATACAGAAACACGGAGCATTCTTGAAATATTGCTACTAGCGTCTTTGTATTAGCGTCATATATTAACATAATGGTGTTGACATCAGAACGTCATTAACAACGTTAAGTGATGTCATGTTTAAAACTCATAACCTATACGAGTTTAAACGCTCATATCTTTGTTGTTTGTAAAGATAATCTCTTCAAATTTTCTGTAATTGTTCACAACAGCTGGGTCTTTCTTTCTCTGTAAATATCTCACTTTTGACTTTTATTGCCAGAAGGTCCCTATTGTCAGATCTTGGCTCATATCAAATGGGATTTTAGTTTGAAGGCCTGGGCCCTATCCCCTGGGATGGACATAGGGGCTGGGGTCGAGGCCAAAATTAAACTTTTTCAGAATATGGTCATGTTGGGGTGGGGTCAAAAGATCAATTTTCTTTTCTTTTCTGAAAGTGGTCAGGTTGCATATCAAATTAAAGTGAAAGAAGTGTAGACCAACATGCAAGGTAACACTTTGAATTTACACACACCCTTGACCTAAAGGTCAGATATAGAAATTGTGCAGATGTTAGTATATTTTTTTTTATTAAACTAAGCACTAAAACATACTTGAGAGGCGTTTGTTATGATCTGAATGTCAGTGAATGATACCAAAGTTGAACTTGGGGTTTAGATAAATCCCATTTATCTAAACCCCAAGTTCAACTTTGGTATCATTCACTGACATTCAGATCATAACAAACGCCTCTCAAGTATGTTTTAGTGCTTAGTGATTTACATGTTTTTCTCAAATAACCCTTCTTCCGCGGATATAAATTCGATGAATTTGACTTGTTATAACTTAGATATTGAGGGATGCAGTGGCTCAGTAGTAGATTGCTCACTTTGAAATTGAGGCCTCACGGGAGGCACTAGATTTTGTCATTGAGCAAGACACTTTATCCTCTGCTTAGTACTTGCTCAACCCAGGAAAATATTCTGACATGGCTTAAATATGGCTGACTAGGATGTAAAGCTATACAAGATGGTGAAACTTTATTTCATGCTCAATTCAACGGATGGGTACAAATAAATTTCATGCTCAGTTGAGTTCAGCCTGAAACAAGTGGTCAGATTATTGAAAGGCTGTTAAAACTTTTTATTAATTTGTAATGTTGTCCATTAACTGAATCCAGAGTGATCAAGCTTTATGTTGGCTCATTCAAAAAATATACACTTTCAATAAAGTAAGACCCAATTTTCGTAACGAGTTATCAGTTTTATTGACTTAGCCGTTGTTGAGATAAACATTGTTGAATTACAATAATATATAGGGAAAAATACTTGATTTGGGCCGTCAGGTCGAGGTATGTGATAGTATCGAGCTATGCATTGTTGAGTTAACGAGTCAACTGTATTTGAAACCTGTTTTACTTCTTTATTTAGCCAAAAGTTGAAGATAACTGATCTTGCCCCAGAAATCAGGGAACGGGTCCAGGATGTGATGAAGAAAGACTGTGTCACCTCGTAAGTTCATTTCAAAAATCTAAAATACCATCTGCTTAAGTTATCTGCTGCATAATTTTGGTGAGTAACTATTTAAATTATGTAAGTATGGGGGCAAACAGTGTGGACTGCTCCTACAGGAACAGCCTGATTTGGGTCCACACTGTTTGTCAAAAAGCTACTAAAAAATTTCCAGCAGATGACCAAACCAGATGAATTTTGTTGTGATTGGAGCTTTAAGGAGGAAAAAGTTTATAAAATAAATTTGTTGCAATATCATTGATTGACAAAACCAGTTAACTGCTTAAAATGAGGTTATGTGTTGACTGATGGGTCCTAAAGTAATAAAGCAATATTCTAAGTACTTGCTGTTGTAACATGACTTCTGATTGGATCATGTTAGAAATTCGAGACAGTATATCTGCTGTCCAAAATAGTTTGACGTCATTAATTGCGACACATTTCATTGTATCACATTCAGCCTTTATGAGAAAAATTGAACATTTTATCTGCCAACAAGCACAAAAGTGCATTAGAATGAGGATAACCATATTTAAAATTTTTATTTGGGGAGTATATTGTCTGATATATGGTCAGAAATTGTTGGTATTTTAACATTTATGAGCTTGGCAATTCCAACATATGAGAGTTAGAAATCAAGAAAAGTCTTCTTTTTTTCAGCATTATACAATTGGTACATTATCTTAAGGTTAACATCAGGATTTGTCAACCCGAGAACAGTGATGTTCACCGAGGCAAAGCCAAGTTGGACATCACTTTCAAGGGTTGTCTAATCTTGATGTTAACCGAAAAAGAATACACCAATTGTTTTGTCATATGACACTGCCTCTTATTTCCTAGTTTTGTATCAAGTCTTTTCATATAAATTAACTCAAGGTAGGTGTTCATAGTGCACTGAAAACAAGATTATTTCAAAAATTTCTTTTCAAGTTTCTGAAACTCTTATGAAATGTGCAAAAGAGTTTTATTTTAGCTAACTTGATACCTGTGGAAGGCTCATGGGTGAGCTAATAGTATACCAATGACTCTAGTGTCCATTGTCCGTCCTTCAGTCTGTCAACATTTTCAAATATCTTCTCAAATATATCAAAGATATCAAATTGCAAACAGTGAAGATCCAGGATAAGCTTCAGGACTTCCACTGTTTGCCTAATTATTTTTCCTGCAACAATAAAGGTACCAGCGGACCAGTTAGAAGTCTTATGGATATATCGTCACTACCTGTGTGAATATCCTGGGTTGTTGCCATGGATATTACTTAACTTGATCCTACTGTCTTTCTGTTTTTACAGCTGCACTGCGGACCAGTTAGAAATCTTGTGGATATATCGTCACTACCTGTGTGACTACCCAGGATTGTTGCCATGGATACTGCAGGCAGCCCATGGCTGGGACTGGGAGCATCTTCCAGATATTTACTGCCTTCTCAAAGAATGGGCAAGTCTCCAGCCCATGCAGGCCTTAGAACTACTTCTACCTCAGTAAGTTATTAACTCTGATATATCATCACTATCTGTGTGACTACCCAGGATTGTTGCCATGGATACTGCAGGCGGCCCATGGCTGGGACAGGGAACACCTTCCAGATATCTACTGCCTTCTCAAAGAATGGGCAAGTCTCCAGCCCATGCAAGCCTTAGAGCTACTTCTACCTCAGTAAGTTGTCACAGTTTATTTGAAAATAACCCTCACACTCACAACAAACGTTGTCTGCTTTTTTTTCAACTGGCGAAATGATTTAGAAGCCTTTTAGCCAAACAGTGTAAACCTAGATCTTGCAGTCATGTAAGGGCAGTCCGATCTTGGTTCGTATTGTTTGCCTCCATACTAACATGAATCAATGATGTTATCAAATCTACGTAGCAGACAAATTAAGGAGACAACCTTTCAGATGCATTTCTTTGCAAGTATAAACAAATGCATTGAAATGTTGAATAAATATTACTTTTCATGGCAAAGCCATATTATCCCCACATTTTTCTAACATTTTGAGTTAAGGGCTCAGACTGTTTTAAAATTTGATGACTATGTTGGTGCTAAATATATAACTATTTAACAACACCCTCTAAACCCTATCCCCTCTCCCACAAACAAACACACCTTAACCTCAAACATTGGCATAAGCTTTTATCTTCTTCAATACTTTGTGTATGCAAGCCTTGAAAGCTCTTGTAAGACAGTGCACATGTGCAGACTTCTCTAAGCCTTGACTACTAAAGTATATGATAAGCATCAGAATCTCATGTGCTGGCACAATTTATTTCTCTATTGTTTGTCACCTGCTGGCTTTTTTCAAAAGTAACGTTTTAAAAAAGTTCTTTTAGGAACACTATCACGGTCTCAAGCAGTTTGCATCCAGATAAGGAAGGACTTTTTGTCTGTCCTGATCTGGATCTAAACCGTTTGCCAAGGTTATCAGCAGACAACAAAAGTAGCCACTAGCAAGGAAAGAGTTAAAGTCAAACTTAGTAAGTTTTCTACACATTTTATTTTTGTAGATATCCTGATGTGAAAGTTCGGGCTTTTGCCGTTGACTGCCTACGTAAGATGCCAACAGATGCTCTAATAGACTTTATACCACAGTTAATACAGGTAATATCATAGTATATCATAGTATATATCATAGTATATCATAGTATATATCATAGTATATCATAGAAAATCATAGTATATCATTGTATAAACTATTTGAGAATAAGGCAGTTGAGATGACATACGTATGTAAATGACAAAGAATTTCTAGCGATAAGGCGAGCAATCTCCCTAAACGAGACTTTCGTTTTATTTTGTTGAAATGACGACTGGAGAAACTAGGCACATTAAACAAATATATATAGACAGGCCGTCGATGCACCATTGCCCCCGAATTTGTATATTTAAAACGGGATTTCCTTAGTGCATGTAATAACTCTACACTTATTGAATGGGAATTTATTTCGATCATCAACTGTACTTGTTATTCAGTAACATATATGGGAAATAGACCGTTAAACAAGGGAACCAATCGTCCTATCACGCTATGTACAGTAAAACTATTTATACAGTTGATGTACAATAAAAATGACCATCTTGCAAAGTGGTCTATTTTTTGTCAGATATTTGATGTCTTCTTTCGCTTATACAACCCCTTTGCCCCCCTAGACCCAAGACGCCCTTTACATATGTTATGTATTTGTATAGCGACATTTAATTGTCCAAAGGGCATCTTGGGTCTAGGGGGGCAAAGCATCTAAAAACAAACTGAAAGACGCCAGTTTCATCTTTTCAATGACAAACGTCACAATTTTAAGTATATTTCGTACGCATGCGCAGAAGAAAAACCGCAAAGTTTCGAAAATGAAGGGTACTTATATCCTTAATATTTTAGCACTTTTACTTTTTGAAAACCTGCAAAGGATTTACTAAAACTCTCGTCTAAACGGCACCCAGTCTAAAGACGTAAAATGAGGGGTGGGAGTAGAAGGCGCAAGTTTTAACGGTTTTGTAAATGATGAATCGCTTTGAAACCTATTTTGATGCTTTCTATGTAAATTTTACTACAGGAACAGACCAATTTTAAAAACATTAGGGCAATTTCAAAATTTAGGTTTTGTAATCATGTCAACTAGGGAAAATATACGCCTTATCGCTAGAACTCCTTTCTTGTCTTTCAAAGAATTTTTGCATCATTGAACCTATGGTTCAAATCAATTCGCTTCAACAGCGAGTTCGAATTTGTTTAAAATATTACTTAACATTGCCTATCACGAAAACAAGTTGCCACATTGATTAATTTCTTTTTCTATTTTTCAGGCATTAAAATATGAAAGTTATCACAGTTCGCCGTTAGCTCGACTCCTACTTGAACAATCTTGTAAGAGTGTCAGATTTGCTCATCATTTCTTCTGGTACGTTTTCATGCCATTACTACCTTAACCTTTTGTATACTTATGGATTCTTCCTTCTGGTTTGATACAATAAACTTGGGATAGTCCAGTGTACATATCTATGGGTACCAGGTTATAATTTTCAAAAAATATTGTATTCTTTTGTCTGAAGATTTTTTTACCTATTACAAACAGTGTAGACCCTGATGAAATGCAGCATTAGGCCAGAATTTTTTAATAGTTGATTTACGGGATTTTTTTTCAGTTTTAGGGTCGGGACGGGTGGACGAAAAAAAATAAATAAAAAAGCTCTGAAAATGACCAGTTGACTGGCCATTTTCAGAGTGTTTTTTTTTTAATATCTCCAGGAAAAACAGTAAAACTAGTAAGGTAAACCACTAGTCTGTATTAAATCTTTAAATATTTCATCATTTTTCTAAAAATCTGGACAGGACAATCATTTTTAACAGTGTCAATCTCAAAAGTACACAGACAGAACCTCAAAAATATATTATTTTTTTTCAAAGAAGCAAGAATTATTTAGAGTCGGCAGATAAAATAAAAAATAATTTTAGAATTTTTTATCTACTTTCCGTAAAATTACAGTAGGAGGGTTTGTAAATCAACTAATAAAAAAAAGTTGGCCTTATGCTGCATTTCATCTAGGTCTTCACCGTTGTAAAAGTACTCGTTTAGGGGTTTCTCCGAATAAAAAGGGCTAAACTATCAGAACTGAATGGGTAAGAAAACTATCCTTAACCCAGGCCTTCAGATAAGAGTGTGCAATTAAATTATATTTTCTTATTTCTCAACCAAAACATATGATGTGTGTACTCAAAAGAACATTCTCAATTCCTTTGTAAAAGTGTTCCTTTATATTGATTCACTTATAAAATTGTCTATTAATATGGAACCAAACATATAAAGGTACTGCACTGTACCTTAGTTCAAATCCATAACTCTTTCCTTGCTAGCAGTGACTTTTGTCATCTGAATATCTTTGTAAACAGTGTAGACACAGATCAGGCCAATCAAAATGTTGGACCAGATCTGGATCTAAACTGTTTGACATTCAGATGGTATTCCTGAAAGAATCTTTTGAAAATGTTAATTTTGAAAAAAAAATCAGCAAACGACAAAAAATAACAAAAAAACATGCAAAATTACCCAGCCTGCAAAGAGTTAAAAATAACTTCTCTGCTGTTTGTTTATAGGTTGCTGAAAGGTGCAACACAGGACAGCCTGTATAAGCGGCGGTACGAGTTGATGTTCGTGGCTCTAGTCAGCGTGGCAGGTGAGGCATTGTATCAAGAATTTATGAAGCAGGAAGAGATCGTTAAAGTCATGACCACTACTGCGGAGAAGGTACAGCAGGCAAAAGATAAGGATGTAAGTTTTGTGTTTCTCTTTTTGCGATCTTACATAAGTGCTCCTCTTTTTGCAGATATAGAGTGCTCCTCTTGTTGCAGATATAGAGGAGTTTACATGAGTGCTCATGTTTAGTGAATTTATTAAATGCCTTTGGAGATTTCGCAACAAGTTTGATAAATCCAATAAAACAGGAGCACGAATGTTAGATTCTATCTATCACATGTCATTAAAATTACTTAAAAATTTCATTTTGGCGTGAAAACGTAAATATATTGCCATCTTTCATGCAGCGTTATAATGGACGTCATTACGCTACGTTACTTATCTGTTAACCACTGGATGTTTAATAATTTTATTGCATGGCATAATTTCATTCCCAAGCACGACGTTATGTGATACCAAAATTTACACATCTAGTCGCGCTAGTTGTTAACTCAATGCATGCTGGTTAATTTTGCATGCTTTTTTGTCCTCTGCTGACGGTTTTCAAAATCAACTTTTTCAAAAAATTCTTTCCGGAACATTATTATAGTGTCAAATGGTTTGGATCCAGATTAGAACCCAAGCTCTGTCTGTCCTGATATAGGTCCAAACTGTTTTGCAAAGGTTATCATCAAACAACAAGTCACCGCAAGCAAGGTAAGAGTTCAATAAAATGAGGTCAAGGGACGTCTTTAGGGGAAGGGGGATATTCGTCACCTCAATCCCAAATATAAGGTCTAAGTCCTAGACTGTAGTCCTTTATTAAACTTTTTGTGGCTTTTCCATGGGTAGTAACCAGTACTGGGCCGGGAGGGTTTTTGATATGTGTGTTTATTATATGACGGGAGCACCCAAAGGCTCACCGAAAGTGGTTTTATGGAGAAGCCGGGAATCGAACCTGCGACCCCTGGTTTACAAGGCATAGCGCTTATCCACTACACCACGGGGGGTATAGTCCTTTATTAAAGACAGCAGACCTCGCTCATAGGCATCTAGTTCATGGTTTGTCCTTCTATATATAAATACCTTTATGTAAAAATAAGATATAATGGTATTGAAACTATTTTTTGATAAGAGCTGATTAAAAATTGTATTGTTTTGTTTTTTTACAAAAGATAATTAAAGCAATTTGTTTAAATATTACTTATTTTCAAAGAATCAAGGGGAAAGTCTTTAAATATTGGAAAATGGAATAAATGTAGATGCCTGAAAATTACCTCCCTTGAAAGTATAAACCATATGCAGGAAGAAAATGTTAACCCATTTAAACAGAATGGAATTTCCCATTCTTAACAATTGGACCAGTCCATTTCCATTTGAAGGGTTGTTGGGTGGTATTTTTTTCAATTTTATTTAAATATTGATAGAATGTTTTGTGTGCGTAATAAGAATAGTAGCATTCAAGGGAGGTCACCTAATGTGGTAAAAGTGATTTTCCATACCATATGGAACTGCTCTTAAAGGAAAGAATTAGCACCCTCTGGGAGCAAATTCTTTCCTTTAAGAGAAGTTCCCATATGTAAAGGGAGGCAATAGAGGAGTTTCCCATTATCAGATTTTACCTGTATCACGTGACATCGGCTGGCCAGTCCAGCAATTGGACTACTTCCGGTATATAAAGCAACATATACTAACCGTTGATCTCAATTTATAGGACTTCTATATATCGGTTAAAAATTTAATGAAACAAAAAAAAAAGGCAATTATTAATTGAAGAGTCTGACAAGCCTGCGTGTCACTATGGTCATTTATGGTTACATTTGTCTCGAAGCAATAACGTTCTTTCGAGCATTTGTACACTATCCACTCCGTGATAAGATGCATTTTAATTTGTGCTGGCCCAAATTGCATCCTCTTCAATAAGTGCCCGGGGGCCCTTTGAAAACAATAATATCTTGCACACATGTCTCTAGAACTTCGGCACGCGTCGCTTTCTTTGAAGTTGCTCAAAGCCCAGCTAGACGTCTACAAATCACATATATGTAAACGCCTTTAAAACGCCCGCACAAACTTATCCAGGGTGGCTCAGTTGAGGCTGAGTCTTCATCTACATCCATAGTGTGTGTGTGTGTGGTTCTACTAGAAAGACCCTGGTGTGTGCGAGCAGCGAAGACTCGCGCGAGTTTGTGCGCTCTCTAGAGTCTGCGCATCCGTACTAGTAGACGTTGTTTATATACCAAAGGCGGGAAATGATGAAATTATGGATCTATGAATGGAGGTTTATTTGATGAGGTTTTATCATTTATCGCATATGCTCAGTCAATATATTTAACATGCATGCGCGACTATGCACGCCTATCTGGTGGTAGGCATGCATGAGTATCTGGTGAGACTAGAGGTATTCATTTTTGTCTGAGTTTCTGTCTACCGCAATTCTATGATGCTCAAGCAGCGAATGGCCTGGTGAGACTGTGTATTTGCCCAAATCCGTCTGAGTTATGGATGTTAGTTTGTAAAATTAGTTGGCATGTATTTCAAATACATGTGCTTTAATCTGCGCCGATTTTATAATAGTTCGAAATCAAAGTATATTTTGCACTAATTACATGTATAGAAAAAAATAAGGAAGACTTATAAAATGTATATGAAAATATAAATTTATCTTTTTTCGAGAATAAGAAAAGGAGCGGTTTCCTTCTTAAGTTCTTAATAGCTAGACTACAGTGGATTGGAATGTTTGGTGCGTACATTCAGTGGCTCAAAAACATATTGCTGGTTTTTTTTGAAACATTTAGATGAAATTAGACATCTATAGAAATTCGACCCGAAATTTCTTCAAGTAATTTAATAATTAAATCTGTAAATGTCCCGAAATGATTTACAATGCCAAACTCTGTAAACAGATACTGTAGAAGAAAAAAAACGTTTTAAAAGTTTCTATTAGCATTCGGCACCCATACGTTTACAAATGCAATAACAATTTTACCAAGGAGGGATGTGAGTTACCCGTCATTCAGTTTAGTACGCATATGCGGTCCCAAATTTCAAAACCTATGCCTTTATGTAACTGGTTCTCTACAAATAGGGACCCATTTAAATATTCAATTCTTTTCAACTCTAAGTGCCCGCGGGTTTCAGACGTTTATCAGCGATCTTTCAGTACTTTGAGCTAAAAGGAGTTTGTTTTGCAAATAATATTGAATAAAAAAGTTATTATTCTCCTCTAATCTTACACTCGGTCCGAGTCTTACAAAAAATATGCGTTTGAATACACAAAAAACAAGCGTTTTGCTGAGACGGTTCTTTTGAGTACCCACGAAATATTGCATCTTAAGAAATATACCCTATATTCGGAATCCAATGTGTCATATATTCTATTCGACAGATGTACCAGGGTTCAAGCTGTCGAGGATTTACTCTATTTCTGCAACTTCTAAAAAGTAAGAACAGCGTTCCTGGCGGGTCTACACTATCCATTAATTCTCCCATATGGAAAAGTTCGCAAATATGGTGATATATCACCCGAGATCAAGTCATCCTTTCTCGGAAAAGGCCGCATAAAGACACACCGATTTCTGTGTTATTTTAGACATTGTTGTGAAAATTAATACATAGTGTAGACCCGCAGGGAAACACGTCATCTCATCAGGACCGTCGTCAGCAGCAGCGGAAATAATTGTGGAAATCATACCACTTGAATGAAAGTATTCAAGGCTTCGTTCAGTGTAAATTGGATAAATTTGAAATAAAATTAATTCTTTTTGTCATCATATATAATTGTGATAAATATAATTGCCTTTTGTTTGGTGTTTTAACCGTCATGAATATATGTGAAATGCATGCAAAATTAGTAGTAAGTTTTCACAGCTTCATATACCGGAAGTAGTCCAATTGTTGGACTAGTCAGCCGATATCACGTGATACAGGTAAAATCCGATAATGGGAAAGGGGTCTATTGAAGAGAATCACTGCTTGTTCCAGTAGTCTCCCTTTGGTGTGGGTAACCTTTCCAGCATTCTGCCTATGCCATTTGCTTATATGGGTTAAGGTCATGACATCTACTGCAAAGAAAGTTTAGCAGGCAAAAGATAAGGATGTTAGTTTTGTGATTTTTTTTTTCTGTGAAATACCATAATTTACAATCTAGTCAAGCTGGTTACCAGGCCGCATAGCGGTAACCTGTCTGGCAACAGATGCATGTCTGACTGCAGACCCAGGGGTCGCGAGTTCGATCCCGGCCTGGTCCCACACTTTTGTGGAGATTGATCATGAAATAATTTTTACGGTCATTCTCCTCCCTTCGGCTGAATCATTCAAGAAGGGTTGTTGTCAGTTACAAGCGAAAGTATGTGCATGAAGTACTGGTTAACTGCTTGTTCAAGCTTGTCCAGGAAGAAAGTGTGGTTAGGTGAACTGGACGTCCCGCCATGACCATAGCTGTTGACTTGGGATGTAAAGCAACAAAACAAATAAAGTCAATCTGGTTACACATAAGCATGACTCAGTTATATGAGAACCTGATATCTGCTACAGTCACGATCTTCCCTTAACCCATAAAGCGCCACCTACAATTTGCAGCAGACGACAATTTCAAATTTTACTGCTTTTTCAAAATTAACAAATAAGGCATGATATTTCATGAGAATAGTCTGCTGGCAGACAATTCTCATGAAATGTCATACCTTATTTTTTTCGAAAATTAGGAGATGTCACAAAATTTGTCATCTGCTGCTGTCGTGATTGGCGCTTTAAGGGTTAACTCCATGCATTCTGGGTAATTTTGAATGCTTATGTTGTCATCTGCTGATTTGTTTTCAAAATGATTTTTTTTACAAAAAATTCATTCAGGAACATTATCAGAATGTAGAACAGTTTGGATCTAGAGAACTGTTTTCAAAGGCTATCAGCAGACGAAAAAAGCGACTGCTAGTATGAAAGAATTTGAATTAAAATGAGGTCAAGGGATGTCTTTAGTGGAAATTGTGAACCAGACGTCACGTCAAATCCAGTATTATAAGGTCTAGATCTACAAATCATAGTCCTTCATTTAAGGACAGCAGACCTCGCTCAAAGGCAATTAATTCATAGTTTGTCCTCATATATATAATCACCCCTATGTAAATATAAAAAAGAATGGTATTGAAGCTAGTTTTTTATTAGAGCTGACTAAAATTGTTTTGGTTTGTTTTTACATAAGATGAATTAAAGCTGTATGTTTAAATATTTCTTATTTTCAGTCTACCTAGGTGCAAACCTTAAAATAGTGGAAAAATTTTAATTTGTAGATGCCAGAAAATTAGCCCCCTTGAAATTGTAAAATTGTCTCTTATTTTTGTTCATTAGCGCTCCATTTACTCACTCTTAACTTGATGGCTTTGGATTGGATATGGTGGACAAATTTTATCAAACAGAAGCAGTGAACCTAGATTGACATTAAAAAAAACACATGTTGCTTTATTTTTATAGAATTAAAGGATGGATTTTGTTATAATTTTCTTAATACATTGATTAGTAATTTATAAGATTGAGTTTGCAACAATTACATCGTAGTTTTTGATCTCGAGAGATGTTGATATAAAATATGTTGGAATAATGGTTGTGTGGAGAAATAAAACAACAACAACAACACATTTTAAGATAAAAAGCGAGACAGTTCTTTTGAGTATTCAAAACTCATTTTTAAATTGACATGTATGAGAATGATGATATTTTAATGATTATAATATCTGATTTTCAAGACCTTATGATATTGTGCCCAGTATGGTAAATGTTCTGAAGTTTCGAATACTTTCTTTAATAAATATTGGTTTTCAGGGCTTGAATTTTCAAAATTCTTGTAAGAATAGCAAACAGGAAGACCCTGATCAGACTGCTTCTGCAGAAGCAGTCTGATCTTGGTCTTCACTGTTTTTCACTGTTTGTCAGGGCCTTTTTAGCAGGCAACTAGCATTCAAAATTTTAGAGTTTACATTTTACTGTTAACAACAGAACGTGGAAAATATACAGATAAGAGGGGGGGTTGAGATATAAGTGCCCTTAGAAACCATAGCAGCTTAATTGAGCATGAAATGAGACAGTGCTTATAATCATAATGAGCGTTAAATTGTGAATATTTTCTTATCCGTTAATAGTTTTAACAAATATTTGTTAAAACTATTAACGGATAAGAAAATATTCACAATTGTACGCTCATTTTTTTGTCTATCTAGACCTAGCTTGTATATCCCCATAATAATCCTGTGTTATGGGTACCCATTTGTAATGCATTTTGAAGGTTGGAAGATACAAGTACTTATTTGTTAAAGTTTTGTTTTCCAAAAAGTTATTGAGATAAAATGAGGTCAAGGGTTGCCTTTACAATGCCATGAAACCATATACTCCGGGCTAGAGCCCCCTGCCTGGCTAGGGGCAGAGCCCCTGGATGATTGTAGAGGTGGTAGGTCTGACATCTGTATGGTTTGTCGGGAATTCATATAGGTAAAGACTGCAGACCTCGCTCAAAGGCAACAATTAAATGTTTTGTCTTTTATTATATATAGCCCAAGATATTTTTTGAATTACAATGGTGTTCAAATTTTGCCGCATATATTATGTTGTTGCTTCAGCACGCTGTTTATGGTCCATTCCTGTTACACAATATTTTAAGCACTACTTTGGTTAATATAATAGTTATAGAATGACGAGCTTTATAAAATATGTTTAGATTTAAATAAGTACACTCTTTAGAATTACCTCCCTTAAAACTTTCTATTTTAAGCTTTCTGGCTTTAAAAGATAGTTTTCCAGAGCCATTATTTATAGAGTTTCATTTTCTAAGCCGGGAAGCATTTTTCAAATAAGAACCTGTCTGAATGAGCATTGTGGGTACATGTGACATATTTCTTTACCGAATACGTCACCAGATCATATGATCTTCACGATTGGTCGTTTCAAACTGCGTCATCAAGCGTCACTGAAACCACTTTTTTGACCCAAAAATGTTTTAGTGTAGAAAATCTTATCATTGTTTTGCTAAATATTGTAATACCAATCATTGTTATTGTTTAGCTACCCAAGGATACTTTATGTCTCCATAAACGAATTATTTATAGCCATTTAGTGCTTGTTACTTTTATAATGTAGTGTTTTTGGGTAATGCACACCGCATATTGACACAAATCCGACTTTTCAGTCGTGATGTGCCTTAGCAAACAGGTCGATTCTTTAGTATCAAGTTTTACTCAAGTTCCGTGATCATATCGAGCCAAGACACAATAGAAAGCATGTTTTAGAATGCTCTTAGTGTATCTCTTTGTCAGCTAGTGTGTTCAATGATAATTATGTGGGGATCCAGAGGTGGGAGACAGGGGGTCCCGACCCCCCTGACAAATCACAAAAATATAGGGTTTCTTAGCAATTCTGGTCCAGATCCCCTGGAAAATCAGCATTCAATGTTGGGCCATCACACGCCACACCATTTAAATGGTGTTTCGCTGGTGGGCCGATAATAGCCCGCTTATAGTGGTATTTGGATCCTCCTTCCCCTCATCAACTAAAAAAAAAACCCCAAAAACCCGTCAAAGTTGGACCCCCTCTGACAAAATTTTCTGGATCTGCGCAAGATAATCATTTCAAACAGTTATGACCTGGATCAGGCCAGACAAAATGTCTGGCCTGATCTGGGTCCGAACTTTTTGACACTCTGTTGGTATTTCTGAAAGAATGTTTGAAGACGACAAAAAATCATGAAATATTCCTCAACATGCATAATAGTTTACCACTATTGTGGATCACCCACATTAAAGAGACTAAGTCTGCAACTATGAACATATTTCGAATTTTTGTATTTTGTTTTTAAATCATTTGTAAAAGTAGAATTAAGTTATGTTTTCACAATAAACTGTTCACTATAGCTGAAAACTGCACGGAAAAGTGAATTATCATATAAAACAGGTGTGTTTTCTCTTGTTGGTAATTATTTGCGTCCCTCCAATAATTATAGACAGTTGATTGTCGTTTTGATACTGATAATCTGTTAAGATTTACGGAATTGGTAAAATGTATACCAGAATTTTAGTTTTTTTACTGTGTTCTTGAAGAATAGAAACATTAATTCTAAAATTAAAATATCAAAAAATACAGACTATGCAGCTTTAACCCTTTACCCACCAGTCATGAATTTTATCGTCTGCTCCTCTCGTCTGCAGTCTATATTGCAAATAATATGGACCCAGATCGGACTGCTCCCTTAAGAGCAGTCTGATCAGAGTTCATATTTTTTGTCTTTATAAAAAATCTTGTGTGAAGTGTACTTGAATATATCAGCAGATGTAAAAAGCAAATGACATTTTAGGACATAGTAGCGCAATAAGGGTTTACTGTTGGATTTCATAAAGCGAGGAAATGTTAACCCTTAAAGCGCCAAGAAAAAAAATGCATCTGAAAATGTCGTCTGCTGAAGTCTTCTGCTGTAAATAATTGCCTAACATTACTGACAAATTAAGTATAGAAACAAACAGCGTGTACCCAGAACAGACTGCTCCTATAGGAGCAGTCTGATCGGGGTCTACACTGTTTGCATTGAGGCTTCTTAAACATTTCAGCAGACGAGAAAAGCAGACGACTTTTGTTGCGAGTGGCGCATTTCCTACCAAATGTCATCTCTGTCATCTGCCCTGGTACCTTCAACAAAGTGGGCACTCGTAATGTACTCATCTGTTTGCTTTGTGGAGGCAAGGTCTGGCGATACAGGCAGTAAGGTGTATTGCTTTAGAGGCATTTGATTGGCTTATTAGAGCCTGCGATCATTTTTCATTGAGTGAGTGCTCTATCACTATCGTTCAGCAATCAAATTTTCACTCTCTCAAAAGTTTAAAGGAGTAGTCTGATCAATGTCCATTGTGTTTTCAATCATCATAAAAGTAGCCTTGTTTGCTGTTTATATCTCTACTTGACATCGGCTTCAGTCAGGATTGGCACTTTAAAAATTAAGAAATGAAAATGAGGTCAAGGGACGTCTTTAGGGAAACGGTGAGGCAATCCCCACACAAATCCCAATACAAGGTCTAGATCTACAAATCATAGTCCTTATTTAAAGACAGCAGACCTCGGTCGAAGGCACTAATGTATGGGATGTCTTACTATTTATATTAACCCCTATATGAATATAAAATATAATGGTATTGAAAGCAGTTTTTGATAAGAGCTGACTAACACTGTATTGCTTTGTTCTTAAAAAAAGAAATTAAAGCCATTTGTTTAAATATTGCTTAATTTTCAATGTATCTAGGTGCTAGCCTTAAAATATTGGAAAATTTAAAATTTGTAGATGCCTAAAATTACCTCCCTTGAAAATATACGGATATAGTTGCCCAAATTTTTTTTATCTAACTCTTTGAACTTGAACATTTTTGGGGAAATTTTATTCTATTTTTGCATAAGAGAAGCTGTCCAGGAAGAGTGGTTTTGAAATAGCCGAGCAGGCACATGACGTCAAAACAACGTCATATTGATGTCATGACGTCGCATCGACGTTGATATAATGTTGTTTTCAGGTTGTGTACCTGTTGGGAGAGATTGATAAATTTTATTTGTTTGTTTGTTTGATTTGATTCTTTACGTCCCATCAAAAATCTTTCAGTTATAAAGGGACGGGTCTTCCTGGGTTGAACTAGTACTAAGCTAGGATAAATGTGTCTTGCTCAAGGACCACAACGCAGTGACGCTGGTGAGGCTCGAACCTGCGGCCCCTCGGTCTCGAGTCAAGCATTCTACCACTGAGCCACCGGGCTCCCTAAAAAATTTTGTCAAATAGGAGTAACGGATCTTGATTGTAATCATAACACACATTTTGCTCTGTATATCTTTTGAACAAATGGATGGATTTTATTAAAATTGGCTCACCTGAACTGAAGGCTTATGTGTGAGCTAATAGTATACCAACGACATTCTTCAATCATTTGTCAACATTTTTAAACATCTTCTCACCACCTGTAATTTGCAGCAGATGACAATTTCAAATTTCACTGCTTTTTCAAAAATACAATTAAGGCATGATAGTTCATGAGAATCATTCAAAACTTTAGCATTGACTCAAGAATTGCAAGAACTGACTAAGGACTATAGGATTCAATTAAGAACTTCACGAACTGATTGCGTTTCAGCTACAAATCCTAAAATTTGTCAATTTGTGGCACTTGGTGGGATTTGTGGCCTGTGTGGAATAGGGGTTAAAGATAAGAGTGCATAATTTGAAAATAATTTTCTTATTTCTCAACCAAAAGGTACTAAAAAACAGCCTCAATGAGATGATATACTCATAGTAATGCACTTTCTCAATGAGCTGGTATACTCATTAGTAATGCACTTTCTCAATGAGATGGTATACTCATAAGTAATGCACTTTACAAATACTTGTTTGTTGAAAGTTTTGTTTTCCCAATGTAAATGGAAATAAAATGAGGTCAAGGGACGCCTTTACAATGCCAACAAACCTGCGGAGCTCACGGTCGGACCGGACTCCTGGACATCATGTAGAGGTGATACATCTGACTTCTGGACGGTTCGGCTGGCGTACATGTAAAGACTGCAGACCTCGCTCAAAGGCAATAAGTGAATGTTTGGTCATTTGTTATATATAATCCCAGTTATATTTTGAATTTCATTGGTGTTCAAACTTTGTGGTAAATAGAATGTTGTGGCTTCAGCTAACTGACAATTGTTCATACCTTTTACACAGTATATAAATTCATATTTTTTTTTTAATAATTGACCGTTAGAATGGCAAGATATGTAATATTTCAAATAAGTGCAAGCTTTAGAATTATCTCCCTTGATTTTTTCTATTTTAAGCTCTTTTTTTCGTTTGCTGTATTTAAGAAATAAATTCAATTCTTGGTCTATTCATGGAATCAAGAACACAGCGGGTCTCTTGCAAAGTAAGGGAAGCCCAATTTGTGATCTGTTCATTGAATCATGAACACGTCGGGTCTCTTGCAAAGTTAACGTAAAAGGCTTAATTCACTTACCTTGCAAGAGACCCGACTTGTTCATGACTCCATGAATAGACCAAGAATTGAATTTATTACTTAAAAATTTACATTTTATCATAAGTATCTAATATATTGAAATTATTTATAATTTTAGGAAACAAAACAGTTTTGTATTGAATATGTAATCGTATTAATGGTTTTGTTGGATTGCTAAACGGAACAGCCAATGTGAACGCCAGGGCTAACCCTGGATCAGAATTTGTTGAAGCCAACACTTTAGCCAAATGAATTTAACTTTAGCCAAGGTTTTTAGAGAAAAAAAAGATGTATCAAGAAGTTGGGCCGTAGTTCTTATATGGCTCATTTCTAAAAAATGAATGAATAATAAAAGCCATTTTGAAAAATCCAACAGCTGATAAAAATAAACTTTTCGTAAGTCTGTAATTTTTTAACCACCCAGAGTTTACTTTAGCCAATGACTTATATTTGTAGCCACTTTAAATGGATACAATGGCTTTTGGCAGGATGAGCCCTGAGGTGCTTGCTGTCATTCACACAACAGTGTCACTGTTAGGGAATGAATTCAATGTTTGAAGCCTATTGAATGGGCAAGTGAGCTTGGCAGCTGTCGATCATATTAATGTCTTCCATGAGATTGTGAATGGTAGCAAAAATCTCAAGATTCATTAAAAAATAGTACTTTGAAAATGTAAATATTCTGAGATACTGTCGTGCCAACCAAGAGTGACAGTGACGTAATATTTTGTACACTCCACTTGAGCTAACCTGAATCGATATATCATTTGTGTATTTATCCTATACACAAGTGTTCTATTGATTCTTAGTCCCTGTTAACTTTGTAAACAAATCATGGGAAAAGGGTCGAGATTTTCAGATTGAGAGAGGAGATCGCAAATATGGGGGTCTTGATTTCTCACTGATCTTGGGTCTTGGAGGACTCAGAATAGACAAACACGGTAAAGATTTTTTTGCTGTTCTGTGGGTAGTATGTTAGTTAGGGGATAAATGTATTCAAAATTTTCATTTGGGGGAGGTATATCATTGGATAACATTTTAAATTTAGTAAAACATGATTTCCTTACATATATCCAGCGATATACCTCCCCTAATGAAAATTTTGAATATGATTATACCCATTCTAATCCACTCCTGCGATTTCCTCTCAAATTGGAGTGTTGCAAGCTGCACAATGACGCACGTCATCCAATGAAATGTGACGTAATTATTGACGTCAAGCTGTTTCCTACAGTATATGGCAGGTTATACTGTTGCAAATTTTCGACGTTATCCAATCAGATGTTACGTTGCAAAATCAAGTGCATTAGAATAAGTATTTAGTCCATGTGCACTCAAAATGGCCGAAAACTCCAATGTAATTTGTTTGACATGAAATATTAAAGAATATCTCTCAGGAATGCCATCAGCATATCAGACAGTTGAAATCCAGTTCAGGCTGGACATTTGATCTAACCTGATCTGGGTCCAAACTGTTTGCTAAAGATAACAGGAAGTTGGCGATGCAGGGAAAGTAAGTTTAAGAGAGTATTTCGTGTTTTTCAGGCAACCTTGAAAAGAAACTTGGAGGTGTTGTACGAGAAATTTATGGAGAAGAAAAGCGTGTTACTACCACACAACCCTGGATATGAGGTGTCCGGGCTAGAGATTAATGTAAGTATATTAAAAGAAATCTTTGGTTACAAGTGTTGTCTGCCGATAAACTTTGCAAACAGTTTGGACCCAGATCAGGCCCGATATGTCGGGCCTGATCTTTTTGTTTGATTTGATTCTTTACGTCCCATCAACAATCTTTCACTTATAAAGGGACGGGTCGTCCTGGGTAGAAACAGTACTAAGCTAGGATAAATGTGTCTTGCTCAAGGACCACAATGCAGTGATGCCGGTGAGGCTCGTACCCACAGCCCTTCATTCTTGAGTCAAGCACTCTACCACAGAGCCACTGCGCTCCCTCGGGCCTGATCTGTATCCAATCTGTTTGACACTGATGGTATTCCTGAAAGAATTTTTCGAAAAGGTTGATTTTGGAAAAAAATCAGCAGACGATAAAAAGGCACACCAAATTACCAAGTAGGCAAAACGACCGGCCCGATCTGGATCCATTGTGTTTGACACTCTGATGGTGTTCCTGAAGGAATTTTTCAAAAAGGTTGATTTTGAAAAAAATCAGCAGACAACAAAAAGATATGCAAAATTACCCAGTTGGCAAATGTTAAAATAGAGAGGAAGGCGACTGATAGCCCACTACCTTTTGTCCTGAAAACCTGAGGCGTGTTCAACAATGCTTGTCAGTGTGATCATTTCATTGTTGAACATTAGGGAGTGCTTGCTCAATAAAAAATGGCTGCGCCCTGTAAAAACAAATCAAACGCCCCCATTGGTTGAAAAGCGAAACACGTTTCTACCTTCAGTTTAAATTGTTCCATTTGATACATCCACACAAAGAAACATACATCGTTATTCCAAAAATCGAATCTGAAAATATTGCGTGCATAGTCCCTCACGAAAACCCATGATTGTTTTGGTAGCCATATTGGAATTTCGGGCAAAACACCTATCAAGTTGAATCACGAGCGCTTCCAAGTGCCTTGGCGAGCGCTTGCATTCAGAGGTAAAACACTCGATAGCACTCAGAGTGCTCGCATTGTTGAACACGCCTCTTCACTACACTACTTTTCACAATGGAGGTAAACACTTTGAACCTTGATCAGGCTGCTTTCAACTGTTACATTTAAAATTAATGCCAGACATTTAAAATTATGCCAGACTTGACCCCGTCTAACTATTAATTTTATAAATAAATCTGAAACTTATCAAATCTTCTTAACTGGAGTCCTAGTTTCTATCTCTTTTAAAGCTACAGCTAAGAAGGGAGATAATATTAGAGAAGAGTTTTGTCCAGTAAGAGTAGTTTACCTTGAACTAAGAGAATGAAGCCATGCTAAATTCTGAAATAATTGGCTGTAAGGTTTAATGCCTTCGTTATGAGATAGTGGAAGGATTCATAGAGTATACTCTTGGCCATGTGTGGGTGTGCGCACTCCAAATCCTTGTCTGGGCCATATCTCGTGTACCTTTTTGAAAATATGCCATGAAACTTCACAGGTTGAGGCTCCTTAAGCACACCTGATAGGCGGCAATCGAAAACGTTCTTAGCAATGGACAAACGCGGATCAAAAATCTCTAGAAACAGTGTTTTTGAATGAATAACAATTCTGTTCTTAAATATTCTTGATCTTTGTTAGTTGATTTTTTTTAACAATTTTGATTGCCAACTATCTGGTGTGATAAGGAGGCTTGGTTTTGAATAAGAAGGGTAACCCTCACTGACTCAGTATTTGATGTATCTCTGAAATCCTTGTTCTTCTTTCAGTCATGTTCATTTTATATGTCCAATGCTGTTCCATTGAAACTAGTCTTCAAGAACGTGAATGAGAAAGCGGGGCCGGTGTATTCGATGTTTAAGGTGGGCGACGACCTTCGGCAGGATATGATGACTATGCAGATTATCAGAATTATGGACAGAATGTGGTTGAAAGAAGGCCTAGATCTCAAGATGATTACGTTCAGTTGTCTGCCCACGGGACCAAAGAGAGGTTAGTGCTTTATCTGACATCTTGTATTAACCCTTTTTATCATTTGACGTCATGCCTAGTAGTGAAATAACGCCATGCATTAAATGGATAAAACACTAGTGGTTTACAGATTTTCAGGTAGCGTTATGAAATAATGCTTTTGACGTCACGCATGTGGCAAAACCATAACGTTTTCACACCCAAAAAGCGATTACAAAAATAGCTTAAAGTCATATGATAAATAGAATCAACATTTGTACTCCTGTATTATTGAATTTATTAAATTTGTTGCGAAGAAGTGATAAAATGCTCGCCAAGCCTCACATTTGATCACTTTTTCACAACTCGTTTAGTAAATTCAATAAAACATGAGCACTCATGTAAGATCCTCTATGTATAATAATGGTTTCTTGCACCTGATATGATACAGTAAAATTGGGATGATTCACTCTACATATTAAGGGGGTCACAGGTTAGGATTTTCAGATTATGATGTACTTCTCTCCCTGAAAATTTTTCTAATCTTAGCAAGCAGTGCAGACCCTGATGTAATGCCTCATTTTGCTCATCTGAGTCTTCACAGGAGTTGCAGTGGCTCAGTGGTTGAGAGCTTGTCTCGAGATTGAAGGGTTGGGGGTTTGAGCCACACCGGCGTTGTGTCCTTGAGCAAGACACATTAATCTTTGCTTAGTACTGATTCAACCCAGGAAGACCTATCACGACATAACAGAAACATTGTTGACTGGGTTGTAAAGAATCAAATCAATCTGGGTCTTCACTGTTTGCAAAGGGTCAAAGGTAGCAAAGGCATTGACACTTTCCTGATCTGGATTCACAAAGTGCTAGTTACAAATCACAAGACAAAAATAGTGACACAAGGGTATTCAACTGTTTTACATATACTGATCAATGGTTCATAGTTCCCTACTGGCTGAAGACCAGTTTTGAGCGCTAAAGGTTTGCTTGAGTCTATCGGTACATGCCCACAGTACATTATGGGGCTATACAATCTGTTAAGCCGTGTTTATGGAAGTTACATTCAGGTTAGGTTTAAGGTTGTTTGGTGTAATGGGGTTAAAGTGTGCTTGTGGGGTTTATCTTCTGGGGTTAACTGGATGAATATATAATGACCAAAGACCATTTGGAACCCCATGTGTATCTCTCCAAAGAAAGTCTGTCTGTCTGCCACCCTTGAATTTGTTTTTGGGCCATATCTCCTAAAAGGATAGACCAAATTCATTTTAGTGGTAGAGTGTTAGACTGGAGATCAAATGGTTGCTAGTTCGGGACTCGCCCCTAGCGGAATCACTGTGTTGTGTCCTTGAGCAATACAACCTGTCCCAACATGATTGAAAATGTCTGGGATGTGAAGCATCAAATTAAACAAACATTTCTTTTTACTTTGAGCATCACAGACATTACAAAGTCTAATATTTTTCATCACCCAGTGCAAGCTAAAAATTTGCATTTCAATCCATAAATTCAAAAAATTAGTATATTTTATAATGTCCTAGCTTTTGAGCTAAATTGTAAGCCTCAGAAATTAAGTTGATGTTCACTGAAAAATGATGCCTTTAACTCTTTCACCCCAAAGTTTTGAGGTAAACTCTTCCACTTTAAATTGCAGAAGTGTTAAAATGGGTGTTAGACTATCCTGAAAAGAGGCAAAAATTTAGATTGAGAAAAAAAAAAACGAGTACACAAACAGTGTAGATCCAGATGAGGAGCCATCTCATCTGGATCTACACTTTTTGTCGCGACCTTTTTTAAGGTCTGTAGCCTGTTAAATGATACTCTCTCTCTATGTATTATTCAACTATTTGGGCACTGTCTAGCCACGCCCCCAAGTGGTTCCTGTCTCTGCCAGCTTTACAAGAGACCGGGACATTGCATACCACATGGCAATACAGTGACCTTATAATTCAATAATAGCATGTAATGGTTTTATTTTATTTTACAGGTTTTATAGAATTGATCACAGAGTCTGAGACTTTACGGAAGATCCAAGTGTCATCAGGATTGACTGGTTCCTTCAAGGATCGCCCAATCAAAGACTGGTTACAGAGGCATAATCCTACTGAGCTAGAATACCAGAAGGTAACTTTGTTTCATTAGTTTTAGCTCACCTGAGCAGAAGGCTCAAGGTGAGCTCTTGTGATCGGTCTTCTTGCATCATCCATTGTGCATCATCTGGTGTGTGTTGTCAGAAAACTTTTTCTTGAAACGACATCTCATGAACCACTGGTCCAAATTTCAAAGGTACCATGGCCCATTACCTCTACCAGAATTGTACAAATGGGTCCCCTCTACTGAGTAAAGTGTTCTTTAGAGCTAAAATAGAAAATCTAAAATTAATATCTCCTCCTGAACCACTGTCCCAAATTCAAAATCATTTCAGGAAATGTTCCTTATAATGCCCTCTAGCAAAATCGCACAAATAGTAACAATGAAATGTATTGCTGCCAGAGCTTAATCTACATTTGAGCCGCAACATGAGATTTCCAACAATGTGGTATGTGCGACCAGCAAAGTCTCAGATCAGCCTGCGCATATGCGCAGTCTGATCAGAGCCTTTGCTAGTTGCTTGAGTATTCTATGAGTGTTAAGCTACTGACCGAACATCATTTGGAGTTTCTAAACTTAAAAGGGGGCTGCACAGGCTCGTCTGAGTCTACACTTGTCAAAATGCCACATTGTTGGAAGTCACATGTCGCGGCTCATTTACTTTTAACCTCATCTCCTCATAAGCCACGACTCATGGTCCTCTTGTTAGAATGTGGGACTTAGCATCTGTCAGCTTCCACCCCTAGATAAAAAAAAAAACTACATAACTTATGACAACAAAAGAATGACATTGTTCTCTGTAAATATGAGTTGGTATATGAGAATTTTGCAATTACCACATTGGCAAGTATGTGAAGCTGCTTAGTCTAGCCAATTCAAAAAGAAATTGAGTATCTCCAGGAAATACCACAATCATAGACCAACATATGCTGGGGACAAAAATATTTCAATATTGCACTCGTCTTGCAGGATGAGTGACTTACACTTTTCACTCGTCCTGCAAACACATACACTTGTCCTTTAAAAGTGTATGCAATAAAGAACATAAGGGAGTAATATGACTTCCTTGAGTAATTATTCCCAAAGCACTCGTCCTACAGGATGAGTGCTTTGGGAAGAATTACTCGTCCTTTCTAGATTTCACTCGTGAGTACAAGCGTACGAGTGGAACTTTTGTCCTCTGATATGGTACCATGAGGAAGAGACACAACACCATGAAAGCTCAAATCAAAATATAGACCTTTAGCCAAATTGTCTTGCTGCAAAAGTCACACTTTAAGGTCATGGGATATACAGGGTTCGCACAGGCTTGAAAAGTACTTTAATTTAGAGGTCTTTCTTGAAAAGTCCTTGAAAATTAAATCTGCGTTGAAAAGTACTGTAAAATCACTCAAAAGCCTTGAAGTCTTGAATTCTACCCTTTTCTGTAGGACTAAGCACTGTAGATAGGGAACTTATTCAGTATAAAATTGTAGTGCCTATATTTGGTGCAGCATATGCTGCACCAAAGAAAGGCAAAACAATTTTATACTAATTTTCCAGTACTATTGTCTTCCATTATCTCAGTCTAGCATTTCTGAAGAAGAATTTTAACACTTCGATCAGAATTTTTATTAACTTTAAGTCCTTGAAAACTGTTGGAGAGGCTTTTAGAAGTCCTTGAAAAGTCCTTGATTTTTTACTCATACTTGCCTGTATGAACCCTGATATACCCTTCATTTCTTTGTCTGCTCCATATCTCCAAAATGCTTTGAAAGATTTTCATTAAAGGTCATTAAAATGTAACTCTTAGTGAGACGTAGCCAATGATTCCGTCATTCTACAGCAGGGGATTTTGACAAGTGTAGACTCAGAGGAGCCTGTGCAGCTTCCTTTGAAGCTTAGAAACTCCAAATTTGTCCAGTCAGTAGCTTAACACTCATAGAATATTCAAGCGACTAGCAAAGGCTCTGATTAGACAGCGCATATGTGCAGGCTGATCTGAGGCTTTGCTGGTTCCACATACCACATTGTGGGAAATCTCATGTTGCGGCTCATATTACCTTCACTTTTGTGTCCATTCCATATCTTCAGAATGCTTTGGAAGATTTTCATTAAAGGTCATTAAAACGTTTCTCTTAGTGAGACGTAGCCAATGATTCCATCACTCTGACTCAGTCAATCTACAGCAGGAGATTTAGGTTACCTTCAGACTACTTTCTTGTTGATTTAATAAATGGCATTCTTGCACACCGGATAGGGAGATCTCACCCTGGGTTAGAAAATCTTATCTTACCCATGCTACCTTACCCAGGCTGTCACATGAGGGCTAAATACATTGGTTGTATTCGAACTCGCGCACATGGTGGTCACATGACGTCATTGTTATGTCACAGTGATGTCACTATAACAGTGTTCAGGAACTTCTGGGTGCCTTTTCTTTTAGTATCTAATGGTGAGCAAGAAAAAGAATCCATTATTCGAGTGAGAGTAGGATAGAAAAATCCGTCCTTCGGAATCACCGTTTTTCATCACTGGGCAAGCCTCGTGATGCCAAAGGGTGACCCTCGGGACGGATTTTTCTATCCTACCCTCACACTCATGCTAGATTATTATATTATTTCACTCCCAAACACGAGGTCATGTGATAAAATATTTGATGTTTAAGATAAAAGAAAAAATCACTGCTAGCATTTTGATTGACTTTCCAAGGGATAAAATCAATGTTTACACTCTTTGATATATTTAGCCACAACATGAGATTTCCAACAATGTGGTATGTGCCACCAGTAAAGGCTCAGACCAGCCTGCGCATATGCGCAGTCTGATCAGAGCCTTTGCTAGTTGCTTGAATATTCTATGACTCTAAGGCTACTGGCAGAACATCATTTGGAGTTTCTAAGCTATAAAGGAGGCTGCACAGGCTCGTTTGAGTCTACACTTGTCAAAATGCCACATTGTTGGAAATGACATGTCACGGCTCAACTGTTCTTTATAGGCTGTAGAGAATTTCTCATGTTCCTGTGCGGGGTACTGTGTGGCGACATATGTTCTAGGAGTCTGTGATAGGCATAATGACAATATCATGTTGAAAGAATCAGGTCACATGTTCCATATTGATTTCAACAAGTTCCTCGGAGATGCTCAGATGTTTGGCAGTTTTAAAAGGTAAGGCTCGGCTTCTATCCTGTTTAATAGAGCGCTCATTTTGTACTCACTTTTATTGATGAAAACTTTTTCAATATTATTTTTCTTCAAAAAAATGTCAATTGTTTGAAAAAATTTTTTCTCAAAATTCTTGTATTAATTGGAATTCCTTTGAAATGTTTGTTTTCTCCTGACGAGAAAATCTTGAAAATTATGGAAATCCTTTAGAAAAAACGATACTTTCTCAATACAATATTGGCTACCAAAGTGTAAAAGCAGGTGAGAGAGCAGGCTTCGACGCTATAAAACTTTTTTCATACTCAATTCAGCTGAGCACGAAATTTATCCTGCTCATAAATGTTAAAATGCCAACAATTGTTGACATTTTAACATTTATTAGCATGATAAATACAACATCTGAGAGACTTAAAGCGAGACACTTTTTTATTTGCTTGTTTTTGTTTGTTTGATTTGATTCTTTACGTCCCATTAACAATCTTTCAGTTATATAGGGACGGGTCTTCCTGGGTTGAACCAGTACTAAGCTAGGATTAATGTTCTTGCTTAATTACACAACACAGTGATGCCGGTAAGGCTCAAACCCGCGGCGCTTCGGTCTCGAGTCAAGCACTCTACCACTGAGCCACTGCGCTCCCTAATTTGTCGTTATTTTAGTTTTTATGAGCAGTTGGAATTTCGTTGTTGAGCATGAATAAAGTTTTATAACTATGGCCTGGTGAAAATTGAGGTGAATGGCTGGAAAAGGCTTAAAATCTTTCATGGATCTTATCAATTGTTGTTAAATGTTTCAGAGACCGGGTGAAGTTTGTACTGACTTCAGACATGGCGTATGTGATCAACGACGGTGACAGACAGAGTGATAAATTCCAACATTTTGTGGACATGTGTTGTCAAGCCTTCAACATTCTCAGGAAACATGCCAATCTTTTTATCAATTTATTCTCACTAGTAAGTATAACTATATTCTCGGTGATTCATCAATTGAGCGCAAATGCTCATCAATTCAGTGCAGAGAATGCCATCAATTCAGTGCAGGATTTCTATAGAGTTCAGAAACCCTACTCATCAATTGAGAGCAAATATTTTGGGCAGTTACCTGTGGAGGTACCTTTATTAACCTTCTGTTAGCCCTCTAATTTATTATTCGTTGCCCCCTGCTCACCGCTAGGAGATGGAAGGACAAGCAGGATAAGTCATTTTGTTAAAAGTTCCATTAAAAGCACATATCTTTGGTTCACAGTTTGTTAAAAGTTCCAATAAAAGCTTCATTAAAAGCTCATTTAAAAGTTCGAGATGGGTCTTAAGTTAATCTTGTTGGTGGCAGGCATGAGTATTTTATGGTGCACACAAGCTGATATTGCCTGCCCGGGCTTGTATATACTACAGGTAAGCCCATAACAAAAGAATTATATAGGTGAGTGAACACTGAATCTGCGCTCAATCGATGAGTAGGTTTTGTGCTCAATCGATGACATGGATTGTAGAGAATTTTGACTGATGGGTGGGTGTGTACGATTTACCATAATTAAGATTATGTAATCAACAGCTTTGACAAACTTTCCAACATTTTGTGGACATGTGGTGTCAAGACTTAAACATTCTTAGGAAACATGCCAATCTTTTCATCAATTTATTCTCTATAGTAAGTATAAATTTTTCTCACTAGAAAGTATCAAGTTATAGAGGATTTTTACTTTGAGGCATTTAACAAAAGAAATTCAAAGAGTATGTTGAAATTCAACAACTCTTGAAAATTTATGCTTTAAATATTTTTACTTAACAGAACTTCCTCAGTAAAAAAGGAATTATTTTATTAGAAGCGCAGCGGCTCGGCAGATTGTTAGACTTGGGATCAAAGGGTTGTTAGTTAGAGACTCACTGGAGAAACTGTCTTGTGTCCTTGAGCAAGACACTTTATCCTCTGATTAGAACTGGTTTAACCCAGGAAGACAGGAAATGTCCTGACATGACTGAAAAATTGTTGACTGGGAGATAAAGCATCAACACAAACAAAAGTTAAAGGACTCTTTTCTTTAGTGATAATTGGCCTTGTCTGGAAAGTATTTAAGAAATGAATTCAATTTTTGGAATGTTCATGGAATCATGAATACTTCGGGTCTCTTGCAGACCTGAAGTATTTATTATTCAATGAACAGACCAAAAATTGTATTTATTGCTTATATTTACATTTTATTATAAATATCAAAATTATAAAAAAATATATACTTAAGGAATAAAGAAACGCAACAGACAAAAATATAATCTTTGTGTGTTTAAATGACGGTTTGGTGAAATCTCTTTTGAAAATTTCTTATTGAGTATTTATAGCATGTGATGAAATACCAAAACGTCATTTTAACGCTACATTTTACGCTACAAGATGAAAACATATGAAAACGTAAAATATGACGTTAACATCAGAATAAAGATCAAGAAACACTGTCTTTCCCATGTTTTGTTATTTGGCGTCGACTTGACAATGTGCAAATTAAAAAAACATCCAATTATAATTGTAATGCAGTCAATTATTGCGTCAAAACACGCTACTTGAATGACAAGATGCACAATGTAGTGAATAAGTGATAAACGTCAGTTAGAGCCGTCGGGTATGGGTCGCTGGTGGATATATGGGATAAGATAGACCGAGAGATATCAGAACATGCCTTCTTGGGAAAAACTGACTTTTCAGATACCGTAGAATTACGCTGGTAGGGTGTTTATATTGACGTTAGCCAAACAAAACACGGCATAATGCAAAAGAAAACATCTGATTACATGTCGAGAGTGAACACCAAGCTTGTTAACTGTAACTTAAACTTTGTTCTCGGACCATTTTATCATTAGAAAAACACATAAACATCATGGAAACCATTAAAACGCAGGATATCGAATTTTGACGTCAGAGTTGAGTTTTTTTGACGTCTGAAGATCTAAAGTCATAATTCTTGAACAAAACGTCCTTGTAGTGAATAAATCTCAATCAGAAAAGAACGTTTACGTGTTTCACGCAGTATTCAGAGTTGACGTTAATGACGTTAAGACGTTTCAGAATCCTACAGAAACGTCGTCATTTGATCATTTGCTTGGTTCGTAATCTATGCCAAGACTTTTTAAAACAATAAACCGATGGTTGATTCAAACTTTGCTTTTATTGACCCTGTTTCAGCAGTTTACTACGGGGGGTCGGGCTGGTTACACGCATACCAAAATGGTTAGGTTATCAATAATTACGTTGAACCTGCTGTAATTTGACGGGCACGTACTGCTCCTATGGATAGATATCATTTGCACTAAAAACTTGCATCATATTGTATACTTACAATAACTCAAAGTGTTTGTTGCGTTTCTTTATTCCTTAAGTATATAATTTAGGAAACAAAACAGTTTTGTATTTAATATGTAATCGTATTAACGGTTTTGTCCGAGTGTACTAAAACGGAAAAGCGGAATAGCCGTGTGATCACGGACAGCCAATGGAGCAAACATGAGACTTGTTTTGCATGTGCGACTCGGCTGTGGCTTGCTGTCAATCACAACACAAGTGTGAATTCTGACGAATGAGTCAATGTCTGAAGTGTATTGCACGGGCAAGTGAGCCTGGCAGCTGTCAATAAAATTTATGTCATTCATGAAGCTATGAACGGTTGCAAAATCTAAAAAATTCATTATAGTCTTGCTTCGAAAATGTAAATATTAGGGCATGAAATAGTTTTTCTATCATATTAATATGTGTGTGTATGTGTGTGCATATGTGCATGTGTGGGTATTTGTGAAATATGGTACAGTTAACCAATATTAAAATTCTTATTTCAGATGTTACGATCAGGTATACCAGGTATTACAGAGAAAGGAATTGAGTTTATACAGAAAGCTTTACTGCCAGGACACACTGATGCCCAGGCCTCGGCTGAATTTACCAGGTGAGATTATGGTCTGTCTGTCTGTTCAATAATATACCAGGTATTGCAGAGAAGAGTATTGAGTTTATACAGCTTTTCTTCCAGGATGGACTGATGCTGCTCAGGCCTCAGCTTTTACCAGGTGAGATAATGGTCTGTCTGTCTCTCTCTCTCTGTCTGCCTATCTGTCTGTCTCTCTCTCTTTCTCAGAAAGCTTTACTACCAGGATACACTGATGCTCAGGCCTTGGCTGAATTTACCATGTGAGATTCTCTCTCTGTCAGAAAGCTTTACTTCCAGGATATACTGATGATGCTCAGGCCAGGTGAGATTCTTAAGGGATAGCTGCATTCAAATTTTGATTTGGGGAAGTATATTATCGAATAAACACTCTGAAATTTACTTTTGAAGTGAAGGGTGAGTGGAGCAGTAAAATGTGGTTTCTGACCATATAGCAGACAGTATAGCATTAAATAGAATCTCTGTGTCCTTCTGTGTGTCCAATAACATGCATTGAATTGCTGCACAGATACTACCCCTGAACATTTAAAAATACTCACTGAAGGATTTTGCCCATTTTTATAAAATTTTGATGATATAACCATGAAAATTGACTATTAAATAAACATATTGAAATCAATTTTTTATGTTTTTCACATTGACTTTGGGCGATAACTTTTTATTTTTTAATTTTAGCAATTTGTGTTCACGACAAAAGTTGTCGAGAAAAATTAGCGCCAATTTCTCAAAAAGGTCCGAGGTTTGTGGCACAAACAGATTTTTGTGTACAGAGATGAAGATTTTGCAATAAATTGAATTCAACTAAATTTTCTAAGTCTTTTATTGACAGGTAAATTTCATAGAGGCACGACAGAAAGGGTTCGTCTCAAAATAATATTCACAAGCGCTGAATATACTGTTATTCAACGGTTGTGTATAGCATAATCCTGCCGTTTGCATACTCAGTATTTACCGTTCATATGCAGAATCTACTTTGAGCATAATCATTTGTAGGTACTCAAACTTAGATATTGCATGACATGCCACTTTTCTTATATGCACCTTCTCAAAAACGGACGGTTTCAAGATGACCCCACTAGCTTAACGCACGAGCGAATCAGGCGTGATTTCCAATATATTTGAACAAGCCATCCATCACTTCAGTTAGTGAATAAGAGCTGTACAATGTAACTTTTTGACAGACATACTTAACTTAGTTTATTTGCGCTTTGCTTAAAATGTTCAAAGAGTGCATCTATGTGCAGAGTTTACTGCAGCATCTTAGATGTTGGAACTGTTTAGAGAAGTTGGCGCTAATTTTTCTCTACAACATTCAACGCGAACACAGTTTGCTGAAATTAGAAATTAAAAAAAGTTAACGCCGAAAATCAATGTGAAAAAAATAAAAAATCGAGCTTAATTTACTTTAAGAAAATATGATTATAACCTGTATTTCCTAATATTTTTCAATAGGAAGGGTTCAGAAATTTCATAGCTATCATGGCAATTCACCAAGTTTACACCTTCAGAAAAAAGTGTAGTTGGCTCCTTACATATCTTACCATTATAAAAGAATTCTTTACAGGCTAAATATACACTCAGACATAAGTTAAGCATCAACCGAGCATTATTTTAGAGACGTTTTTTGCGTATAAATTTCTTCAGAAGAACAACCAGATTGTAATAGTAGGTTACCCTTGTCTTCCTGTGGTCTGCTGAATATATCAGAATGTCATTTGGTCATTTTGCTGAATTTCTACGGTTTCCTGTATACACCAACCCCTATTTTGGGGGTGTACCCTTAAAAAGTGTCACAGCTTAACCCAAAATGCTTACTTTGAATTCAAATAAACGCAGAAGTAATCTAGACTTATTATCCCCCGACGAAGTCAGAGGGATATAGTTTTGGCGTTGTCCGTCCGTCTGTCCGTCCGTCTGTCCGTCCGTCTGTCCGTCCGGAACCATATCTCAGTACCTTTTGGTCAGATTTAATTCATTCTTGGTACAAATGATAAGTACCATGGACTCTCGATATCCCATAAGTTTGGTCAAAATCGACCCATAACACTTGAGTTATTGCCCTTGTTTAAGTATAGGCAATTATAAGGCAAAACGGTTATTAGCTTTTTTGTGTGATGATCTTCACATTTCATCAAAGCTATTATATTTAACAACTTCTCGCTATAGACCATGATTGCCAAGTGCCTGTAGATAAGAACGGCAGTGTCAAACTTTTACCCCACCCCCTTTGACCCCACCGAAGGGGTCAAAGGTCAAATATTTAAATTTCGCAATAACTAAGATAATTATTAATATTTTTTGCTGAAATTTTGCATGCAGGCAGAGCAGCAATAGATATGAAACATATCAAACGGGATTTCAGTTTGAAGGCCTGATTCAGAGCCCCTTGGGTGGCTGACGAAGCTGGCAGCAACATGGTAGCAAATATTTTGCCCACATACACACCCTCGACCCAGGGGGTGGGGTCAAAAGGTCAAACTATATATTTTTCTGAAAGTAGTCATGTTGCATATCAAATTAAAGCTGACGACGCTGGCAGCAACATGGTAGCAAATATTTTGCCCACAGACACACCCTTTACCCAGGGGGTGGGGTCAAAAGGTCAACTATATCTTTTACTGAAAGTAGTCATGTTGCATATCAAATTAAAGGAAATTGAGCACAGAGCACCATGAAAGCAAGTATGCTGTCATTACACACACCAACGACCCCTGGGGTGGGGTCAAAAGGTTATTTTTTGTTCTTTTCTAAAAGTGGTCATGTTGCATATCAAAGTAAAGTGGAAGAAGTGTAGACCTACATGCAAGGTAACACTTTGAATTTACACACAATCTTGACCTCTGAGGTTGGGTTTAAAGGTCAGATATTGAAATTGTGCAGATGTAAGTATATTTTTTATTGAACTAAGCACTAAAACATACTTGACAGATGTTTGTTATGATCTGAATGATACTGTAGGTGAACTAAGGATTAGAGAAATGGGACTTATGTTTTGTGATTTACATGTTTCTCTCAAATAATCCTTCGTCGGGGGATATAAATTCGTCTAATTTGCCTTGTTTTTTAAAAATAGTGTCAAACAATCTTGACCTCTGAGGTTGGGTTTAAAGGTCAGATATTGAAATTGTGCAGATGTAAGTATATTTTTTATTGAACTAAGCACTAAAACATACTTGACAGATGTTTGTTATGATCTGAATGATACTGTAGGTGAACTAAGGATTAGAGAAATGGGACTTATGTTTTGTGATTTACATGTTTCTCTCAAATAATCCTTTGTCGGGGGATATAAATTCGTCTAATTTGCCTTGTTTTTTAAAAATAGTGTCAAACTGATTCTGTCGAACTCCAGGTTTCATGTCAGTTATAGAGGATCATAGTGACAGTTAATCGCGTGTTTATAATTTTTGCATTATCACTATATAACAAGCCATTCTTTACACATCCATAACTTTTATTCTTTTAGAGATATGAATCTGAAATTTTCAGACAGAATTTGTCTTTGATATTGTAACAATGTGACACTAACTCTTTACATGCCTAAGTGTTTTGAAAATATCATAATGGGCTAGGGAATAAGGATATTTTAGGGGTAAGTGTGCATTTACATGCCTGATTGTTTACCTTTGTGATAATTGAATCGAAATTTGCTGTAAATCGTCACCACTTTATCGATTTCAATAAACAAAACAAGAAAATATTCATGATTGGAAAGCTTCCTTCGTTTTCTAGGAAACTATTGAGGCGATGCTTAACTTATGTCTGACTGTATATGTTTTTGTTTTTTTTGCATGTTTCAGGTTGATAATGGAGAGTCTAAGTGCCAAGTCAACTCAAATCAACTTTTTCATCCATAATCTAGCTCAGATGAAGTTCTCTAGTCATGCAGAAGGAGCTCTGTTGAGTTTTGTTCCAAAAGTTTATAAGTAAGTATAGGTTGGTCTTTGATATCGGTACTTATGTCTTGCTAGCTCAGATTAAGTTCTCTAGTCATGCAGAAGGAGCTTTGTGAGTTTTGTTCCAAAAGTTTATAAGTAAGTATAGGTTGGTCTTTGATATCGGTACTTATGTCTTGCTAGCTCAGATTAAGTTCTCTAGTCATGCAGAAGGAGCTTTGTGAGTTTTGTTCCAAAAGTCTATAAGTAAGTATAGGTTGGTCTTTGATATCAGTACTTATGGCTTGCTAGCTCAGACGAAGTTCTCTAGTCATGCAGAAGGAGCTCTGTTGAGTTTTGTTCCAAAAGTCTACAAGTAAGTAAAGGTTTATCTTATAAATTTGTATTTCTGTCCTGCTTTTGTGGCACTATGTTCGGAACAGAACAGACCCTTCATTGCACCAACACTCGTATTAACATAGTGCCATTCATCAATCCAGTAGACGGGTGCATTTTGTGGTATCTTTTTAGGTTTTGGGAGGGGGAGGGGGGGGAGTTATTGGGTGGGGACAGGATAAAGACTTCATATTGCATGCATTTTGAGAACCTTTTGGTTTTGAAATATAAAGATTCTCTAATATGTGGAGGCCTGGTTTTTACTATAAAAAGAATTTCAGTCCATTCGGGTAGACAGAGTATACTGGTGTTACTATATACCGGTGTACTTACTGTTTAAGACAGTCTATAAAACAAGCTATTTCACAGAAACTAATAAATTACATCTTGTTCAACCAGTCATTCACTCCTTCAATGGAAACAAGCGATATATGCCTCAAAACAAAGTTAAACTTACTGAAAACTTTATTTATATTGGGCTACCCTAGCCGATATTTTGAATGTCCGTTGTTACTTAATAACGGTGTATATGTAAACAAATGCTCTAGAAAATTATCTGGGTAGAAATCTCTGCAGGTGTTGGGTTTCTGTATTGAAACAATTAGTGGCTTTCAAAATGGTAGCAGTAAAGGGCCTGTTTGAAATCTTCTTACACTATATTTGCCTAATTTTTGGAAGGTATGTCATTTTTTTAATGTTAATGATAAAAATATAATAATGTATTATACTATAATGTAACATACAATTGGTAGAATTAATCTATTTTTATTTTCATTTTTTACTACAGAATGGAAAATTGTAGCTTAAAGACTTCTCCTGGAGTATATTATGTATTGTTTGAAGAGTTAAACGTTTGTTTATTCACAATGAGGGCAAAGGAAGACACTACCTCTCCTCATACATCTCACTTTTGAACAAAATTTCAAGTGGGTCCAGTGATCACAGCGACTGCACTGTCCCCAGGACACAATTTCAAGAATATAAATTAGATTCAAGTCATCAAGCTGGTACTTGTGACATACACAACACAGTTCACCACTGTCAGATTCAGAATAATCGCTGTCTTGAGAGTCCTCTGTAGCTAAGCACTTCTGAATTCCTGAGGTGCTAGGCCTTGGTGAACTAATATTTGGTTTACCCGGTGACTTGGTCGGCTTCATTTCTCTGACAAATTTAGCTGTTTTCTTTACCTTGATAGGTTTTGACTCATCTTTCTGGATTGCATTTTTTTCATAAGAGGCTCTTTTGAAGGTGACATGATGTTACCCTTGATAACTGGCGGGGCCTTTCTTTTGGCCTCTGAACTTTTGACTTTCACAACCTTCTTGCTGTTCAGAAAACTGCTGGTTTCTGTGTTTGACTTGGAAGAAGATGTTTCTTGATCAGAATAAATAATTGATGGTGCTGTCTTAATTTCATCAATCACTTGCCTCCTTACAGGATAAATACCAGTCTTTCTGAATGATGATATTAGATTTTCTGGTGTAAGGCCTTTGTTATAGGCTCTCCCGGATATTCCTGCTACATTATAGCGTGTAATTTGCATTCCTGGGTTCCTTCTTAGAAAGGCTTGGCACTCGCTGTAGTAGGCATTTTTGAGTGGACCAAAACACCCATACATCAAGAACTTGAGTCACATGAGATGTATGGGGAGGAAGGACAAAAAACACAACATTATTGCTTATCCCCCATTCCTTCAAAGTAAGGTTGATATGTGATCTATGACCGTCAAAGATAACCAAATTTGTCGTATCACTGCTAGGCACATGCTTCTTAAAATGCTGTTCTAAGTAGTCCATGAAAACATTGGAATTGGACCACCCACTTTCAGTCATATATCCGGATGAACCTGGGCAGGAATCAGTCATCAGATCGTCATTCCAGCGCTTACCCGGAAAAACATAATAAGGTGGAATCCTTGTACCAGCGGCATTACCTGCTGCAATTATTGTCACGTTTTTACCCCTATTAGATGTGACTGCTTGTGGTGTATATCCCTTCAAACATAAAACATTGCTGGGAGAATGTTCCATCACAATGCCAGTTTCGTCTATGTTCCAGATATTTGATGGTTTATCATCTAAATTACTAGTGGAAATCACAGATCCAAGCTCATCAAAGTATCTATCTAACACCTCCTTGGATGTGCATTTAGCTCCAACCAGTACTCCGATATTTTCATACATAAAATAAATAGACAGCTTGTGTAAACATAGTAAGATAATTCAACAATGTTTTTTACAAAGAAAATATTTTTTTCTTTCATTAATGTTAACTATCATAATCACAACTAAGTTTCCTAATCATACAGATCACATAGTCTATACTGGGGGGTATGACATACCATGGAGGGCACCGAAAGGGCGTAGACAACCAGATAAAACAGAGGTGGATTTTTTTTTATGTCTACACCTTTCATCCATATTTGGGCATAATGTGACCCATGCGTTGAGACAAAGTTTGACGTCATTTACGGTCTTTTAGCAGGGAACCAGGCTGTCAAAATCTTTCAAAACAAGCAGACGCATTTTTTCTTATGGCAGTTTTTCATTTATTTACAACGAAAATATCATTTTTAATGATATAATCGGCGGATCCGCATCATGATTTTGGACTACACAAACAAGAAGTAAGTTACTTACCCTCAGAAACGACATTTCTGCTATTTTTTCTTTGCTGGCGATAGAAACACGCATTGTAAACACTGTTGGGTGGAAAATTCCTAATGATAATAACGCACGCGACATGCATTTGGAGGAAACAGAATGCATCGGTATTTAGTATACACCGGTATTTAGTGAACAAGGGATATATAATACATGGGTGAAAGTTTTCAGGATTATTCCTGAATTCAGGATTTTGAGGCTGACTTTTTATGGAAAGTCAGCCTCAAAATGCTGAATGAGGCAGATTAGATTTTAAAAGCATCTCTGATCAATTTTCAGTTCCTCTTTGGACAACTGACCATTTAAACTTGAAATTGTAAACAATTTGTAGGCATATAGCAAGTTTTAAGATTTGAATTTCGAAAGTTCAGGATTTTTTGAAATTTTGAACTTTCACCCATGATAATATAACCTGATTGTTTCGTCATCTCCGTGCTGATCTTTACTGACAAAACATTGAAATTAAAACAAAGTGTGTTCTGTAAATCTTGGTAAAAAATGTAATAGAGAGAATGTCTAGGTGAATATCAAGCTTATTGTGTCATGGAGATATGTACATGAGGATCATACATGTATCTTTCATTTGTGAGAACACACACAAAGTTTGGTAGAAAAATATTTGAAATTGACTTTGTAATTGAAATTTAATGGTATTTGACCTTTTGACTCCTCAGGGCCAAAAGAAATTATGCTGTTGCACTCCCCATTCATGTGAGTAACTCACACACCAGATTTGGTTGGATTGTCCAATGGTTAAAGAGGAGATAGCATAACAGACAGACGGACGGGCAACAGATGTACAGACGGAGGCGATTACAATATCCCCTTTGCTTTTTAAATAGCGTGGGGATAATAATACAGGAGCAGGAATGTTAGATCCGGTTTTATCATAAATGACACTATAACTACTTTGAAAATATTTTTTTTTGGGGGGGGGGGGGGGCATGAAAATGCTATGATTTTGCCATTATGTACACAATGTTAATATGTATGTAATTACATAATGTTACTAAGTATGCAAACCACTAGTGGTTACAAGGGGTTATATCACTCCCAGACCAGACATCATATGATAAATAGAATCTAGGATAATTGTTTGTTTACAAGAATGTGTAAATATATTTTTCAGTCAACAAGTGGACGGCAAAATCAAGAATGTTTTTGTTTATGGGTTCCAGAAGAGATATACGCCAGAAAAGCATTATGTAAGTAGAGTGCATTCCCTTTATAAAACATCTCATTATAACATACATTTTGATATAACATGGTCATGTTTTGGCTCACAAATCTTTATACCCCCAACAAACAATACTGTTTTCACGTTGTCCGTGCGTCCGTCTGTGCATCCGTCCGTGCGTAACGTTTTGTTTCCTTAATATCTTGAAGAGTCTATGCAGGATTTTCATCAAACCTTGCAAACATGTTCATATATGCAAGACAACTACTTTAAGCAAAAAAGTAAGGGCTAGGGGCCAATTCTTTTTTAGAGTTATTTCCTTTTGTAGTTCTAAATGGCTTTTTATATAAGAATTTATGCTTATGCTTTTATAGTCCATACACTGGCCGATCAACTCCTACCACAGCTTTTGATGGAACAATTTGATACTTTTCCTATATATTGTAGACACATTGAACATAAGCATGAAAGAGTCTGGTTGAAAAAAAAAATTGACAAAAAGACAGCTATGAGAACTTAGACAATTTTCCCTTATATGGCTTTTGCATATTCATGGATAGTGCCTTCATGGGCCAAACAACTCCTACCACAGGTTTTGATGGAGCAATTTGATACTTTGCCTATAAAATGTAGACACATTGAGCTTATGCATGAAGGAGTTTAGTTTGGAAAAATATTTTTTGATAAAATGACGTCTATGAGAACTTAAACTATTTTTCCAATATAAGCTTTGATATATAGAGCTTTCAGGTGTGAATTATTTTGTGTATTTGATCATAACAAATGTTCAAGATTGCAAGCTTTAAGATCATTTGCACAGGTTCTACTGAAATCTTGTTTTCAAAACTAAGGTCTGCTGGTTTGAACTATCACTTGCCAAAACGTATGTTTTTCACTTTTCCTTACTGTGCGGGGGGGGGGGGGGTATCTATAAGCATTGCTTATTGACTTTTTTCATTTAATTTGATTTATAGGAAAACTTGACTCACTTTTTTGCATGATGCTGTATTCATAGCTAGCCCATCCAAACATTTCTACATCAGTATTCATGAAAAGTTGCACATGCGCAGATCCAGAGGGGGGGACAGGGGGTCCGGACCCCCTGAAAAATCACAAAAATATAGTTTTTTTTTAGCAATACTGGTCCGAAACCCCTGAAAAATCATAAAACTACCAAGCCAGCATTCAATCATGGTTGAGTCATCGTTGGCACACCAGGGAAAAGCCATTTTAATGGCGTTTCACTGGCAGGCCGATGATGACCGGCTTATAGTGGTATTTTGATCCTTCCTCCCCTCATCAACTAAAAAAACAAATAAACACATCAAAGTTGACAAAACGTTCTGGATCTGAGCATGTTGCACAAGTCAAAAGGTTAGAGTTTGGGTAAAGATTTTTTTCATGTCCTGTATTTCAGATTTATACCGTAAAAGTTGAGCGAGAGCAACAAAAAGTCCCCAGCTACATTTTCCGTTTATTCTCTGAGTTTGTTGAATTCCGAACCAAACTGGCTCAGATGTTCCCGCAGTATAGCTGGCCTTCATTGCAAGGAAGGTATGTAAAATTTTATTTTTTGAAATCTTTATCATTCTTTTCACTCCTAAACTGAAATTCACAGCAGATGTATTTAATTTTTTATATTTCATTTTGAATTATCTGGCAGCAGGAAGATATTTCTTGCACACCGGAAAAGGATATCTGAGATTTTACTCTAGGATAGAAAATCTTATCTTACCCATGCTATCTTACCCAGGATGTCAAGTAACGTCATCATGTGAACTTGCTTCTTGGCATATTTAGAGACTTCTGGAAGCTTATTTTAAATTAAAGAAATAAATAAATAAAAACAGTGGTGGGCAAGAAAAAGAATCCATTTGTTCGTGTGAGGGTAGGATAGAAAAATCTCTCCCTCGCGATCTCCATTTGGCATCACTTGGCAAGCCTTGTGATGCCAAACGGCGATTCTTGGGACGGATTTTTCTATCACACTCATGATAGATTCTTATTGTCTATTTTTATCATTTGAAAGTTGTCATTCTTTTCACTCTTTAACTATTGACTCTTTACTGTCCAGTTACAACTTTTGTTGTCTGTTGTTCTCGTCTGCTTATGTTCTTAGGTAGCCTATATTGCAAACAATATAGACCTAGATCAGACGGCCCCCTTGAGAGCAGTCTGATCAGGGTTCATAGTGTTTGCTTTCATTATAAAATCTAGTGTTCTTGAATATGTGCAGCAGACAACATTTTCAGGACAAAAGATTGAGATATTAAAAAAACCCTGCTCAACTGAACTGAGCATGAAATTTATCCTGCGCATAAATGTTAAAATGCACACAGCTTATATATTAAGTATGTACAAGCAAACTTTGTTAACTCAAATGCTACTTACTCAAAGACCCTGGAAACTACAAAGGTGGCAGTCGCTCCCATATTTTCCCCTATAAGGGCTATGCAAATTTGAAATATTGTACAGACCTTGATAACTCAAAAACTTTGATAAAACAAGGTAAAAGTTGGTCCTAAGTCCCTATTTATAGACATAAAACTCCCACTAAGTCTCGAAGTAAAATTATCCCATGACACTCATCATATAGCAACTGAGGGAGGGTAGTGGCTCAGTGGTAGAGTGCTTGACTCCAGACCGAGGGGCTGCGGGTTCGATCCTCACCGGCATTACTGCGTTGTGGTCCTTGAGCAAGACACATTAATCCTAGCTTAGTACTGGTTCAACCCAGGAGAACCCGTCCCTGTTTAACTGAAAGGTTTATGAGACGTAAAGAATCAAATCAAGCAAACAAACAAATGGGTTATGCAAATTAAAAAAATTGTACAGACCTTGATAACTCAAAAACTTTGATAAAACAAGGTAAAAGTTTGTCCTTAGTCCCTATTTATAGACATAAAACTCCCACTAAATCTCAAAGTAAAATAATCCCATGTCACTCTTCACATAGCAATTGCTTTAAATTTTAGATCATCTGAACAAAATCCAACCTCAGATATACTAAGGTGAATTATACAGTAGAATCTCGAAAATTCGAACTCCTCTTGAGACAGAGGTTTTTAATTATCAGTAGTTTAAATTATAGGGAGATAGACAAAATATATAACCCCAAAAATAAGTATTATCTTAGACACCCTTGAACGCACTCGTAAGAAACAACAAAACTTTGTTTAGCATGAAAGCTTATGGATCAGCCGCTAATTTATTAACTGAACACATTGGACTTCCAACAAAACTCATATATCTTCACTTAGCCTGTTTTTAAATCCTTGGCGAAAAGCAATGCAGTTTGCAATACCAGTTTTCAACTGCCTGAACATAAAATCTAAGATGAAATCACATTGACGCCAGAGCCACAGTTCTGACATCATTGTGCTATCTTCTTAATATTTGCTTTATATAGACCCTTTAAATTCTTCATCAATTAGCTGGTGCGACTGGTAGAACGAATGCATATAAAATTAACCTTATTCAATCACTTTATAACCACACAGAATCTCGTTTAACACTTTTATCACCCTTTTTTACCCTTAATAAGGTGATATATGTCAAGAAAATCTTTCATGTAAATCCATTGAACATGGCATCTTCAGAATACGTTAAATTAGTAAATATATGCACAACCAATTGGGGACAACTTGAACAATTGTACTGATGATCGTATCAGTTATTCCACCGAATTCTGAAAAATTGTGCTTCAACGTACATCGTTAAATTCATTGTACGTATAAATAAACATATAAAAAAATCACGCCACGCTAAATTGTCATTGTGTTCAGCAGCGGATCCACAGCTAGAATGAGTTAATCTCTATATTCAACAGACCATATCGCTCCACGTTCTCGTTACAAATGCTTATATATAGGCCAAGAGAAAATAATTAATTTCTGATTCTCTTCTTTCAAACGAAATTAATTTTATTTTATCAAACATAAGCTTTGGGTGCATAAAAGAAACGTCTCAAGGAGACGTTTATTTTACACACCCAAAACATGTGTTATTATAGACAGTTATTGAAATAGATCATGAATGGGTCCTATTCTCTGTATTCAGTGTGTCCCTAATTTATTTGGAATTAGCTAGTATTTCGAAAAATCGATGTTCGAATATTCGAGGTTTTACTGTATGTGTGTTTGTGTGTTTGTTACTTTAACTTTATAACATGTATGTTTAGTGTTGGCTAGGCATTAGAACCAAAATCTCATGTGCTTGCTCATAAGGTTTTCTTGGGAGGCAAGGAAATAATCTCAATGTTCTGCTGATAATGTTTGCCTATAGATGTGGATCTATGGTTCTGTCCTCTGTTTCTTGTTTGATGTCACATGAGGTGTTATATTTGATAATTATTAGATCTTTTTATCACCATGTGGTATGCAATGTCGCGGACTTTTGACCGATGATGGCCCAACATAGAAAGCTGGCTTGGTAGCTTTGTGATTTTTCAGGGGATCCGGACCAGTATTGCTAAGAAACCCTATAGTTTTGCGATTTTTTCAGGGGGGTCCGGACCCCCTGTCCCCCCCTCTGGATCCGCTGATGTGTGTGGAGTTATTATAATGTTCTTGAATATATTGATCATGTCTGAAACATATACCATATTCAACCTAATAAGTGCACTTTGTGCTTATAATTTAAATGTGGTAGACCCAAATCCTAGGGAGCGCAGTGGCTCAGTGCTTGACTCGAGACCGAGAGGCCACAGGTTCGAGCCTCACCGGCGTCACTGGGTTTTAGTCCTTGAGCAAGACACATTTATCCTAGCTTAGTACTGGTTCAACCCAGGAAGACCTGTCCCTGTTTAACTGAAAGATTGTTGATAGGACGTAAAGAATCAAATCAAACAAACAAACAAAAGACCCAGATCTGATTAAATCAGATGATCAGTATCCACAATGTTTTTCATCAATACAATAAATCTATATTGGTAATGAAATTGCACAACTAGACCGGCTGGATATTTGAGGTTGAGATTGCATTCAAAACTCAAAAAGAACTTATCGGAGTATGTAGAATTAGGTATATGTTAAAAGTAATATTATCAAGTAATATTATTAATTTACATGTTGCAGTAGAATTTTTTGTAACAAAATATTTACACGTTACTATACTAGAACAAACAACAGAGAACAAAATAAACTGGAGCTAACAAAGGTGATTAACTTTAAACATACTTTTAGTTTAAACTTTTATTTCATTTTTGTATAACAACATGTGTACATATAATACAATAAGTGCACATACAGATCATTTCGAAATACAAAAAAGGGATTCAGAAGAAATTCTATTGACTTTTGTAAATCTGTTTCCCACATACTTTTAAAATCCAACTACATTTACATTTATATGTAACATATCATACTAAAATCATGGCATTGAGTTATTGCAACTGCAGTTTCAACAACAGATTGCTAGTAATAAACCAAGCACTGATAAAACGTATTCAACCAGAAACTAAAGAGTTAACTCTTGAACGTACAGTTATAAATGCAACTGCATTGTAAGTTATTTAGTTATTGCAGCTGCAGATATATAAAACATTTTGTTTATCATGTAGGAGACCTAAGTCAGATCCTGTTAGAAGAAGGTAAGGCCAGATTTTTTTTATTAATTGATTTACAAACCCTCCTTCTGTAATTTTCCGGAAGGTAGAAAAAAAAATTCTAAAATTATTTTTTTATTTTATCCCCCGACTCTTAATAATATTTGTTTCGTTGAAAAAAAAATGAGGTTCTGTCTGTTTATTTTTGAGAGTGACACTGTTAAAATTGATTGTCCTATATGCAGATGTTTAGGAAAAAGATGACATATTTAAAGATTTAATACAGACAGTTGGTTTACTTTAATCGTTTTACTGTTTGTTCTGGAGATATTAAAAAAAAAAAAAAAAAAAAGCTCTGAAAATGACCAGTTGACTGGTCATTTTCAGAGTTTTTTTTTTTTGTCCCCCCAACCCTAAATCTGAAAAAAAAATTCCCGTAAATCAACTAATAAAAAAAATTCTCGCCTAATTGCAACAACATCATAACTTGCATGGGAAAATTTTCTCTCTCACCAGGATTCTAACAGTGAATATTTTTACAATAAAGTTAATACAAGTGTCTTGTTTATCTTTGTGTTCGTGTTTGACTTCTCAACAATAGCTACTGTCCTGCCAGCCAAGAGTGACAGTGGTGTCATGTTTTGTTTACAAAGTTATCATGGACTTATCATTGATATATCATTTGTGTACTAATCCTATCTGCAGGATAGGATAAATACATAAGTGATCACTCGATTTGCGTAAGCTCAAGTGGAGTGTACAAGTTAATGTTTACTAAACAATTGTAAACAAAATATTACGCTACTGTCACTTTTGGTTGGCACAACAGTAAGGTCAGCTTTTGTTATTCTCTCTCTAGAAAATATAATTCCTTAAAAGTTTATTTGCTACAAGCAAATTACAATATTCTATCTAGTGGCTGTAGCCTTATATGGTCACAAACACTGAAAACATGTTTTCTCTCATCAAGGCCCAATGAATATAATCAGGATACACAACAATTATAGTCTTCCATTAAGAGAATAAAAGCATTAAAAGGCTCTTGCTAAAATGCCCCATTTCACAGTATCATCCCTACATGTATTATCCATACATTAGTTTAAACATATTTTATTTCAACTTGGTAAGATACACATACAATAATATACACTTTACAGAATGTAAAAGGATTAGAACGAAAGCTGGAAGCTCATGTTATTCTTCTCCTATTATTATCCCTACATTGATGTGTGGACTGATCAAGGTTTATACCAAAAGAGAATATTCTCATATTATTCACCTATATGAGGAGTTTTACCATCCAAAATTATCCCTGTAGATTTTTGGTATGATTTTTTACGAGAAAAAACGTTCTTGTAGATACTTTCAATAATACTGAGTATTATGCAATGCAGCTACAATAATTTTTCATGCCTCCAATTTTGAAAAAATGGGAGCATGTTTGTATCAGTTTGTCCGTCCATGCATCTGTTGAAAAAAATCTCGACAACCATTCTAGCTAGAAGCTTCAAACTTAAGATGACCCTTATCTTTAAAAAGCCCCATCCCTATGGACAAGCATATGGTTCAGGGCACAGCATTTCACAAACACAATTTCTAGTTACTTTAAAAAAAAAACACGCCAAAAATCTCGAGGTTTCTTGTAAAGTCATGTCTTAAACCCAAATAAATGCAGAGTATTGTATTAACATTTCTAATCTGTGCATGCCAAACAGATCTGACAGACTGACCATGGTGAGCATTTTCTAGTTATTAGAAGTGGAAATGCCTAATTTCTCTAATTATAACAAGAACATTAGTGTCAATTCTCCCTGTTAAAAGTTAGTATGTTGTAATTTATAACCTTTTGTTGATTGGATTGTTATAAAAAGAAATGTTAGTTTGTTATATTAAGAAATATGACTATGCATCAGGCATACAGATAACATTGCATTGTTTGTTTTTTTTTCTTACTTCTCAACCAAAACATATGCCATTGGTACTCAAAAGACCTGAGTACCTTAAACATTCAGTAAAACCTGTTTTAAGTGACCACTCAAAATTAGACAAAACAAAAATCTTAATAACAAATGGTAGTTTAATGAAGATCCAAATACTTTTGACCTGAATTAAGCGATAATCGGTCTTGAAAAACAATTTTGTTCTTCTTTTGAGTGGCCCCTTAAGACAGGTTAAACACTCACGGATAGGAAAATAATCCATATTTTAGGCTATTGAAAAGTAATATTTTCTTTCAGGTCAAGCTACTTTAGCTTTAATAGAATAAATTCAAGTTCTTTCCATTCCATAGAATTTTTCATACATGGACAATGTATTTATCTGATTACATGAAGTTCAATGAGTAAAATACTCAGGCATAATGGATGTTACAAATTGTCTGTTGAAATTTTACAATATAACTTTGTGCTTCCTAATATGTTGTCAGTTATATTGTTAAAAGCTCAACAGAGCACAAATGGGTCTCTATGTGAGAAAACCTGCTAACAACAGAGGTGCAGACCAGCCTTTGCAGCTACTTAGTCTGATCAGCACCTTTGTTATTTGCTTTTTGGAAAGCATAATGACTCCACTTGCTAGACCAAAATGTTCAATATTCTGGGTATTCTCTGTAGCTGAACTTTACCTGGTCACAAACCCTGGAGACATAGAGGAGACTGGGGGAAGCATGGTAGCTCAGTGGTTAGGCACTTGCCTCTGGTGCTAGAGGTCCAAGGTTAGATTCTCGCTCGCGGCGAGAAAAATTTCGGTGTCCGAACACACTTTCTCTAGTGTCATTTGCAGGGATGACGCTAGATAAGTGCATCGTCCTTCGGATCGGGACATTAACTGGATGTCCCCTGTGCAGGGAAAGTCACCCCCTGTGCAGGTTAAAGAATCCTACAGTAATTTAGATATGGTTACTTGTAGGCTTTCATCATGCAACCCGGAGTGTACAAAGTACACCTGCCGATAATACTTGAAAGAGGGTCTGGCAGTATATAGAGAAAGAAAGACAGGTTTTCTCTTGTCAAATAACATTTACTTACTGTATGCACTTGTTTATATCTTTTCTTAGCTCTTTGCATGCTAGGTAATTTTTAATGTTTTTTTTTTGTTGTCATTTATAAAAAAAAAATCTTTCAGGAATACCGTCAGAGTGTCAAACAGTTTGGATCCAGATCAGGCCCGACGTTTTGTCGGGCCTGATCTGGGTCCAAACTGTTTCCCAAGATTATCGGCAGACAATGAAATTTGTCGCTTGCAGCCAAAGAGTTAAATGTAAAACTCCTTGGTTTTCATGTTGACCATTTATTTATCAATACTACAGTGCAGTCTCTTTACAACACACCTCTTTATAACATGGATTTGTATATAAAGAGACTAAATTATCTTACCATGGAATCTTACACAGGAATTATTGGAAAATGACAATTTTCCTATACCGGTGGTTCCTTTGTAAAATTGTCTCTTTATAATACAAGCCGCTTATAACATGGTCCATTCTTATGGATCTCAAGCATAGTGTTATAAAGGGACTACACTGTATTATGGTGTCTCTCTTGAGACTTAAATATACATGCAATGCTCTGATTTTCCTTTTTCTCAACATAATTATTTAACACCAAACATTAAATTAGCTTTTAAAATTTGGAAATTTTGTCTGGAGTTTTTAGCTCACCTAGTTTCAAGGTGAGCTGTTGTGATCGTTTGATGTCCATCATCCATCATGTGTGGTATTTGGTCTGAAGCATCGTCTGGTGGACCTCTGCCAGGTTTGTTATACATAAAGTAAACTTTTCCCGAAACTGCTGATCCATCAAAGTTCATAGCTGGATTCTAGGAGTGGCAATGCTTTCTCCTGGCCTTATAAACAGTCATTGGCCCTCTTATTTTTAGTCATTCATGATTCTTTTTTTGGCTGCATCTTGTACATAAATAAAGTATTGAGTAAGAGAAATGTTTTTGTCCAACAAAAGTGATTTCGTTTTAACCTGAAGAGCAAAAATAGATGGATTTCTTGTTTTATTGCCATAGACATGTACATTTCATGCTTCCAGATAGGAGTGCGTAATTGAAAATTATTTTTCTTATTTCTCAGCCCAATCATATGTTATGGGTACTCAAAACAACCATCTCAATGAGACAATTCTTTTAAGCATCCAAAACTTACATTTTTGTTGATAAATAAGGAGGAAATAACAATTTTTGCTACACTGGACCTTTGAAGTTGTATTTTCTTATTTCTCAACCGAAACATATGTTGTTGGTACTCAAAAGAACTGTCTCAATGAGACCGTTCTTTTGAGCACCCAAAACATATGTTTAAACTGATAGATAAAGAGTAAATCACAATTTTTGCTCAACTGTACCTATAAATTTGTGTCTTGTTTGTTTCAGAGTGATATTAGGAAGGAGCCATATAAAGGCTGTAGCTGAGAATAGGAAAACAGAAATAGAGAAATTTCTTGGTGAACTGTTCCAAACTTCTCCAGAAATATCTCATGTAAGTAAAGTGTCTACTTTCTGGATAATTTTTCATGCTTTTGTTGTCATCTGCTGACTTTTTTCAAGTAAACTTTTTCAAAAAATTCTTTCAGAAACACCATCAGATTGTCAAGCAATCAGCAGAATGTCGATCGTGATCTTGCAAAGGTTATCAGCAGACAACAAAAGTTGCCGCTCTTTGTGGCAAGGAAAGAGTTACTGTTAATTGGGAAAATTTCCCGAGGGTTATATTTTCATGAAACTTTGCAAATGCTAAGTTTTGTGAAAATGAAAACCTCCCGAAATGGCAAAATCACTCTCTCGTTTACTGATGTAGGTAAATCTTGCCCTAGTCGTGATTTTGTCTTTTAAAGCTATTCGCAAAAATTAAATTCTCGCCAAAAATTTCCTAATTGACAGTAATTTCTATTGTTAACCCTATGGACATCTATTGCTTTTGTTTGTTTGTTTGATTTGAATCTTTACGTCCCAGTCAACAATCTTTCAGTTATGTCGGGACAGAACTTCCTGGGTTGAACCAGTACTAAGCTAGGATTAATGTGTCTTGCTCAAGATTACAACGCAGTGACACAGGTGAGGACATCTTTATATAAAAATACACTGGTGACCCTGATATTCAACAACAAGGCTGACATTGATTTGCTACTTTTGCTTTCCAATTACAATGTTTTGAGATGTCTTTAAAATTAGTCCATTATTCATTGCACAAAAAAGCAAGTAAGTATGTTAACAAAACTGTAAAAACAGTGATAACTAGGGAGTCTGTGAGCCTTTTAAAAGACTCTAGATATTGAGAAAATTGAAGGAAAATAGTGGATCATACATGAGTGCCCATGTTTTATTGAATTTATAAATCAAAATGGGGAAAAGAAATAAAATGAGAGGCTTGCCGAGCATTTTTTCGCTTTTTTGCAACAAGTTTTATAAATTCATTAATACAGTAGCATGGATGTTAGATTCTATTTATCATATGACTTTAAAAACTACTTTTAAATCCCGTTTTGGCGTGAAAACGCTAAGATTTTGTCATATATATGCAATGCTATTACAGACGTCATTACCTAGCATTACCAAAATCTGTAAACCACTAGTGGTTTGCCAATTTTAATGCATGATGTTATATCACTCCCAGAAGCAACATCATATGATAACAAAGATTATCACATGACAATGTGTCTGGGAGTGATATAACACCATGAAATAAAATCAATAGACCACTAATCATCTTATCATAATCAGATTTTTGATTAACGTGCAGGTGCAGGGGCATCATCCATATCAGTGGGTCCCCTTCCAGGGTACTGGCTAGCTGCATGCATAGCAGATCTCACACCTAATCTCCAGGTGCTCCTTTCTTAAAGACATATGCAGCTAAATCCCATGGGCATCTTTTCTGCGTTGGGAAATAGGTAAAGTTGTCTGGGTCCTGTCTTTCGACCTTTTACGGATTCGGACCAACACAGCTTTCCCTTACGCTTATGTCATATCAGTATTCCGACATTTTCTTGACAAAATAAAGTAATTAAAGTGTCGGAAATATCTATTGACCTTTTATAAGAACTGATCGTTCCAGTACCAAAGACAGATAAATGTAGCTCAGACAAATTAAAACGATGTACACAATTACGCTGGTTACAAATACGAAAGTGGCTGAATCTCTTCTATTTGTATGGTTATTTAGAGCCGCGCACAACCTGACCTCGTGGCCTAGTGGTTAGCGTGTCTGGCTACAAAACCAGAGGACCTGGATCGATTCATGGGTGCGCACATATTTTAAGTGTGTTTTTTCTTTCTTTCTCAACATTTTAATGCTAAATAGCTTCATATACTAGTAAAACGGCATCATCAAAACCACCGAATTGGTAATTCCTGAAATCTTTATATTGAATTATGCATGAAAACTATGGGGATGGGGTTAAATTTGGCCCTCCTGAAAGAGAATTAGTTCGGTGACCCCAGATTTTTATTCCTCTTTCTGAAAGGTATAATAATAGTCCATGAAATAAAAATAAATTCTTACGATTTTCAACATCAGATTTTTTAATATACGAGTTATTCTAAAAAACATATTCCAATTTTCGACGAATTGCCAAACTATATCATGCAGTATCTTGTCACAGCTTGGGATAACAAATAAACTTTCTAAAAGGTTTGAGGTCATGAGCAATACTTTAAGTTAAAAGAAAGAAGTTTGCTGAAGATTACAATAGGTTTAGCTCGATATTTAGGACTGGTGTTATTTTTTCATCTGTTTAGAAAATTAGTCAAATTCTGAAAACTTCCATATGAGATTATGAAAAAATAAGCACGGTGACATACCCTTTTGATTTCATAATGGCTAGCCCATGCATAAACCAAACTTTATGCAAAGTATTGAACATATTTCAACATGGGAAGTATTTAGTAGCATATGTCCTTAAGGGTCAACTGGCGTGAGCTTCCACTCACGGCAGTCCATCTCCGTCAATTTCTTCCATGTTAGCTTGGGCCTCCCTGCCCCTGCCTGCCATCAATCTGTATATCACATGCTGTTCTGACTGCACCACTAGAACGCTCCACATGCCCAAACCAGCGAAGCCTTCTCTTTTTCAAAATGAGTTCGAGGTCCTCAAACTCAAGTTTTGCCAGAAGCTAGATTTACCTTATCATGGCCAAATCCTCTGGCTTGATACTGCAGATCTGTCTGATCATGGCCCTATCATTGCGCTGCAAGCACTGCAGGTTCGTCTTGGTCAATGGCCAAGTTTCACTGCTATGGAGCATGGCGCTCTGCACACAAGAGCTGTATACATGACCACGGGTCTTGTAAGAGAGGTGGCGGGATGTGAGAACTGGTAGTAGCTCCCTGAACTTCTTCCAGGCTGTTTTCACGCAAGTAGTGACCGTTATTTCACAGCCTCCATCAGCTGAAAGCATGTCACTCAGGTAGCAAAAGGAAGCTACCACCTCCAGCTTATCAGGTCCGACCTGGACTTCACTCTGTGTTCTGCCATCAATATGACGTGCATTTGTCAAGCACTGTGCACACCTATAATCAGGATTTGGTGCCAGTCGTTGTAGCCTGCTGCATTTCTTATGCACCCAAAGATTGCAGTAGATGCTGTTGTTGCCTACTCCTGTACGAGGTCCAGGCCTGTACCACAGATTATGACCTTTGTCTTTCCTGCATTTACTCTCAACCCTTTCTTCTTAATGGCTTCTTTCCATATCAAGAACCTCCTGACACATTCCTCTAGGGAGTCAGCAATGATGACAAGATCATCTGCATATAGGTCCTCCCATGGAACACCAGCCCGAAACTCAAGTGACAAGTCCTCCAGCACAATGATGAAGAGCAAGGGGCTGAGTACAGATCCCTGGTGGACCCCGACCTTCACCTCAAACTCTTGGCTGAAACCCTCACCAACACGAACCAGGCTTCGCACATTAGCGTACATTCCCAGGACTAACCGCACAATTCATTCCTCAACACCTAGATTTTTCAGGGCCCACCAGATAACCTTCTGAGGGACAGGGTATTGGTTTACATATTTAGTAACATTATGTAATGACATCCATAATAATTTTGCATATACACACAAAAAATGTGATTTCAAAACAATTTTAGTGTCATATAATAAATAGAATCCAACATTTGTGCATTTGTATTATTGAATTTATTGAATTTGTTGCGAAAAAGCGTTAATGCTTGGCAAGCATTCACATTTTATCACTTTTCCTCAACTCATTTAATGAATTCAATAAAACATGAGCATTCACGTAAGATACCCTATTTTCTACCAAAACTACTAGATAATTGTGCTTGCAAGTTTATAAAATAATGACAAAAAGTACTTTTTTTTCAAGACATAACTCAGTTTTTGTGTTTCTATTTTTAGAGTGATCTTGTTTATACATTTTTCCATCCTTTACTGAGAGATGAGCAAGAAGCTCAGAAGGAAAGACTCACTCTACCAAAAGTTAGAGGTAAGAGTAATGTTCTCAGACAGACAGACAGACAGACAGACAGACAGACAGACAGACATTTTTCTCCTTCAAGATATAAAAAAACAGAGAGCAAATGATCAGGCAATTACAGTAAAACCTGTCTTAAGCGGCCACTCAAAAATAGACAAAACAAAGGTCTTAAAGACAAATGGTAGCTTAATGAAGATCGACAGTATTGCAGAATGCTCTCTTGGAGCATTCTGCAATACTTTTGACCTGCATTAAGTGAGCATCGGTCTTGAGATCATCAGTCTTGAAAACAATTTTTGGTCTTCTTTTTGATTGGCCATTTAAGACAGATTTTACTGTAAAACTGCAGAATAGGGATGTGCACATTGTACATTTGTAAACAATGAAGGTGCTTGTTAGTCCTTCCCTTGATTTCTGTCAGTCAGTCAGGCAATAGACAATCAAGCTGAGAATGGCAGAGCAGGGTGGCTCAGTTGGTAGAGTGTTAGACTGGGGATTGAATGGTTGCTTGTTCGAGACTCACTGGGGTCAATGTGTTTGTCCTAGAGCAATATACTTTATCCACTGCCTGAAAAACTGTTGACTGGAACATAAAGCATCAACACAAACAAACAAGCAAGCAGAGGGAGCCAGTGTTTCAACTGAAAGAGAACAGAATCAGCTGTGCTTTATTGAGGGCATTTGAATACAGTTACAGATGAATTATTCTTACAGCCAAGTTTAAGGCTCAAATACCTAAATAATGTTCAAATTCATCTTCGATTTATATATTTCTCTCCTTTGATAAAAAGTGTTGGTCTGTTGTTTATGACACCACGTAAAGTTGCCTAATTATAACACATAATTTGCAGTAAATGGTGATGTCCCCAGATAAAGCACAGCATGTGTGGTGTTAGAATATTATGCAATGCACATGGTATCTTTGTTAATCGAACAAGAATCATGTTTTATATAGTACTTGAAGCTAAAAAAGCATTTGAATCAAATCTGGCTATAACTCAAATGCACATATATTTAATCCTTTTCATTCTGGATAGCTGTAAATAGGAACCATAGCAAGCAGGGCACAAGGCAGCATTTCATCAGGGTCTGCACTGTTTGTGGAGATAAAACAATTTGGGGACAGAAATACATCATTTTATAGAACTTTTGACCAACAACCAATGCAATATGGACAATTCCATACTAATTGTATCAATATCTATCCAAAAACGTTACTGTTATTCAGTGGATAACATCATGCCATAAATAATGTTGTGACCACTAGTTACAATAATGCTTTCGGTTGGAACAGTTGACATCATTACATCATCACTGTGCATAAATCCAACTGTGTAGTGTCCTTGAGCAAGACACTTTATCTTCTACTTAGTGCTGGTTAAACCCAGGTAGACACGTCTCAACATGACTGAAAAAACTGTTGACTCCAATGTAAAGAATCAAACAAACAAAACGAAATGTTTAGCTGCTTTGGTAACAGACCATTAAAAAAAAATAGAGATGGATGCGGAAAGTGTGAAAGCTTCTAATGCAAAATGGGACAGATGTATTGCTTGCATTTCTCCAGTTGTTTGTTACTTTATAAATATGTATTTTGTTTGATACTGTTCTGTAACTATGTTTTTATTACTGTAATCAGAGAGTCAACGTAAATCTAGGTCACTTGGTGAGAATTTGTTTGTTTCCTTCCACTGTTTCATTTATTATATGAGCCGTGACATGTGATTTCTAACAATGTGGCATTTTGACAAGTGTAATCTCAGACGAGCCTGTGCAGCCTCCTTTAAAGCTTAGAAACTGCAAATGATGTTCAGTCAGTAGATTAACACTCATAGAATATTCAAGCGACAAGCAAAGGCTCTGATCAGACTGGGCATATGTGCAGGCTGATCTGAGGCTTTGCTGGTGGCACATACCACATTGTTGGAAATCACATGTCATGGCTAATACCTTCCTTAATTACTGCTAAAAACCCTGCTGCTCAAAGAAATGGCCAAAATGAACTCCAGAGATGTTGCAGGCCTTTACATGTAGTTAAGAGTGTGTGACAGAAAAATAATTTTCTTATTTCTCAACCAAAACATATGTTGTGGGTACTCGAAAGAGCCTTCTCAATGAGACGGTTCTATTGAGCACCCAAAACATATGCTAAATATTATGGGTAAAGAAATGTTGACAATTTTACGCTGAAAATTTTTGCTTATCTAAACCTGTGATGTTGTCATTAATTTTTAATTGTTAGCTCATGTCTAAAGATGAATGGGTCAGCACATGAGATATTTAAGCAATAAATTAATTTTTGGAGTGTCCATGGAATCATGAATACTTCGGGTCTTTTGCATTAATTGTATTAACGATTTTGTTGGAGTGTAAAACGGAAAAGCGGAATAGCCGGTGTGAACATGATCAGGCTTTCAAGTGGGCCCTACTTTTCCTATTTTTCCTACTTTTCCCTACTTTTTGGATTTGCTCCTACTTTTCCCTACTTTTTCATGAAAATGCCCTACTATCCCTACTTTCTCACTCTGAAATGCCATTCACGCGTAAAAATCCAGAAATTTTTCCTCGCTCGCTTAGCTCGCTCGGGTTTTTATAAATTAACCATTATGTTTATTCAAGGGGCACACTGCTAAATACCTCAAATTTTTATTTTTAACCCCAAAAGTCTCCCTGTTTAGCTAGTGCTATTGTTACAGGTATTATCTTGCTCATACCGGGCCGCGTAGCGCAGTCGGTAACGTGTCTGGCTACAGATGCGTGTCTGACTGCAGATCCAGGGGTCGCGAGTTCGATCCTGGTCCGGTCCCATACTTTCGTGGAGATTGATCATGAAATGATTTCTACGGTCATTCTCCTCCCTTCCGCTGATTCATTCAAGAAGGGTTGTTGTCAGTTACAAGCGAAAGTATGTGCACAAATTACTGGTTAACCGCTTGTTCAAGCCTGCCCAGGAAAAAGTGTGGTTAGGTGAACTGACCATCCCGCAATGACCATAGCTGTTGACTTGGGACGTAAAGCAACAAAACAAACAAACAAAATTATCCTGCTCATTTAGTGTGAAAATTCTTATTTCAAGCAACTCATTGTAAAGAATGTTGTACTTGGAAAAGCCCTACTATCCCTACTTTTTTACACCGATAATCCCTACTTTTTCACTACTTTTTCAAAATTTGTACCCCTACTTTTTCCCTACTTTTCTGTTGATGGGCACTTGAAAGCCTGAACATGGACAGACAATGGAGCAAACAAGAGGCTTGTTTTGCATATGCGACTCAGGTGTGGCTCGCTGTCAATTACAACACCAGTGTCACTTCTGGCCAATGAGTTCGATGTTCGATACGTATTGCATAGGCAAGTGAGCTTGGCAGCTGTCAATCAAAGTTATGTCATTCATGATATGAATGGTTGCAAAAATCTAAAGGTTTATTAAAGGCTTGCTTCAAAAATGTAAAAGATGCCACAAGTATTTGTGCTGTTCAGATATTTCAAACAAGGGTGGCCAGCTATGCAGGTATACAGTGTGGTCTGAGCCTTCATCATCTTCCATGTAATGTGCAAGCAGCAGAGGCTCTGGTGAGAAGGTGCAGATGTGCAGGGTCATAATTCTGAGCCTGGCTGCTCACTGATGAGATAACTACCAAAATCTTATGCCATTGCCCAAATATATTTGTGTTCATTAAAGAAATCATTTCGGTTGAGTGTTAAGAAAAATAGTAAAAACTTCTACATGAAAGTTTTGGCTAAACAGCAATTTTAGCCAAAATCACAGTAACTTTTGCCATTCCTAGGGCAGCAGTGTAAACCCTATAATTTGCAGCAGACGACAATTTCAAATTTTGCTGCTTTTTCAAAAATAAGGCATGAAATTTCATGAGAATCATCTGCCGGCAGACGATTCTCATGAAATATCATACCTTATCTTTTTCCCAAATTTGGAAAGATGTGGAAAAAAATGTCGTCTGCTGCAGTTGCTTTAAGGGTTAAACAAATACCAGTAGATCAGACCATCAGAAACGACTCCATTCACATAGCCATAAACAAGACGCTATTTTTGCTTACCTTGACCCATGTTTGTAATCAGAATATTTGATGAATTAACTCTGGTCCTACTGAATCAAGATTTGGTCACTTAACCATTTGCCATTCACAACAGCAGCAGACATAATCCTAGTCACCTCGTCTTATTCATTCTGTCATACTTTGATTTAGACTAAAAAAAAATGCATATGAGCCGTGACATGTGATTTCCAACAATGTGGCATTTTGGCAACTGTAGACTGCGACGAGCCTGTGCAGCCTCCGACGAGCCTGTGCAGCCTCCTTTTAAGCTTAGAAACTCCTAATTCTGTTCGGTCAGTAGCTTAACAGTCATAGAATAATCGCAGAATGATCGCAGGCTGGTCTGAGCCTTTGATGGTCGCACATACCACATTGTTGGAAATCTCATGTCATGGCTCATATCTCTTTCCATTGGCAACTTGTGTCATCTGCTACAGTTTGGACCCAGATCAGGACCGACAGAGTGTCAATCCTGATCTGGATCCAAACCGTTTTGACACTCTGGTAGTGTTCCTGAAAGTTTTTTTTTTAAATGCTAATATTGAAAATATTCAGCAGACAACAACAATAGTATGAAAAATTACCCAGCTGATCTTGTCTTTGTAGGACCAGGGTTAGTTCCAATATGTTTTTGTTGCCAGTTTAACGATAAGGTTAAGAGGCTAAGCTTTTATCAGTTTTTGTTGAATTTTTGTTGGTTCCATTTTAAGTTAAATAGTCTTGGCCCTGAAACCACCAGCAAACAAATCAATCAAAAATGTTGTCTGCTTAAGTTATCTGCTGCTTACATTTGCTAACATCATTGAAAAATGTAAGTATAGAAGCAAACGGTGAAGACCAAGATACAGAAGCAGTCTGATCTGTGCCTACACTGTCAAAGTTGCTGACAAAAGCAGACTACTTTGGATGTAATGGTGCTTTAAAGGTTATCAAATTACAACTTTAGTTGATAGAATAATTTTAATAGAAGAATTTTAATAGAAGGAATATTTTCCTGGATGCTCCAGCAATATTTGAGCCGCAACATGAGATTTCCAACAATGTGGTATGTGCGACCAGCTAAGCCTCAGATCAGTCTGATCTGAGCCTTTGCTAGTCGCTTGAATGTTCTATGAGTGTTAAGCTACTGACTGAACATCATTTGGAGTTTCTAAGCTGAAAAGGAGGCTGCTCAGGCTCGTGTGAGTCTACACTTGTCAAAATGCCACATTGTTGGAAATCATGTGTCGCGGCTCAATTATTGCTGAAAATATAAAACAAATGATTTGATTTTGATGTGGATTTTGTTAATGTGTAAAGCTTCCAAGGATCTTTCTCACAAACTGAGTGAACCACAAAGGGCTTCATGGTTTGATTATGAGTGGTTCTATAGTAAAGAGCTACAGGGAGCGCAGTGGCACAGTAGAAGAGTGCTTGACTCAAGACCGAGGAGCCACGGGTTCGAGCCTCACCGTCATCACTGCGTTGTGTCCTTGAGCAAGACACATTAATCCTAGCTTAGTACTGGTTCAACCTAGGAAGACCCGTCCCTACATAACTTAAAGATTGTTGATGGGACGTAAAGAATCAAATCAAACAAACAAAATAGTAAATTTGAGCTACCTGCATTGAGGGACTTTTTGGGCCCCCCTATGAGGCTAAAATATAAAAATTGTTTTTCACCAATTTGTTTTACATCAATTTGTTCTTTTTAGTTCTTTAGAACAATAAACAAAGTGTAAAAGTCTCAATTTACTTTGGCTTTTACCATTGCTATGGTAACAAAAATGGCCGCCAAAATAGGCTGTAAATAGGAAATTGACCATTTTGGAGCAAATTTGAGAGGTTTGACAGAGAAATTAACATAGAGCACAAGCAAATACCAAAAATATATTTTAACAGAAGATGAGAATTACCATGACACACAACATATTAAAAGGGTTTTTCGGTATTTAGCTGTGCTGATATCTAAATTTTTTTAAAAATATGTCTCCAAAAGCCTTAAATTTGGTCCAAAATGGCATTTTCTCTATTTTTCGGCCATTTTTGTTACCATATAGCAACGGTAAAATTCAAATTAATGCCAAACTTTTACGCTTCAGTTATTCTTCTAATAAACCAATCAAAAGAAATAAGTGAAAAACAATTTCAGTTTTTGGCACTAGAGGGGGTCAAATTAGCCCCTTAATGCACATACCCTTTTTTGATGAAAACTTCTTAGCATTCCAACTCTGCCATCAAAAACTTTTTATTTGCGACATTGACTTCAAACTATTGAAATGTAAAAAATATTTTTTAGAAAATATTTGAAAATTTGAATTATTTATAGAAATGATGCAATGTTCTAAATATAGCATATGGGGTAAAGGGTTAAGCCTTTGGCTATGTATTGATGTGCATGATGATAAAAAACAAGAGAGTATGACCAGGAAATGCCACAATCAGACTACAGATCAACCCAGGACCTGCAAAGAAGAGACACACTATCAGACCAAGCGCAAAAACTCAATTACGTCTTTCGTTGCTAGTAGTGACGTCTGTAGTCTGCTGATAACCTTTTCAAACCATTTGACACACTGATAGTGTTCCTGAAAGAATTTTTGAAGAATTTAAAAAAAAAAATCAGCAAACAACAACAAAAGCATGAAAAATTACCCATTTTGTAAAGCAATCAGCTCTTTTAACTCTTAACACCCGGTGTCGTCTGCTGATAACCTTTGTAAATAGTTTGGACCCAGATCAGGCCTGACAAAATGTCAGGCCTGATATGGATCCAAACTGTTTGACACTCTGATGGTATTCCTGAAAGAATTTTTAAAAAAAGATGATTTTGAAAAAAAATCAGCAGACGACAAAAAAGCATGAAAAATTTCTCAGTAGGCAAAGAGTCAAGTTTTTCCTGGATGTATAGATGTACCACGACCTCTGAGTAATGACCTTTGGATCATTTTATTTCAAAAGGTTGATGTGTAACACGTAAAATGAGCCACCCTGTCTGGAACATCTATGTGCCCCAAAATATTATAGTATAGTATTACGTAATAAAACATCTGAAACCCCCTCGGATCCGTATTTTCAATATTATAAATATAGTCATTCTTCAAAGCTTTTTGTTTATCTATACATGTGATTTTGTTAGTTTTGTTGTGGTCATACAATTGTGCCTGATGTGATGTTATTTTTTCTTCTTCCAGAAAACCCTATCCTACAACGACCCAGAGGTGAGGGCATGGTGAAGTTGTCTCTAGAATATGTCAAAGATGCCCTCCATGTGATGGTTATACATGCCAAAGATCTTGTAAGTGTATAAACACATATAGAACAACATAGGAGTGGAGGTATGATGAAGTTGTCTCTAGAGTAACATCCATTATAAGTAATGCAGAAATGACAAGCATGTTTGGTTGTCTTTCATCTTTCTCATGCATCATACGCTTATAAAAGCTATTAGTTCTGTGGCAGTTTGGATAGAGATTTTATGCTGAAAAACATAGCTGCCATCAATGACGTCAAAACGTAGTCATCATTAGGTTAAACTTCTAATGTTTATCGGTGCTTCAACTCAATAGAGAATCAGATTACAAAGATATAGGCTTACAATGTAGTCTATCTCATGGTTGATTAAATCCTTAAGTTACTGAAAAATGGTATGACATGTTTTTGAGATATCGGTGACGTTAGACTTTTATTTCTGGATCATGCTCTGTAGCTGTGAAGATGCTTCATTCAACAATATTTGTCTTAACATGTTCAAACAACTTAACTTGTAAATGTGGTTCAAGAAATACGGATAAGAAACACCATTTAAATGCAATAACCTAAAGACATTAATAAAATGTCAAATTGTGCAAACTTGGTGTGTTATTTCTCGAAGAAAGCTCAGCAAATTTCTGCATTTGTTTTGCTTTTTTTTGTTTTCAGTGACCAAACAGTCCTTTAAAAATGGTTTTGGCTCCCCTTATGATCAGAAATGTCCACTTTAGCCGCTAGTCTTAAAATCTAATGTGATGTTAGCACGGCCGCTACATTTGAAAATCCTGTAATTTCTTACATGAAAATCTTTGTCGGGTGATCGGCACTTGTATCTTCGTGCCCAAAAATGAAACTTAAGATCCTATGTGGATGGACTTACAGCCTTTTAAAAATTAAAAGTACAAAAAGTAGTAGATTTTCACATAGAGCTTTGTCTGCTTTTCACTCATGCCAAATACTGGTTTAAATATGTTCTTAAAAGGCTATCCTTTGGAAGCAAAGGCTGCACCAAAGAACTGAAACTAGAGTGTGCATACCTCCTGGGCCAGATCAGCTAGCCTCTGTCACCTAGGCATCATCAGTGACCCCCCAATAGTTTCGAAATTCCACAATGAAACCCATGATCCCAAAGGACAAAGTTTGTCGACTTTTTCTTGCCCAAAAAGTGACCTTGAAAGTTCAGTTTGATAGGGTCGATCAAATGTTAGCTCTTTGCATACTGGCAAAATTTTCAGAATTTTTGTCGTCTGGTGATTTTTTTCAAAATCAACTTTTTCGAAAAGTTCTTTCAGGTATACCATCAGAGTGTCAAACAATTTGGATGAATATTAGGCCCAATTTTAAACTGTTTACAAGGATTATCAGCAGACGACACCAAATGTTTAGAGGCAAAGTGTGCTTCAGGCTAGCTGCAATGTACTGACACAGCTCTTATTCATTATTGTTGATTTCTAATTGCACGGTTGAGAGTTTTCAGGATTAATCCCGAATTCAGGATTTTGAGGCTGACTTTCCATAGAAAGTCAGCCTCAAAATCCTGAATTAGGGAGATTATGGTAGCTTCTCTGATTAATTTTAAGATTATCTAATTTCAATTAACCATTTAAACATGAAATTATTCAACTTTGTAGGCATCCTGCAGGTTTGAAAATTTTAATTTCTAAAGTTCAGGATTTTGGAAATTTTGAAATTTCACCCATGTAATCGTGGTTGTTTTTCTGATTCCTATTTTAGGCTGTGTCTGGCTCAGAGCTACCTAGTCCGTATGTGAAGACATATTTACTGCCAGATCCTGAGAAACAGAGCAAAAGAAAAACCAAAGTGATCAAACAATCCACACATCCAACTTACAACGAACTGGTATGATAATAAACTTTGTCTTTAAGTCTGCAATATAGGCCAGATTAGTGTGCTACCCTTCAACCTAGCCAAAGTTATGCTACTTACTTGATATAATCAACAAAATGAGATAGTGACTACAGTAAAACCTGTCTTAAAACCATGCAACTACCAACTTAGCATAAGCATAGTTAATGAAATCAAATTTGGTGATATAGCTGTCATGTAAATATAAACAATTTGCCATATAGTGACAGGTATTTTAATACTGACTGGCAGTTTGAGATGTTTAAAAGAGAAAAGCCAATGGACATGATACTTGTTTAGTGTATATTTCAAAATAGGTTTCCTTAATTTCAGTAACATATGTTGGTACACATTGGAATTGCCTCATAGAGGCAATTCCGATGTGCACATACAGCATATGTCCATTCAATAAATGAGTGTTTTTCACCATAAAACAGGTTTTTCACTAACTTCTCAACTACTTTTTATGTTTCAGTGTAATGAGCATGTAGAAATGAACAAGTTTTTGTGTAGTTTGGCATGCACCCGGATGATAATAATATATAGCCAATTTTATATTATTGGCAGCTTATCTTTAGATGTTTCATTGGAATGAAATGCTAACTTGGTGGTTGCCTGGTTGTAAGCGGCCACTCAAAAATAGACAAAACAAAGGTCCTAAAGACAAATGGTAGCTTAATGAAGGTTGAAAGTATTACAGAATGCTCTCTTGGAGAATTCTGCAATACTTTTGACCTGCATTAAGCAATAATCAGTCTCGAAAACCAATTTTGATCTTTTTGAGTGGCCGCTTAAGACAGGTTTTACTGTATTGGTAACCACCAAAGGTCGTGATTGACCTTTATCTTGAAGTCAAGGTAGCTGTGCAAACTTAATTATCTCAGAAAACAGTGGGCCAATTAAAATAGAATTTCATGTGGAGTATGGGTTGTATGAGATAACCATAATTATAGTTATATTGCCCATGTCACATGACCAAAACATATTTTATACCATGTTAGGTAAAATTCTTCATCTCCCGAACTCATGGGTCTATCACCTTTAGGTTTTGATATGTAACAGTAGGGATATGGATATGGCCTTACAAACTTTGTCAAATGATGATCTTAGGCTGGTCTTGATATCGTAAAACCTTATTTTTCTATGGGCTGCGACATGAGAAAACCTGTTTTGGGGTTTTCCAACAAAGCGACACTCAAACCAGTCTCCTCAGCTACAGAGATTAGCTAGAAAATTGAAATTTCACCTGTAGCAAGTTTAGATATGATTCTTTCCAAAATGCGAATAACAAAGGCCCTGATCAGTCTGCATGGATGTGCAGGCTGGTCTGCACCTTTGTTGTTCGCAAACCACGACGACAAGTTTTCTCGTGCCAAAGTCCATATTAAGGTCCACTACATTCCGGGTTCGTATAGGCTTGAAAAGTACTTGAATTTAGAGGGCTTTCTTGAAAAGTCCTTGAAAATTAAATCTGCCTTGAAAAGTACTGGAAAATCACTCAAAGGCCTTGAAAAGTCCTTGAATTCTTCTATTTTCTGTAGAAATTAACACTGTTGATAGTGATCTAAATTAAATTGGCATTAAATGCTGCACCAAATAATCACACAACAATTTTATACTAATTTTCAAGCAATAATTTCTCCATTATCTCAGTCTAGCATTTCTGAAGTAGAATTTTAACACTTAAATCAGGATTTTTCATAAACTTTTAGTACTTGAAAACTGTAGGATAGTCTTCAGAAGTCCTTGAGAAGTCCTTGAATTCTACTCAAACTACCCTTATGAACCCTGATCTAGTCCCATGTCAATGTCATCTACATTCATGTGACTCAGTGTCAGGTGAGCGATTCAGGACCTTATGGCCCTCTTTTGATCTTATGTGCACTTTGAAAACTTTTCAAAATTCTGTATCATCTTTTGAAAACCGTGTATATCCAGATCAGTCGGCTTCTGATAAAGCCAGTTAGTCAGGATACACATTTTTTTCATCCACACGTTGAATCCATATAATGAAATGACACCAAAGCAGTATATAGAGGATCTTGCATGAGTGCTCATGTTTAATTGAGTCTAATAAGCGAGTTGGGGAAAAGGTATAATATGTGAGGCTTGCTGAGCATTTTATCTCTTTTTCGCAACGAGTTTAATAAAATCAATAATACAAGAGCATGAATGTTAGATTCTGTTTGTCATATGATATTACGATTACTTTGAAATCTCATTTCTGCCGTAAAAATGTTATAGTTTTGTCATTATAAAACATAGTTATGGACATCATAACGTTTCCCGAAAATCTTTAAACCACTAGTGGTTTATAGATTTCATTGCATGGCGTTATTTCACTCCCGACGTCATATGATAAATATGTATACCAGGCCCCATAGTGCAGTCAGTAGTGAGTTCGACTGCAGATCCAGGGATTGTGAGTTCGATCCCGGGTCCCATACTTTCGTGAAGATTGATCATGAAATTTTTTCTAAAGTCATTTTCCTCCTTCGGATGATTCAAGAAGGGTTGTTGTCAGTTACAAGCGAAGGTATGTGCATGAACTACCAGTTAACCACTTAGACAAGCTTGCACATGAAAAAGTGTGGTTAGGTTTACTGACCATCTCCACACGACCATAGCTGTTGACTGGGATGTAAAACCTTAAATCAAACCAAAGTATACATGTATATGTATATTGTAAACAACCCATAAAGTACACGGTGTATGCTTGTAGGTGCATGTGCACTTAACCACTTGTATACAGGAAACCCTTATTGGGTTACTTTGGCAAACAGTGAAGACCCAGATGAAATGCAGCATAATGCTGCATTTCATCAGGGTCTGCACTGTTTGCTACAAGTGAAACAATCTTCAGCGAAAGAAAATCAAGTTTTGCTGGAAATTATAACCTGTGACCCCTCAATATAACAATGAACTATTCCAAGTTTATTGTATCATCTCAGGTGGGAGAGTCCATTAGTATACAAAGAGGATCTTACATGAGTGATCATGTTTTATTGAATTTATTTAAGGAGTTGGGAAAAAGGGATAAAATGCAAGGCTTGCCGAGCATTTCATTGCTTTTTCGCAACGAGTTTAATAAATTCAATAACACAGGAGCAAGAATGTTAGATTCTACTTATCATATAACATTAGATTTATTTTGAAATCGTATTTTTGGCGTGAAAAACTTTAGGATTTTGACATATGCGTGACGTTAAAAGCGTTATTTCATTACTTTTCCTGAAAATCTGTAAACCACTAGTGGTTTATCAATTTTAATATATGGCGTTATTTCACTCCCAGACGAGACATTATATGATAAAAAGGGTTAAAAGGTTGAATACAGTGTTTTCTTTCTATATTACAGATAGAGTATAAAATCAGTTTGGACATGTTACGAAAGAAGACACTACAAGTGACGATATGGGACCATGATATGTTGAAAGAGAATAATCTTCTCGGTGCTGTTTATATCAAACTTGGTGATATTGATTTCGCAAACACAATGACAAACTGGTTTAAACTGGATAAACTACAGATCACAGATTCAAGCATGCTTTCCTAGCATACAGTAGCTATTGACCCAGTACCTATTGACCAGTGCCTATTAACCAAGTACCTTGAATACAGTACCTATTGTCCCAATACCTACCAGTATATTTTCTGGCATACAATACCTTTTTGCCAGTGACTATTAACCCAGTACCTTGAATGCAGTTCATATTGATCCAATACTATCAGTATATTTCACAGCATACAGTACCTATTGACCAGTACCCATTGACCCAATATAAGTATTTTACCTTACATAACGTACATGCTCAAAAAATTGAGTTGGGTCAGCATATGCGCAAAAGCATCCTTTAACTCTTTGCCTACTGGGTAATTTTTCACGCTTTTTTGTCATCTGCTGATTTTTTTCAAAATCAACTTTTTCAAAAAATTCTTTCAGGAATACCATCAGAGTGTCAAACAGTTTGGATCCAGATCACAAATGACATTTTGTCAGGCCTGATCTGGATCCAAACTGTTTGCAAATATTCTCAGCAGACGACACTAGTAGGCAACGAGTTGAACAACCATGCTGATATATCCAGTAGAGCTTTAGGTCTAAATTTTGGTTGCAGCCTTCATCTACATCCATACTTTATATTTGTGAGCAATGAAGGCTTTGACAACTCTGCTCATTTGCTCAGGCTTGTCTGAGCCTTCATTGATAAACAATGCAATACAAACCAAACTTTCTTGTGCGTACTCATTTTCATTTTCTTTAGACTTGTAAATTCTGTTATAATCCTGTAGTTTTTCTGCTTGAAGACATGGGTATTTTACCTTTGAAAGAGACAAAAAAATTATATCGGATCTAGATTTAATGCTTTACCAGCCTTCACAGCTGATCAGTGTGTTCATCGTTTACTTTGTATTTATTTAGCTTTTAGACATGAGCATTTCCCTTTGAAATCAACCAAAATTTCCGCATATAAAAACAGGCTACATTGGCCCACCAGCAAAACGCCATTCAAATGGTGTTTAACAGGCGGGCCAATAGATGCCCAAGATTGTATGCTGGCTCGGTCTAGATATGTTTTTATAAAAGGTTGAGATTTTTATGCTTCTTGTGTTCACATGGTTGCATTTTGCTTGAATCAGAGGCAATATCTTACTTGTTTGGTGAATTATGGTAGCATTTTATGTTGCTTTCTGTCATGTTGCTTGTAAACATGGACACTTGAAGCAATTTTTTCATAACTTCAGCCATCATTTCTCAATATCTTTATTATCGTAATCAAGTTTACTTACAACCAGGCAACCTCCAAGTTAGCATTTCATTCCAATGAAACATCTAAAGATATGCCAAACTACACAAAATCTTGTTCTTTTCAACATGCTTGTTAAGTAGTTTGTGAAAAACCTGTTTTGTAGTGAAAAACGCTCATTTATTTAATGGACATATGTTGTAGGCAATTCAAAAGTGCACCAACAACATATGTTACTGAAATTAAGGAAACCTATTTTGAAATATACACTAAACAAGTATCATGTCCATTGGCGTTCCTCTTTTAAAAATTTCAAACTGCCTATCAGTATCAAAATACCTGTTACTATAGGTATCACTGTATGATTAGGCACCGTGAGTGTGGGTGCAATAAGATTTATGAGCATTAGAAACAAGTACTGGTGTACTTTGGTCAACCCCAATTTTTGCTCTGCTGATACCTGGTCATAATTTATTTTACATACTAGAAGCTCTCCTTTAGCCAGACAGCTCCTGTAAGTTTCAGTTAATTCTGTATTGTTTCCACTTTGGGAAAAGTATTTTTCCAGGTCAATGTATTCTTGGGCCGAAGCGGCAGGAAATTTGAAAAAAAGTACGGTCTCAACAAACTCTGAGATATTTTAGAAAATCAATCTGGCGAAACCTGGGCTTTCACTGTTTATTTTGTTTCTCTTGAGTTTTTGAACAGGAATGAGTGTTGATTAATGATCAGGGAGATGTCCTGTAGAAATAACGTGTGTATTTTGAGCATTAAACTATATAGGAAAATGCAATAGTACTGTGAGACCTTGAAGAAATAACTTGATCATATCTTCTGAACGCTTGTTGTAATGGTCTGAGGTTTGTTTTGATTTTTTGATGAATATGTAAATTATGATAAATTTGAAATGAAAGGTGCTGAATTTGATAATTTATTGATGATTTTGCGGGCAAAGATTGAATATTGCTTCAGGGAAACAGACTGTAGGAAATGCAGTTTATTGACATTGAAGACAAGCTATCGCGCAGTTGAATAGGGAAGCCAGGAACTTGCATTTAAAAATAGAAATTGGTTATTCCTAACAGCCCAGTGCATTGTTCATGTGAATCAAACAATTATCTTCTTTACCGAGGACCTGCAAGGTTAGTCACAACAGCCGATGTATGCAACCAGATGATCACAGTACTGAACCGTACGGTATCAACATTGAGAGGCTTTTGGTGCACACATAGATTACCAAAATCTTGTTATGTCTGTGGACTATATATCTGGATTGAATAATTAAGGAAAGCACTTCTTACACTAATTAGCGTCTTGTCCTGCTGTTGTTGGAAAACCATACCCCACCCACACATTTACACTGTACCTGGCATAGTGTCTCGAACAGAGCAAGCCAGCACATAATTATAGAAAAGAAAAAACAAACACTTTCGTTTGTATCTATCTTAAACCAAAGATTTGAATCATTTTTCAAGCACATCCTACAGAACTGACCACTTTTGCCAGCTTTTAGCAGCTGATTATGGCTGATTTGATATTTTTGCTGCTGCCGATTAGCCGTGTGAGCTGTTCTTCTGTAGTCGCATTGCTGTTGGCTTAAATTCTATATTTAATCACACTGCTACTAGCTTAAGTTCTATATTACACTGTTATGTAAGGTGATATACATTGTAAACTGATTGCAAATCCACTTATAGATATCTATGCGCCTTTTGATAAGGCATGTTAAACGATTGTTGGCCAAAACACATTTTTCTCCAGCTTATTCTGCATTGATTTAGTCAAATGAATCGCATCGGCTGTGCATTTTTTACTTATCTGGAGCTAGATAAATATTTGCATTGAGCTAGATTCCTTACTTTTTTAATATTTCTATGGCATATCCACGTCAATTTGTTTAAATGTTGTTCAAACCTTCGTTTAACGTCAGATATCTGACATTTAAATCTTTCTGTAAAACAATAACTTTTTCCTAAAAAAAAAAACCGAAAATGGCTGTCCGTGTAGGAATATCTTTGAGGCATGTTCTGTGTCTGGTGTTCCTCAAGGTGACCTTTTGTTTGCTATTTTGTTTTATTATAGAAAGCTTTATATGCAGATAGGTAGGTTTTCAATTAAGAATGTTAAATGTAATCTTCAAGGTATCACTGTACGATTAGGCACCGTGAGTGTGGGTGCAATAAGATTTATGAGCATTAGAAACAAGTACGGGTGTACTTTGGTCAACCCCAATTTTTTGCTCTGCTGATACCTGGTCATAATTTATTTTACATACTAAAAGCTCTCCTTTAGCCAGACAGCTCCTGTAAGTTTCAGTTAATTCTGTATTGTTTCCACTTTGGGAAAAGTATTTTTCCAGGTCAATTTATTCTTGGGCCGAAGCGGCAGGAAATTTGAAAAAAAGTACGGTCTCAACAAGCTCTGAGATATTTTAGAAAATCAATCTGACGAAACCTGGGCTTTCACTGTTTATTTTGTTTCTCTTGAGTTTTTGAACAGGAATGAATGTTGATTAATGATCAGGGAGATGTCCTGTAGAAATAACGTGTGTATTTTGAGCATTAAACTATATAGGAAAATGCAATAGTACTGTGAGACCTTGAAGAAATAACTTGATCATATCTTCTGAACGCTTGTTGTAATGGTCTGAGGTTTGTTTTGATTTTTTGATGAATATGTAAATTATGATAAAAATAGAAATGAAAGGTGCTGAATTTGATAATTTATTGATGATTTTGCGGGCAAAGATTGAATATTGCTTCAGGGAAACAGACTGTAGGAAATGCAGTTTATTGACATTGAAGACAAGCTATCGCGCAGTTGAATAGGGAAGCCAGGAACTTGCATTTAAAAATAGAAATTGGTTATTCCTAACAACCCAGTGCATTGTTCATGTGAATCAAACAATTATCTTCTTTACCGAGGACCTGCAAGGTTAGTCACAACAGCCGATGTATGCAACCAGATGATCACAGTACTGAACCGTACGGTATCAACATTGAGAGGCTTTTGGTGCACACATAGATTACCAAAATCTTGTTATGTCCGTGGACTATATATCTGGATTGAATAATTAAGGAAAGCACTTCTTACACTAATTAGCGTCTTGTCCTGCTGTTGTTGGAAAACCATACCCCACCCACACATTTACACTGTACCTGGCATAGTGTCTCGAACGGAGCAAGCCAGCACATAATTATAGAAAAGAAAAAACAAACACTTTCGTTTGTATCTATCTTAAACCAAAGATTTGAATCATTTTTCAAGCCAGCCTACAGAACTGACCACTTTTGCCAGCTTTTAGCAGCTGATTATGGCTGATTTGATATTTTTGCTGCTGCCGATTAGCCGTGTGAGCTGTTCTTCTGTAGTCGCATTGCTGTTGGCTTAAATTCTATATTTAATCACACTGCTACTAGCTTAAGTTCTATATTACACTGTTATGTAAGGTGATATACATTGTAAACTGATTGCAAATCCACTTATAGATATCTATGCGCCTTTTGATAAGGCATGTTAAACGATTGTTGGCCAAAACACATTTTTCTCCAGCTTATTCTGCATTGATTTAGTCAAATGAATCGCTTCGGCTGTGCATTTTTTACTTATCTGGAGCTAGATAAATATTTGCATTGAGCTAGATTCCTTAATTTTTTAATATTTCTATGGCATATCCACGTCAATTTGTTTAAATGTTGTTCAAATCTTCGTTTAACGTCAGATATCTGACATTTAAATCTTTCTGTAAAACAATAACTTTTTCCTAAGAAAAAAAAAAAAAAAATGGCTGTCCGTGTAGGAATATCTTTGAGGCATGTTCTGTGTCTGGTGTTCCTCAAGGTGACCTTTTGTTTGCTATTTTGTTTTATTATAGAAAGCTTTATATGCAGATAGGTAGGTTTTCAATTAAGAATGTTAAATGTAATCTTCAAGGTATCACTGTACGATTAGGCACCGTGAGTGTGGGTGCAATAAGATTTATGAGCATTAGAAACAAGTACGGGTGTACTTTGGTCAACCCCAATTTTTTGCTCTGCTGATACCTGGTCATAATTTATTTTACATACTAAAAGCTCTCCTTTAGCCAGACAGCTCCTGTAAGTTTCAGTTAATTCTGTATTGTTTCCACTTTGGGAAAAGTATTTTTCCAGGTCAATTTATTCTTGGGCCGAAGCGGCAGGAAATTTGAAAAAAAGTACGGTCTCAACAAGCTCTGAGATATTTTAGAAAATCAATCTGGCGAAACCTGGGCTTTCACTGTTTATTTTGTTTCTCTTGAGTTTTTGAACAGGAATGAATGTTGATTAATGATCAGGGAGATGTCCTGTAGAAATAACGTGTGTATTTTGAGCATTAAACTATATAGGAAAATGCAATAGTACTGTGAGACCTATATAGCAAATTGTTTATATTTACATGACAGCTATATTACCAAATTTGATTTCATGAACTTTGCTTTTGCTAAGCTGGTAGCTGCGTGGTTGTAAGTTATATTCTGAAGAATGTACACAAATAGTCCTCTAAGAGCAGTCTGATAAGGGACATTTTTTCCCTGTTTGAGTAATTTGATACTGATACTCTTAATATATATTCCCTGATCAGACTGCTTCTCTTGGAGCAGGCAGATGCTATAGGGTAAAGATTTGGATATAAACATCCTTGTAACAATACTAAACCCTGCTTTTTTATAAATTAATGAAATAAACTTTGATCATGTATATTTAAATTATTCAAAAATCTTAGTTGTAGAAATATGTAGAAAATGAAAATCCTGACCCAATTATCAAACACAAGTACAAAATTAATGTCATTTATCTGATTATGATGTACAAGTAAAAAATAAGTTTCATTATCCTGAAAAAAAAAGAAAGTCAAAGCCCAATTATGATAAAGTAGAATTGAATTTTATGAACCTATTATAATACACAGGTGCAAAATTAATGATATCTTTTTTAGTGTTGTTTTGAATGTAGTTGTCATCATTATGGTAACTGCATAAGATATGTCAAAATGTATCATTTGAATCAAATTATGTGTAATTTTTTGAGATGATAAGCTACAAATTTCAATTTTGTTTTCTTGCCTTGTACACTGTTTTTCTATCTTTATTATCATACACAATTGTGACTGATGTTGGATTCGTACTCTGTTATCACCTATTCTGAAAGGGTTTGTTAAAGGAAGCGATAGAAAGCAAATAATGTAAACCATGGTCAGACTGCACCCTCAGTAGTGGTCTGATCTTGGTTGATACTATTTGCTTAGGCCAGAATTTTTTTATTAGTTGATCCCTCCTACTGTAATTTTCCAGAAAGAAGAAAAAAAAAAATTTCTAAAATTATTTTATTATTTTATCAGCCGACTAAATATTATTTGTTTTGTTGAAAAAAATATAATATTTTTTGAGGTTCTGTTTGTGTATTTTTGAGAGTGACACTGTTAAAAGCGATTGTCCTATGCAGAAAAATTATGAAATATTTAAAGACTTAGTACAGACTGATGGTTTACTTTACTAGTTTTACTGTTTGTTCTGGAGATATTAAAAAAGAAAGAAAAAAGTTGTGAAAATAAAAAGCTCTGAAAATGACCAGTTTACTAGCTTTTTTTTTTGCTTTTTTTTTGTCCTCCCGACCCTAAATCTGAAAAAAAAAATTCCCGTAAATCAAGTAATAAAAACAATCTGGCCTTAGGCGTATATGTCTGAATGTTCAGGGTAAATGTGGTACAACCAATTTTAATATTGTTAAAAATCACCTCAGTGCTAACTTGCCTTGTACATTGTTTTTCTTATCTGTAGTTTAATATCATATGCATCTTCACTTGTTATCAGATGGGCCTGTAATTTGTTGACTTCATACTTTATCACTTTTTTCTCCATTATTCTTCCTTATAGGTACATGTGATTTGTTATAATTCTCATAACTCATGTTATCAAATAATGATTGTTAACTTGTTAGTAACTACATGCTGAATGTGTTATCATACAGACCTGCTCTTTGTTGTCATGTATGCCTGTAATTTGTTAGCAATCTTTTGTATGTTCAGCTCAGTTGACAGTAATTTAATTTAATGTAATGCAAGGCCATCTCCCAAAGATGGGGAGAGTAAATAAGATAAAAAAGCAGATTTTTTTTATTAGTTGATTTACAAACCCTCCTACTGTAAATAACGGAAAGTAGAGAAAAAATAAAATTGTTTCTAATTTTTTTTTTATTTTATCCTCCGACTCTTAAGATCATTTGTTTCATTGAAAAAAGAAATGCTTTTTTAGGTTCTGTCTGTGTATTTTTGAGGGTGACACTGTTAAAAGTGATTGTCCTGTCCAGATTTTTAGAAAAATGATGAATTATTTAAAGAATTTATAAAGACTGTTGGTTTACCGTACTAGTTTCACTGGTTTTTCTGGAGATATTAAAAAAAGAAAGCTCATTTTCAGAGTTTTTTTTTTCAACTGGTCATTTTCAGAGCTTTTTTTTTTTTTTTTTCGTCCCCCGACCCTAAATCTGAGAAAAAATTTCCCATAAATCAACTAATAAAAAAATTCTGGCCTTATCATACTTGCATTTTTCACCTGTTTTCAAACACATTTTATCTGTTATCATACACAATATTGTGATATTTTAGTGATATTAAGTTAGGTATGACTCTGTGAATGACAGAAGTAGACAAAATATATAAACCTGTTCATGTACCATGTATCATGCCTCCAGTTAGAAGAATTAATAAAAAAAAAAACATTTTTCTTATTGCGTTACAAAACATACGTTTTAAGTACTCGAAAGAACCATCTCAATGAGATGAGATGGTTCTTTGAGCACCCAAAACATATGTTTAAACTGATGGGTAAGAAATAATTACAATTTAAGGCTAAAAAATGTTGGACCCTCATTGATAGCATATTTTAAGTCAAAAATGCCTTAAGTGAGGGGTTTATTATTATTATTTTTTTTGTCAATACATTGCGGCTTTATTCTTAATTTGAACGTAGACTTTAAGTTTGACCACTATAGGCATTATTTACAATAAAATTACTCACCTGGTCTTGATGACTAGACAAATTGAACATATTTTAATTAATGTAAGCATGTCACTAAGGAGCAGAAAAATGCTTGAAAAATGATATAAAATGTAATAACTCTGTAAATAGAGGACGGCGCATTTTGAAAACTCCCTTACGATACAATGAGCATGTTTTCAGCAATACGCAAAGAAAACGACACAGCGATGTTCATTATAACATCACCAGTAGATAACTCAAAATGACGTTTATCATAAAATTAATGACGTCAAAAACATGCCTGTTTATTGGAGATTGAAACAGGATTATATAAACTTTTTTATGCAAGCAACATTTGGATTGTTACTTGAACTTGCATTTAAAATTTGGTGCCATTTTGTCTAAAACTTACAAAGATATGACACTTTATGCGCACATGTACCAAAACGTGCATTGCAATTTGCTTCAGAAAAACTTCAGTATACAGGAATGGCCTTTATATACAAATGTAAGCGTTTGTAACTCGAGAAATAATTATAGTGAGTGTTTCTTTAGGTTTGGTGCCATTTGAAGTTCTTTCCTGAAAGGTATGACATTTTGTCGTAGCATTTATGTGAAGAAAGTTATGAAGCTACGTGCATTCATATTTTTGAACAGCCCTTGTATGATACAAAGTTTATCAGCAGTCGCCACTTGTGTGTTACGTCTGTTATTATGTTCTAAGAGTTGTTGTAATTATGTACTCATTATGATTGATCTGATTATTACCATGCAACTACCAGCTTAGCAAAATCCTAGTTCATGAAATCAAATTTGGTGATATAGCTGTCATGTAAATATAAACAATTTGCCATATAGTGACAGGTATTTTAATACTGAGTTGCAGTTTGAGATGTTTAAAAGAGGAAAGCCAACGGACATGATACTTGTTCAGTGTATATTTCAAAATAGGTTTCCTTAATTTCAGCAACATATGTTGTTGATACACATTGGAATTGCCTCATAGAGGCAATTCCAATGTGCACCTACAACATATGTCCATTCAATAAATAAGTGTTTTTCACCATAAAACAGGTTTTTTACAAAATTCTCAACTACTTTTTATGTTTCAGTGTAATGAGCATGTAGAAATGAACAAGTTTTTGTGTAGTTTGGCATGCACTTGGATGACAATTATAGATAGCCAATTTTATATTATTGACAGCTTATCTTTAGTTCTTTCATTGGAATGAAATGCTGACTTGGTGGTTGCCTGGTTCTAAGAGTTGTTATAATTATGAACCCACTATGATTGTTCTGATAAACTTGAAAATAGGGATCAAATTCCTTCTCCGGCCTCACTGCGTTGTGTCCTTGAGCAAGACACATTAATCCTTGCTTAGTACTGGTTCAACCCAGGAAGACCCATCCTGACATAATTGAAAATTTAAATTGTTGACTGGAATGTAAAGAATCAAATTAATAAAGCAAGCAAAATTGTTTGCATATACAGTGCTGTCTTTTTTATAACACACTTCATTATAACAGGGTCACATTGTGGCTGCCAAAATATTTTAACATGTAATTTTACAAAGGAATTTTTGGAAACTGACAATATCATGGTCATTTTTCTATATATCCTTTGTAAAATTCAATGGTTGTTTTCCTGTAATTCCTTTGTAAAATTGTCCTTTTACTACCATGCAACTACCAGCTTAGCAAAAGCATAGTTCATGAAATCAAATTTGGTGATAAGAGCTGTCATGTAAATATAAACAATTTGACAGTTACTTTTGATACTGATTGGCAATTTGAGATATTTAAAAGAGGAAAGCCAATGGACATGATACTTGTTTAGTGTATATTTCAAAATAGGTTTCCTTAATTTCAGTAACAAATGTTGTTGGTACACATTGGAATTGCCTAAAGAGGCAATTCCAATGTGCACCTACAACATATGTTCATTCAATAAATGAGTGTTTTTCACCATAAAACAGGTTTTTCACAAACTTCTCAACTACTTTTTATGTTTCAGTGTAATGAACATGTAGAAATGAACAAGTTTTTGTGTAGTTTGGCATGCACCTGGATGACACTGATAGATAGCCAATTTTATATTATTGACAGCTTATCTTTAGATGTTTCATTTTAATGAAATGTATAATGTGATTCACTTTCAACATGCTGCATTCAAATGGACCCCAGATATAGCATTATCAAGGGACTGCACTGTAATGTTTGATTTTCTAAAATTGTTATTGTATGAGATCATACTGGCTTTTATCAAACCTATACATACTATACAGGAAATTTTGATAGTTTTCTGTTAGTACTTTATTTATTAGGTCAAGGCTCAAGATATTGTAGTCAATTTAAATGGTTAGAATTTTTTATTTATTTTTTATTGCATTTATTGTTTTTCTTTAGATCAACTGTGATTAACAGCATTATTTGGACCATATACAAATTGCTTATAAGAAAGTATTTAGATGCATGAAGTGTAGCAAAAGCATGGTAAATTTTGTAGACAGCTCTAACCAGGCCTAACTGCTTGAAAATTTAGGGTAAAAATAGCAATATTCATTACATGAACTTGCCTCTGGAAATCCCAATTATTTTGCTACCAACTCTAATAAGACTGAATGGTCACTACATGGAAAGGACACTGAATGTCTACCCACGATGAGTTTGGTCCTGGTCACGGCACCAAAATTAGTTGTGATGAAACATTATCCACACTTTTAAAAGTCTGCTGTTTTATTTCATAATTAATGCGAAACCTACTCCAAAAGTTGTTTGGGCTTTAAGTTGAAATGGATTATTCCTTCTTGATGGTGGTGTTTATTTTTTCAGGGGCCATAAAATTTCTGCTAATTACGTTTGCTGCATATATACAAATGCACTCCAGATTATTATCATGGAAGCAAATTCTATGAACCCTGATCAGACTGCTTTATCAATGGTTGTCTGATCATTACAGTGTATGATTAGGCCTTATTGTCAGATAACTTGTGATCAAAACTTTGCAAACGTTTACTGGGTTTTATTGCCTTAGAAATAAAATACTGCAGATTGAGATTAGTTAGCCTCATTAAAACCTTGCTGACCAGGATTTATTGTCATTTAATTTATGGGTTAGCAAGATATTGGATATATCTTGCTAATATTCATTTATATTTGATTGATTTAATTCAATATTTGAATTGATTTATTCAATATTTGATTTATTTCATTCAATATTTTATTATTTTTGTTCAATATTTTATTTATTTTATTCAATATTTGATTGATTTCATTCAACATTTGATTATTTTCATTCAACATTTGATTAATTTCATTCAATATTTGATTGAATTCATTCAATATTTGATGAATTTCATTCAATATTTGATTAAATTCATTCGATATCTGATTAATTTTATTCAATTTTTGATGAAATTCATTCGATATTTGATTAATTTCATTCATTATTTGATTAATTTCATTCAATATTTGATTAATTTTATTCAATATTTGATTTATTTCATTCGATATTTGATTGATTTCATTCAATATTTGATTAATTTCATTCAATATTTGATTTATTTCATTCAATATTTGATTTCATTTCATTCAATTTAATACAATTAATTTCATTCAACATTTGATTTATGTTGATTTTAAAACAATGTCATTTTTGTGAGTCAAGTCATTTGAGTGAGCTTATGTGATTAGTTATTTTATTTCTGAGACTTATTAAGTCTTTAGTTTGTGGAACAATACTAGGTTTTGTTATATATATGTAGGTTCATATATTTTCCATATGGGACAGTGCTTGACTTAACCAACAAAATGTCCTGTGGTCCAGCAAAGACACAGATCAGCCTGAGCATACACACTGTCTGATAAATCTTTATCGACCTGAAGAAACACTGAAACTTAATCTACTGATTGCTTGTCCAGTGAAAAATGACCTTACTGAGTTGATACCCAGGCTGACCAGAGCCTTTGCTATCAGCATGAAACAGCAGTAAGACCATATCCATTGGTGAAAGTTCAAAATTTCGAAAATCATTAACTTTATAAATTCAGATCTCAAAACTACTGTCATGCCAACCAAAAGTGACAGTGACACAATACTTTGTTTACAATTGCTAAGTAAAAATTTAAGGTGTACACTTCACATGAGCTAACGTGAATCGATAGATCACTTGTGTATTAATCCTATCCTGTGGATAGGATTAATACACAGGTGATCTATTGATTATAAGTACCTGATAACTTTGTAAACAAAGCAGGTCACTGTCACTCTTGGCTGGCAGGACAGTAGCATTATGCCTATAAAATATCAACACTTCTGTTTAAAAGGTTGATCATCTTAAGAGAAAGTGAAAGTAAATGAGAGATGCTATAATAATCTGCTAAATTCAGCATTTTGAGGCTTTCCTCAAAATCCTGAATTCAGGAATAATCCTGAAAACGTTCACCCATGCATATCTAACTATTGTGTGAATAGTGTAGACTCTGATCCAACTGAGTTGAAACCAAGGCTGACCAGAGCCTTTGCTATCAGCATGAAACAGCAGTAAGACCATATCCATGGGTGAAACTTCAAAAAATTCGAAAATCCTGAACTTTAGAAATTCAGGTCTCAAAATTAGCATTATGTCTATAAAATATCAACACTTTTCTGTTTAAAAGGTTGATTGTCTTAAGAGAAAGTGAATTAAATGAAAGATGCTATAATAATCTGCTAAATTTAGCTTTTTGAGGCTGACTTTCTATGGAAAGTCAGCCTCATAATTCTGAATTCAGGATTAATCCTGAAAACATTCACCTAGGCATATCTAACTATTGTGTAACAGTGAAGAATCTGATCTGGCTGAGTAGATAACCAAGCTGACCAGTTCCTTTGCAGGGTCCAAAGATAAAATTGTTAGTTATGTCACGCAGTGGCCCATATATTTATATCATGTAATTTCATACATAAACACGGCAATATTCTAAATATCTGTGATGACATAGAATACTTGGTAAAAGTATTTCTAATAATAGTTGTTGTGTTGCTTGTCATTTTTACACCATAGAGCATTCAAGTTGTTCCATTGCATCTTGTTTGTTTTGTTGCTTTACATCCCAAGTCAACAGCTATGGTCATGGCGGGACGGTCACTTCACCTAACCACACTTTTTCCTGGGCAGTTTGAACAAGCGGTCAACACATACTTTCGCTTGATACTGACAACAACCTTTCTTGAATGATTCAGCGGAAGGGAGGAGAATGACCGTAGAAATTATTTCATGATCAATCTCCACTAAAGTTTGGAACTGGGCCGGGATTGAACTCCCGACCCCTGTATCAGCAGTCAGACTCGCATCTGTTGCCAGACAAGTTACCAAATGCGCTGCACAGCCCGGTCTAATTGCATCTGTCCATAGGCCCTTGTTAGCCCACCTTAGCACAAAGAGCTCAAGTGATCTGTTAGGATCAGTAAATTTTTGTCGTCCATGTGTCATCAAAACTTCTCACATATATCACGAGGCCAACTTTCACCAAACTACAGTTCACAGAAATGTGTGAATGTTAATGAAAACGTCCAACCACCAGTCGACTGTGAAACTGCGACAAAATATTTCGTTGAATTTATGCAATTATAACAAACATAATTTGTCAATGCATTAACGTTCACCAGGTCCCTCGGGAGATGCTAAAAACCTTCCACTTCTCCCTCTGTTTCTAACACCTCCATCGGGACCTGGCAAACGTTAATGCATGAAAAACAATGTTAGATCAAAAATGTTATCTGTGTAAATGTTGATGAAAACGTCACCACCAGGTGACGGTGAAACTGCAGCATAATATTGTGCCATACTTTTCGTAAATTTAGGTGAATATATCGTTGAATTTATGCAATAATAACAATCAAACATAATTTGTCAATGCATTAACATTCGCCAGGTCCCTAAAAACCTTCCACTTCTGTTTCAACACCTCCCTCGGGACCTGGCAAACATCAATGCATGAAACACAATGTTTGATCCATATAAATGAGCAGTGACATTTTAACAAGTGTAGACTCAGGCGAGCCTGTACACCCTCATTTTAAGCTTAGATACTCCAAATGATTGGTCAGTAGCTTAACAGTCATAGAATATTCAAGTGACAAGCAAAGGCTCTGATCAGACTGCACATATGCGCAGGCTGACCTGAGGCTTTGCTGGTCGCACATACCACATTGTTGGAAATCTCATGTCGCCGCTCATATTATAACCGTACAATTTCAAAGAAAACGGAAAAACGTTTAGTGATATCCGATTTATTTACAAAGAATAAATAAAAACCAAAGATATTTACACAATATCATAAAGTACATAAATATTATGTAGACTGTTTAGTTGACAAGTAATTGGTTCTTTGTCCTATTAACCCTTCTTGAATGGTGTATTATCAATGCAGTTTGAATGATACAATAAAGATTAGAGAATTTCGTTTTCAGTCAGGAAAATTTAGAAAAAAAGAATAAAGTCAGAGAACTTCAAAAATTAAAAAAAAAAAGTTGCCAGTTAACAGGCTTCTGAAAGCATTCCTTTTTTAATATATATGGTTTGAGATTTTTCTTGAACCTTTTGTATACAAAGGAAATTCCCGGACTTTTCCCAGACCTGGAATTTTTTTCATTTTCAAGAATTTTTTGCCTGACCATGGCAACCCTGGAATAGGTAAGTGGAACAATTAAGATGATATAAGGATGGACCTGCTGTGGTGTAGTGGATAAGGCTTCACCAGTCTGTCGGATGAGTCTTTAAACCGTGGCCTAGTCTCCATATGACCTTAGCTGTTGGTGGGAGGTTAAACACAAACACAACAAGATGATATAAGGACCGTGGATAGAGTGAAATAGAGGGAATCATTGAATATTTATGGCCTGATAGACCTCACCAAACTGAATAAACACAGATAAGGCTGCCTCTGAAGCAGTCTAATCCATGTGATTAGTGTTTGCCTTTTCATTAAAACATTTACTCATTGCATCAGGTTGTTCAAATTAACCCTTAAAGCGCCACCTATAATTTGCAGCAGACGACAATTTCAAATTTTGCTGCCTTTTCAAAAGTAACAAATAATGCATGATATTTCATGAGAATAGTCTGCTGGCAGACGATTCTCATGAAATATCCCTTATTTTTTCTGAAAATTAGGAAAGACGTTGCAAAATTTGGCGTCTGCTGCAGTCGTGATTGGTGCTTTAAGGGTTAAACAGTATGAAGTCGGATAATTTAGTGTAAACATAGCATTAACTCTTAACCCATTACCTCCTAGTGTCGTCTGCTGATATCTTTTGCAAACAATTTCGAACTGGACCAGACCCGACAAAATTTCAGGCCTGATCTGGATCCAAACTGTTTGACACTGATGTTATTCCTGAAAGAATGTTTAGAAAAGGTTTATTTAAAAAAAAATATCAGCAGATGACAAAAAAAAATGAAATATTCCCAGGGGGCAAAGAGTTAATTTGTATTACATCAGATATGTGTCACCCTTTACCACACTGGTAAAGGCTTTAATAAAACCAGCCATTCAAACATTATATATCCTTGTTTCAAATATTGATATTGAGTGTCAAAGCATTTGGGTCAGCACACTACTGCCGTGCCAATCAAGAGTGACAGTGACGTAATACTTTGATTACAATTGCTAAGTAAACCACTAACGTGTACACTTCACTTGAGCTAACGCGAATCAATAGATCACTTGTGTATTAATCCTATCCTGAGGATAAGATTAATACACGTGATCTATGGATTATAAGTCCCTGATAACTTTGTAAACAAATTATGAAGTCACTGTCAATCTTGGCTGGCAGGACAGTAGATTTTGGTACTTATTGCATGTGCATAAAAGCCAGCAGGGCTAGAGGTCTAATTTTTGATCTGGGCCTTCCTCTAATTTCATACTGTGTGTATGTTAGAAGCCAAGGCTCTGGAAATACTTTGCCTATTAGGGGTGCAACGATGTATATGTATATAATGCGATATGGAAAACCCATATTGCGATACACCTGGTATCTTTATTTCTGTCTATTACTGCCCCTAGTTCAGAATTATAATATAATTCAAGGGTCATGAAATTGGCATTTATTACACACTGTCATATTTTCAGCTACTCCTTGTGTCCCTCGGCTGCTTTCCAAGGAGAAATGATCAAATTTTTGCTTTTCCCTTTTAGATGTTTCACTACATTAATTCGTGATTGTCATCCGCCATCTTTTTTTGAAACCGAAAGTAGCTGTTGTCTGTTGGTCTAATTTGCAACACGAACAGATATTTACAAGTTTTACCAATGAAGCGTTGGTATTTGAAATGCGGAAATAACTTGAAGGGGGGATAGAAAATTTGTAAAATATCCATAAACAATATGCTATGGCTTGCATTGATGTCTGTCGTACAGAATTAACATCTTCCAATGCTTGAAAGACGGTGATATGCTGTTAGACACTTTCAGCGTTTATGTAAGTTTGTGTCAGGAATTATACCACAGCGTCTTTGTTTCCTCTTTTTTTTTTACCGCTTCAGGTTTTGAAAAGGACCCGAATTTTAGGCAATTTCAAAGCCAACAATGGATATTTTCTTGCAAATTTTAGATGAAAACTGGCTTGATGACACATAGGGGAGGCTTGTGTACCGGTACAGCCAAAATTGTATCGCGATAAGATATTTATTTAGAAGAAATCAGGGTTTACCGGTATATCGTTGCGCCCCTAGTACCTATGTACATTTGCTGCTCGCCAATGCAATCAGTACCAAAATCTCATATGCTGGCTTATTTATGATCTGAAGCAAAGTACCCATCTAAAATGGATTACTGTCTCAGTTAAAATCTGCTTAAAATATAACTCCACTGTATTAAGTGCCATGCCTGCCACAGCTGATGCTAAGGTCACCTACCATCCTTCAATTATGATGCATAAACTATGAAGAAGCGTATACAGAAGCATATACAGTGCAGTCCCTTTATAATGCTTTGTTTAGGGTCCAAGATTATGTGAATTCTGTTCTTAAGGGATGATTTTACAATGATTTTATGATTTTACAAAGGAATTTTAGGAAAATGACCAATCCTTTGTAAATTTCTATGGTTAAAAAAAAAAATTGGGAGCCACAACATGACTATAATATATCCAAATATGTGTTATAACAGGGTGTGTTATAAAAGAACTGAACTATACCAAAATTTGAAGGAACTTGGTGGATTTGCTCAACATTAACAGAGCAAAGAATCAAGGAATAGTGATTACTTGGATTCCTTTGCTATGCCACAATAAAAAGGTGCTACAACAAGGGCCCTGACTAGTACACATTGTATACAAAACTTGGATATAATTACAAAAGATCACAACCAGAATACAGATACAATACCGGGTGCTCAATATTTCACATAAAATATTCCCTTTACATTCTCAGAGAAACATACACATTTAATGTGATACAGTCAACCCTCTTTATAACGACATTGTTTGTTCCAAGCTATCTTTGACGTTAAAGTGAATTTGTTGTTATAAAGAAATTCTGACCATTACCAGGTTTTGACATAATAATCATTTGGTAAAAGAAAATATTATACGAACGAATTGAAATGCTATTATTCGGAATCTATATATCAGTTCAATTTCATATTGCATGAAAATGCACAAAAGCTTCCCACTTATCAAATGAGACAGAAACCTGTTCATGCAAAAGGACCTTGTTCTGATCACAAAATTGTCTGACCCATTGTAACAATTCTGTTATAATGAATTTATTTTCAATAAAAATTGTATATCTGTTCCCAGAAGTTACTGTCGGTGTCGTTAAGTGAATATTATGTTATAAAGCGGGAATTTTAATGGAAACAGATCCGTTCCCAGCAATTTTATGTTGGATATTGAATATTCTGTTATAACGAGTGACGTTATAAAGAGTTTTGACTGTAAATGGTTGTTTTTATTTTCTCTTTCCTTGCTTGCTCAACCCTTCATGGAAATGTGACCTTTTTTGATTGATTGCCATTCAGGTCTAAAAGCCTTTTTGCCGAGAAATGGTTGCTATTAGCCAAGTTGATTTTAGCAATCAGACTAAACTAAGTTTAGTCTGTTGGCTAAAATCAACTTGGTACTATCTGGTTCCTATTTTGGCTACTTCATAGCTCAAATACATAAAAGGCAAATGATAAAAATATCATATCTCAATCTTCCTTATTCCCAAAACCCTATATATCAATTGCATAGTTTCAGTCAAACTTGGCACGCAGCTGTTTCTTGAGTAATACAGGCAACAATGACAAGGCAGCAAATATTGCTAGGATTATCATAGATCTATAAGACACGGCATCTCCCGACGAGGTGAGCTGGTGAAGAGTGGTACCAGCCTGGATTGCAACAAAAGATGGTGGAGCTACACCTGAAAATAAAAAGGAATAGATCTAAACAAACCAATTCATGAAATTTTGGACATATACCATAATGCGAACAATGGAAGCTCACATGAGACTGCAAAAATGCTGTCTCACATGAGCCTTCACTGCTCGCACACTCAAAAGTGCTACTTTGAAAGAAGGTACTTATGGTAAATGCTCTAAAATTTTGAACACTAGTTGCCAATCAGAAAGACATATGTACCATGTATGGTGTTTATCGGTTTACAATGTTGTACTAAGTTTCTGTTGTCACAGATATTGGCGATATGGATGGAAAACAAGTTGTTGTAAACAAGGTGTTTATTTGATCATAAGATTTTTCTAGATGGATGACTTATCGTCTAGTAATTAAAAATGTATTGTCATGGAAGCTGCCAGAAAAGTTCGGAATTCCCTAGAATTTTCTTTTCAATGCCAATAGAAGCTTTGAGCAAGTTCTGGAAGTAAGTAGAAGTTTGTGGACATTTCCAAAATGATTTATATTTAGCATATGATATCATAGTTGTTACCTGATTGTTTCTTAAACAGTATATATAAGAGTAAATTTTTCATAAGGGCATCTTTGAAATAATTTCATCATTTAAAAGTCTAAACCTTTTGTGCTGGAATTCTATACTGGAATACTATGTGTTTAATTTGTTCATTCTGGATTACTTTGGATTATTCAGTTTTGGATTCAGACTTAGTGTTCATTTGGATTTAACTTTAAAATCTGGGGATCAGAAACTGCTGAAAGACTTGTGTTGATAAATATTCTGAGGGACAGTTTGGACATATAAGGTACTGTAAATTAGACTTGCTTTGATTGTATAAATATTTTCCATTGCTTTTGTAAATGATAATTTTGCTATTTTTAATAAATTTTGTTAAATTTTAAAAGTGCTTTTTGCTGACTTTCCAAATACCAAATTTTGGTTTCCTGAATTCTTTTCTAGTTACCCCCGGCACGTAACACATAAACAACCATTGCAGACCCAGATCAGACTGCTTCCCTGTTTGCTATTCTGACAAGCATTTTGTGAATTCCAGCCCTGAAAACCAACATTTTATTTGGGATCAGAATGGGAAAAGTTTTCAAAATCTTTAAACATTTACCATAGATGAAGGCTAGAATGAAATCCCTGCATTAAAGCCGCATAGTCTGCGATTTTTGATCTTCTCATTTTGGAAATAAAGTTTCTTTTATTCAAGAATACAGCAAAAATACTAAAATTCAAACATTTTACCATTTCCATTAATCTTAACCAACTATCACTATCAAAACAACAGCATTTATGTTAAAAATCAATGCTCTAGAATTATTGGAGGGACATAAATAATTCCTAACAGGAGAAAAATCACCTGTTTTTATAAGATAATTCACTTTTCCATGCAGTTTTCAACTGCAATGAACATATTTATTGTGAAAACATAACTTAATTCTATTTTTACAAATGATTTAAAAAGAAAATATATTTTTTTTCTAAAAATGTTCATAGTTACAGATCTAGTCTCTTTAAAGATATCGATCAAAAGTGATCTATGTTGACAAACCATTTTTAAGGGAAGATATCTTGAATCTTACCTACATTGCTATGTTGATAAACTACTTTGAAAAGAATGAAATCATCCTACACTTTCCTACATTAGATATTTATATATGGTGGGCTATGTTGATAAACCAGTTTGGAAAACTTACAAAAATGTCCCAAGAAGAGTGGCCCCGAGAGGGACATTAATGACAGGTGAAGCAATATTGATAAACCATTTGGAAGGATGGTGTTATTTCATAACTTACTGTACCAAACAATGTCCCCATGAAGTGAAGCTATGTTGATAAACCACTCTGACAGAATGGTGTAATTGATAAACCAATTTGGCAGGATGGTGTAACTCTATCACTTACCAAAAGATGTCCCCAAGAAGAATGGTACTAGAGGGATATTTATCACAGGTGAAGCTATGTTGATAAACCAGTTTGGCAGGAATGGTGTTATTTTATCACTTACCAAAAAATGTCCCCAAGAAGAATGGTACTAGAGGAACATTATCACAGGTGAAGCTATGTTGATAAACCACTCTGACAGAATGGTGTAATTGATAAACCAGTTTGGAAGGATGGTGTAACTCTATCACTTACCAAAAAATGTCCCCAAGAAGAATGGTACTAGTGGGACATTTATCACAGGTGAAGCTATGTTGATAAACCAATTTGGCAGGAATGGAGTAATCCTCAAAAATATTATGTAGTTCAATAAATGTTCTTTATGGTTATTAACCTGTAAAAAACAGAAAGCAATGCAGTAATTGATTACAGATACAACCAGGCAACCACCAAGTTAGCATTTCATTCCAATAAAACATCTAAAGATAGGCTGTCAATAACATAAAATTAGCTATCAATTATTGTCATTCAGGTGCATGCCTAACTACACAAAAACTTGTCCATTTCTACATGCCTATTACACTGAAAGATAAGAAAATAGTTGAGAAGTTTGTGAAAAACCTGTTTTATGGTGAAAATTACTCATTTATAGAATGGACATATGTTGTAGGTACACATTAGAATTGCCTCTATGAGGCAATTCCAATGTGTACCATCATCATATGTTACTAAAATTAAGGAAATCTTATTTATGATATACACTAAACAAGTATAATGCCCATTGGCTTTGCCTCTTAAAACATCTCAACCTGCCAATTAGTATTAAAATACCTGTCACTATATAGCAAATTGTTTATATTTACATGACAGCTATATCACCAAATTTGATTTCATGAACTATGCTTTTGCTAAGGTGGTACTTGCATGGTTGTAAAATTTGTTTGAGTCAATGCTTTATATCCCAGTCAAATATTTTCAGTCATGTTGGGGCACTTTTGGCTTAAAACACTAAAGGATGATTACAGATAAATGTGCCAGCTCCTGTAAAATCACACCTACCAAACGCTCGAATGCTCAACATCTGGTTGAATGTTAAAAACAACTGCTCTATGAAGAAAATAAAAAATGGGGGAATGTCATGCAACAGCCTAGGGATTCCTGCATTTGTGGTATAAATACGAGCTCAGAAAGTATTCTCATTAGGTCTAATTTATTTTTCGCGTGATAAATATGTTCCTGTCGCATTCTGGTACACCTATTTTACTCGAAATGTAAATCTGACAAAACGAGAGAACTTTCTGACCTCAAATTAATACCACAAACGTATTAATACCTAGTCTGTTGCATGACATTCACTGATTTTTGATTCTCTTCTTGGAGGAAATGTTTTTAATATTCAACCAGATGTTGAGCATTCGAGCATTTGGTAGGCGTGAAATAGATTCTTATTGAATATGTGTAAAATCATTTTCTAACTGAATTTTTTTCCATGTGGGTTTGCTGTCTGCTCGATTTTTTTTTAAATCAACATTTAAAAAAAATCTCTGTCAAAGGAAAATGATCAGAATGTCAAACAGTTGTCAGGCCTGATTTGGTCTGAACTGTTTGTATTGGTGCTAGCAGGCATAGAGTTAAATGTACATGAGAAGCTAGTCAGTGAGACTAGAATGCCTAGCTTTAGTTTTGGCCATTCTGAGAAAAATTAATACATGTAATACAGATTCAACAGAAAGTCAAACAGCTGAATATATAGAGAATACTAGGTGAGTGTCTTTTGATATCAAGTTTACCAGGCAAGGCTTTGAGAACTCTTATTGACATCGCGAGGCTTGCCGAGCGATTCAACATGCGTTATCTAAGCCGAGCCTGGTAAACTTTATATCGAAAGACCCGAACCTGGTATTCTATTTATCAGTTTACCCATTGTTTCTCTCTTCACACTAGCGATTATAACATGATTTTTGGTTTTTGTGTTGATTCAGAGTCATTAGCGACGTCATTCAAAAAGTGCAACGTGCAGCAATGCAGCTAATACGAGAGGTAACTGATAAATATACCATTTGTATAAAATGTGTAACGTCATCTTGACCTGATAAAGGCACATGCAATGAGATAGACCAAGTTTATTAGGCAACGTGCAACAATGCAGTTAATACGAGAGGTAACTTGATAAATATACCATTTGTATAAAATTGATTCTATTTTGAGAACATATTACCTCACATTTTCAGTTTGTTGCCAAGCAAACCAGACATACCCAATTTATGAGATACTAAAATTATTCACAGAAATTGTTGAAACCTGTGAAAGCTAGAGCTTAAATACTTACATGTGTTTGCCAGTCGGCGACTTTTTCTGGAATGTATTTGATCACCAGTCTACGACCAACAAGATATGATAGTAAATAACAGAAGGTTGCACCAATCCCTGAACACTGAAATATAGGAAAATGTGACTAGTTATACCTGCTTTTTTCTTAGAAAAAAGGGTATATTAATTTCGTACAAAAGCCAGTTCGTCCGTCTGTCCGTCCGTCACGTTTCTTGTAAATGTATCTCCTCCTAAACCATAAGGGGTACATGTAGCAACTTCAAACTTTGTAGCTGAATAGGTCACATGATGCAGAGGGTACTGGGCAACATTTTGTGTGACCTTGACCCCCAAGGTCAAGGCCAATAAATGTATTTTCTTGTAAATGTATCTCCTCCTAAAAAAACGATTAGACATAGCAACTTCAAACTTTGTAGCTGAATAGGTCACATGATGTAGAGGGTACTGGGCAACATTTCATGTGACCTTGACCCCAAGGTCAAATATTGAATTTTCTTGTAAATGCATCTCCTCCTAAACCTTTTGAGGTAGTAACTTCAAACTCTGTATGTGCATAGGTCACATGATGTAGAGGGCACTGGGCAACATTTCGTGTGACCTTGACCAGAAGGTCAAGGTCAAATAATGTATTTTCTAGTAAATGCATCTTCTCCTTAACCATGGGATGTAGCAACATCATACCTTGTTGGTGCATCTGTCAAATGATGTCGAGGGTACTGGGCAACATTTTGTGTGACCTGGACCCCATTGACCTTGTGGTCAAGGTCAAATAAGGTATTTTCTTCGTAATGCATCTCCTTTACCATTGGCCGTAGCAACTTCAAACTTTGCAGGTACATAGGTTACATGATGTAGAGGGCAATGCTTCATGTGACCTTCAAATCAAATATTACTTGTAAATGCATTACCTCCTAAACTGTTAGACAAAGAAGCTTCAAATTTTGCAGATGCATAGGTGATATGATGTAGATGATACTGGGCAACTTTTCGTGTTAGTTCTTGACCTAAGGTCAAGGTCAAAAGTGAAATAATGTACTTTTTTGTAAATGCATCTCCTCCTAAACCGTTGGACGTAGCAACTTCAAACTTTGCAGATGCTTTGGTTAGATCAAAAGTGGGTATTTGCGATAGTGTACCATCGACTGAAGTCTAGTTACAATTTATCCCCTTGGGTTCCATTAAGCAAAAAATTTTGAACATAAAATTGTCATTATTTTCTTATCCATCAATTTTAACATTTGCTTTGGGTGCTCAAAAGAACCTACTCATTGAGAAAGTCCTTTTGAGCACCCACAACATATGTTCTGGTTGAGAAATAAGAAAAAAATATTTTTAACCCTTAAAGTGCCAATCACAACTGAAGTTGTCTGCTTTTCTTGTCTGCTGAACTGTTAAAGAAGCCTCTATGACAAACAGTGGGGACCCAGATCAGATTGCTATAGGAGCAGTCTGATCTGGGTCCACCCTGTTTGCAGACAACTTCAGCAGATGTCATTTTTCGGATGCATTTTTTTTGGCACTTTAAGGGTTAATTTGGCCCTCTTATTTAGAGACCTGATCCCATCATATGGATCAGCCAATGAGAAAATGATATTTATCGCATGTGACTTTGCATAAAGTCACTTTGAACTCTTTGCATGCTGAGAAATTTTAAAAAAAAAAATCTGTCTTCTGCTGATTTCTTAAAAAAATCTTTCAGAAATTACCATCAGAGTGTCAAACAGTTTAAATCTAGATCAGGTGCGACATTTTGTTGGGCCTGACCTGGGTACAAAATGTTTGCAAAAGTTAGCACTTAGCAGCAGAAGACACAAGCAGGTAAAAAGTTCAACATGCACGCATCACTATCTACATGTAGTAGCGCTAGAGGCCTAATGTTTGGTCTAAGGCTTCCTCTACATCCTTACTTTAAGTGTTCAAGCAACGAAGGCTCTGTCTAGAATGCACCTTTACGTCGGCTTATCTGAGCCTTTGCCATTTGTCTTTCTGTCCCTCACCAGAGCCGTAGGAATAGGGGGGGGGGGGGGGGGGCACGGGGGGCCGTCCCCCCCCCAATAATTTGCAAAAAGGTGAGGGATTTTATAGTGCAAATACTGTATTGCTCATTACAAAGGTCTGTCATTTTAAAAAAAATTATGTGTGCCCCCCCCAATTTGTGTGTGCCCCCCCCAATCTGTAATTGCTTCCTACGGGCCTGCAGTCACGCTGGCTCATATACAGAAATATTTCAATAATAACCCTTCTCGATGCAGCTAACTAGTTGCAAACATCACAGATAAATTTCAGCAAAAAGTATACCAATGTTGACCCCTGATCAGACTGCTTCTAAAGGGACGGTATGATCTAGGTCTACTCTGTTTGCATCAGAGAGCTTCTTGATAATTTGGTTTGTGCTTTAATACCGTCCCATTCAACAGCTATGGTCATGTTGAGACGGTCAGTTAAGTTGAGTTAACCTAACCACACTTTTTTCCTGGTCAAGCCTAGACTACGCAGTTTTCCAGTACTCAGTGTACATAATTTTGCCTGTTAAACTGACAACAGCCCTTCTTGAATCAGGGGAAGGAGAATGACCATAGAAAATATTTCATGATCAATCTCGACAAAAGTTTGGGGCCGGGCTGTGATGGACCTCACAACCCCTGGATCAGCAATTGGACTTCCTAAATTTGCGTTATGGGGCCTGGTAGAGCTTTCAGATAAATCAGTAGACAAAATAGCAGACGGGTCAGAAAAGTCATCATTAGTGAAAGAAGGGTTGAAATTTTTACAAAGTAGGGGTTTCACTCAGCATTTTTTTGCATTCAGTTCTGAAGGCAAGCAGGCAGACAATTTGACAGCTCTTGCTTTGTTTGATTTGATTATTTACGTCCTATCAACAATATTTCAGTTAAACAGGGACTGGTCTTCCTGGGTTGACCCAGTACTAAGCTAGGATAAATGTGTCTTGCTCATGGACCACAACACAGTGACGCCGGTGAGGCTCAAACCCGCAGTCTCTCAGTCTTGAGTCAAGCACTCTACCACTGAGCAACTGTGTATTGCATATAAATTATATGCATTTTTTTTTCAAAAATAGCATGTGTTTCTTTGTAATGAGTTAAAGCTAGGAATTTAACTCTTTGCATGCTGGGTAATTTTTCATGCTTTTGTTATCTACCAGAGTGTCAAACGGTTTGGATCCATATCAGGAGCAACATTCTGTCCATCCTGATCTGGGTCAAAACTGTTTGCAAAGCTTATCAGCAGCCGACAAATTCCCACTAGCAAGGAAAGAGATAAAGTACTGTAATATGCAAGTAGCAAGTGTAACAAAGGGGAAAAACTCTGATCAACTTACCAAACAAACTAGGAAGAGGGCTAGGGGAAACGGAAAGAGAAACCCTGACAGTATACTCAGGAATATAGAGCCTGGTATAGCAAACGATTGTAAACTGATTTAAGGTTAAGGAAAAATGGCAAATTCAAGGAATTTCATTTTTTTTTCTCTTCCAAAGCAAACCTGAAAATCTAGATCTGTTCTAGATTTTGGGGATATTTCAGGAAAGGGAAACCTCTGTCTTGTTGCAAAATCAATAAAGTAGAGTTCTATGTGGCTGGGTAGTCAGGCCAAACTTAAAGACATTTTGTTTCTCCTTACCCTGGTATGGGTCGGTCTGTCAGCATTTTTTTTAACTTCTCAAATTGGATACCCATTAAACTTAATTGTAAGAGGCCACTCAAAATAATACAAAAATTTTTTTTTTTTTTACCGAAATGATTATCACATAATGCAGGTCAAAAGTATAGCAGAATGCTCCCAGGGAGCATTCTGTAATACTTTCGACCTTCATTTAGCACCCATTAGTCTTTACGACCTTTGTTGTGTATATCTTTAAGTGGCCGTTTTAGGCAGGTTTTACTGTATAGTCCTACTATAGGCCAGCACCCTAGATAAGCAGTGTATTTGCGTAAATACGCAATTAAAATCATCAAAAAAGCAATTGAAATGAAATGTGTGCGTACAGAAAAGCAATACTAACGATCGGTATGCAATTACATGCGATGTCATTGCGTACCATTTGGTCCATTTTGTTTCCATTGGGTTAATAAACAAATGCCAGTCAGGTATTGATTTTATTTTACTAGCGAGCGCGCAATATACTCCAGTTTTATGAAAAAATATCGTTGCCCAGTTCAGTATTTTGCGGAAAAACACTAAGATGAAAGTGAAACTTTGCAAAGTATACACCCTCGAATGTCAACAAGGGGATGAGATTTGCTTCAGGTAGAATAAAATCCTTGAGTTTGATACTTTAGAAAGGCAGACGATGGGAATGAATAAATATGCAAGCACATTCCGGATGGCTTCATGCAATAAGAAAAGGTCTAAGTACAGAAAAAGAAAATGTGGCGTAAAAAAATATGAAAATACGCAATTGTTTTTGCAAGTACGCAATTGAGGATAACCAGGTTGTGTAAATACCCAAATGACCCAAAAGCTTATCCCGGCTAGGGCGCTGATAGGCAATAAAATTAAATACACAAAGAATATTTTTTAAAAGATAACACTGTTTACATTGGAAGTTCCAATGAAATTTAAAAAAAAATCTTGATTGAAAATTGAAATATTTTTTTTGAGTAGGGCCTTTTCAGGTGTCGGTCCGGTGAGGGGAATCAAATAAAATTTTAATTTAGGTCTCAGTGGGACTGAAGGTATTTGAAAGGATACAAAATATAGGTTGTAAAATATCCTCCTAAAACTTGAGCAAAGTATTTATCCTTGTAGCGAGACAAAACGATTCCTAGATTCTTGGCATCTTCTATATTTCTGGGTAGTTTTATATGTTGTACTTCATCTCTGAAATAAACAAAAGGATAAACTTAGATACATGTATGGTTGACAGAAAAGCATAAAAGTACAAAGGTCATTTGAGTGTAAACATAAAGAATGTTTTCTTATCCATTACATGTAGTTTGGGTTCTTTTGAGTACCCACAACATAATTATGTTTTGTTTGAGAAAAAAATCTTATTATGTACTCTTACATGTATCTGGAGGACTGAAGTACCGTAGATTCAGAGAGACCCAAAATTTCAGCATAAAATTGTGATCTGGTGATTATTTTCATATTCACCAGTCAACAATTTTCAGTCATATCGGGACTGGACTTCCTGGGTTGAACCAGTACTAAGCAAGGATTAATGTGTCTTGCTCAAGGACCACAATGCAGTGACACAGGTGATTTATATATTTGAAGCAAAATTAATATAGAGCCCAAAATGTGATAAATTTGAATTAGACCAATAAGTTTAATTATGTTTTTTGTTTGTTTGTTTTGTTGCTTTACGTCCCAGTCAACAGCTATAGTCATGTCGGGACAGTCAGTTCACCTAACCAAACTTCTTCCAGGGCAAGCTTGAACAAGCAGTTAACCAGTACTTCATGAACATACTTTCCCTTGTAACTGACAAATACCCTTCATGAATGAATCAGTGGAAGGGAGGAGAATGACTGTAGAAATTATCTCATGATCAATCTCCACGAAAGTATGGCCCCAAGCCGTGATCTGGATCTGCATTAAGATACGCATCTGTAGTCAGACACGTTACCAACTGCGCTACAAGGTCTGTGACACAGGTGAAGCTTGAACCAGCAACCCCTGAATCTCAAGTCAAGCACTCTCACTGAGCCACTGTGCTCCCTATCAAGAGTGTCAAACAGCTTGGATCTAGATCAGACCCCACATTTTGTCAGGCCTGGTCTGGGTCCAAACTGTTTGCAAAGTTTATCAGCAGACAACACCAGTAGGCAATCAATCAAGCATAAAATCATCAAGAGAGCAAAATCAAGTGAAAAACTTACGATCCTAATTTTGGAAAGTTGTAGTAGACTGTCCCAAGTAGTAAGACAGCGGAGAGAAATATCACAGCTAAGAGAATCAGTGATCTGGTGCTACTGCCATTGTTTTCGGGTAACGCTTGAGATGTTGGGTCCTTAGGCTTCAATTGCGTAAACTGAGTCTCATCATCGCCACTATCTGAAGAGGGAAAAAATTGCAGTGAATAAGCTAGGGGGCAACTAGGGTGAAATAGTTGCCCTATGTGCCAAAATTTTGCCCTAAATGGGACCCAGGTAAAAGTGGGAGTCTGCTTAAAAAAATATTTTTTTAGGAGACTCATTTTCACTGTCACCACACAACAAACACAAGCTGTTGTGGCAATCTACTACCACTGCATCAAATTTCTCCTTCCATTTAATAGCAATAGTATGTGTAATAGCTAATTTGCTTCTAAACTGACAGAAAATGCCATAATTATGTGCTATAACTTTTCCCTATCTGACTGTCACTTCTCCCTAATTTTCCTGGAGGGAGAAGTCTCTTCTCCCTACTGTCAGGGCCCAGCTTGAACCCTGAATTGACACTCAAAAATCCAGTAAATTTGTGTGCCAGGGAAAACTTTGCTCTACTAGGTCAATACATTTTGTATCTCACATTGTTGTTCAATCGGTGTTTATGGAAAAAATCCTTTTGAATACTTGATTTCCATGCTACCATCAACCAGAGACCTATATACATGTAAGAGTGACTAGACACTCCATTTTTCAGCCACATAGGTATGTCGGGGCTGATATCACGTGACTTACACCTGGCGCGTCTTTCATCGTATACACACAAAATGGCGACGCAGCTTGAGAAACCGCTGCATTTATAGGTACATTAAAGAGTGTACTTCGTAATAAATATCGCTCATTGCTACATTTTGTTTACAGCAATTGAAAAAAGATATATGAAATATTTATAAATGATATGTTTCTGCAATGTTACGACTAATCCTATGGAGGTATGACCGTGTAAACATTGGCTGATTTTATGAATTTTGCGGAATTTGTCAAAAATGGCTTCGAAAATACCTGTTTCACTGCGACGAATAAAGCTTTAAACACTGCTATGTCTGTGTCTTTATTTAACAGTTTTCATAAACTAAGATGCCTTATGATTCATAATTCATCGTAATTATATTATTTCTGTGTTTGTAAATGTGTTCAAAGTTTTGGTTAACAATAGAGAAATTACGCTGTGTATTGCAAAACCATGATAAAGGCAAATTGTGTAGATAAATGATATCGATTCCCCCTCATTTACCTGTGTAAGACGCACGACAGAGCAATTTGAGTTGAGTATTGGTATTTCCTTTGAGTTTCCAGTCACTCTTATATAGGTCACTGCATCAACAGTTTGACAATTTACAAGCAAACCAACAAATATGAAAGAAAACGTACATTAGCAGCTGCAGGCTATTAAGTAAAACCTTTAGTAAGTAAGGAACACATTTATATTTTGGGGTTAAAACAACATTTAACACATACATGAATAAGTACATGTAATAGTTAATCTTCCACGAGGCCCTCAGTATAAACATACAGTCACCTTTATATATTATACATTTAATTCTATGTCTATCCGTAACAAGAGGGTCCAGATGACCTTAATTTGCTCACATTAGATAGGTACATACTACATAAGGGAAACTGGCCACGTCCCCCATAGGGGCCCCCGACACAATTTTTGGTTGATTTGTGACACATGTGTCACAAATCAACCAAAAAACTTGCTGGGCCCCTATGACGCTCCCTGGTGGCCATGTTTTTTTACTGATCAAATTTCTTTTAGCTATTTTTGTAGTAGAAGGTCACCTTAGGATCATTCCTGTGAAGTTTGGTTATAACTGACCGAGTGGTATAGGAGGAGTTGTCATTTAAAGGAAATTGTTGACGACGGACATTGACTGATCCCAGTGTTGTGCCTAGGTCACGATTTCTGCGGGACACCAGTGTCCCTCTACCTAAATTTCAGAGGGACATTTGCAAATTCTTGGGGACACATCAAATCCATCTGATTTTTACATGTAAAATTTCTTGGATTCTTGAAAACAGTTTTCCGTATTTCTGTTAATTTTTATTTAAATTTGAGCTCAATGTCGATAGTTTTGGCTCAAGAAGCAGTGCAGATTACAGTGAAGTAGTTTCTACATTGCCATAGTTTTGAATTCCCCAGTAAATATTCTAATTCCTCATTAAATAGCTTTTTCTGGCCTTCAGATGAATAAAATTTGCCTTTTCCGCCATTGTTGATGCACTGGACTGGTTGAGAAATCAATTTCCAAAGCAACATTTATCATCACTGATTCAGTAAAAACATGTGCACAGTCTAAATTACTTCCCTTTACTGGGTTACGCTAAATACGAAAACGGGGTTTAAATAGCGAAAAATCAGTGGATTTTTTTAGGGTGCGCCCGTAGGCCCGCACTGGGTGCATTTTTAAGGGACATCGACGGTAAAATCGCGGGAAACACGCAATGCCGCGCTCTAGGCACAACACTGTGATCCTAATAGCTCACTTTGTGCTCATTGGAGCTGATAAAATTGCAAGACATCTAACACTTCTATACAAATAAACACATAATTACTTACATGTAGACAATCAAATACAATACAACAGATCACATAATTACTTACATGTAGACAATCAAATACAATACAACAGATACATGTATAAGGGTCTGGTAGGGGGATATGGTATTCTCGAATCTATAAAAAATTATCTCATTACTTATACAATGTATGCTTATTCATTAAAGGCTGTAGATCGTTCGCATAGTTATATATTATTCCTTCACGGAAGTAATATGGACATTTATTTTTTATTGCAGGTATGTTTATTTTATCACACAGATGACAGATTGTATTTCTGATAAAAACACCAAAGGCACATTTTTGCTAGGAACTACATTCTGTACATTTTCTGTGACGCAGTTCACAATATTTCTGGATGACGTATTAACACAAAGTACATACACATTAAAATATTGCTTTCATTCGGTTTCGTCTTTCTGAAGGCATGCCAATCGTTTGATTCCTTATGGACATTGCATATGGAGGAATTAGTAAAGTTAGCTAACGCATATGTTGTAAGTTCAATGCACAAGGTGCGGTTTTATATTTTAATCTCTTTGTACATAATTTTATCACTGCAAATACCCATGTCTAAAAATAGATATGACATGTGTACCAACCAAATTGTGTTTGTATGCACATTATTGTACTGCAAGTCAGTTGCGGTAAATCCGTGTCTGATTGTCTGTCTGTCTGTGTTGTAAATATGTATTGCATATGGGTGCAATGTATTCCGTTGTATGTGTCTGTTCGTTTGTCTGTCTGTGTTGTCTGTACTGTTTCTTTGTTTGTCTTGTATTTAAGGACACCATTTCTTTTACTGGTGTAAAATAAATGTCACTGGGTCTAGGTATATATAAATACACTTCTACTGCCTTGCGGTAGAAGCCGGCTTTTACAGCGATGTGGTAGAGTGTTTGCCTGTAGATCCAGCGACCTGAGTTCGATTCCCGGCTGGGGCAGGTAAAATATTTTGGCTCTACGACAATGGCGCCTGCCGCAAAATGCCAAATAACCCATCCAATGACCAGTTTGTGCATAACTATCTCCCTTAGTCTCATTTCACGTGATTCCTGTACCAAGAAATTCAGGGACGAATTTCAAATTGGAGGGGGTGTTTGTTTGTTGATATGATTCTTTACGCTCCATCAACAATCTTTCAATTAAACAGGGACCGGTCTCCCTGGGTTGAACCAGTACTAAGCTAAGATAAATGTGTCTTGCCCAAGGACCACAACGCAGTGACACCGGTGAGGCTCCAACCCGCGGCCTCGCGGTCTTAAGTCAAGCACTCTACTTCTGAGCCACTGGGCTCCCTGGAGAGGTTATGTCAGCGGGTCTAGGTGTATATAAATACACTTATACTGCCTTGCTGTATAAGCCGGCTTTTACAGCGACATGGTAGTGTGTTTGCCTGTAGATCCAGCAACGTGGATTCGATTCCCGGTTGGGGCACGCCGCAGGCAAAATATTTTTGCTCTACGACATAAATTTAAACCTTCATCTGTCGTTGAGATCCCTGGCAATATCAGAATCCATACCCTGCGACACCAAGAGCAGATGATGCCTTCTTGGGATGCCTTACTAGGTTTTAAATCACCGCTCATACTTGAGCATTACGCTAGGAAGTTATCCTCGTATTTTACATTTTTAACCTGAAAAGTTTTGCTGGACATAATGTTATTATCGACTGAGGTACAAATCAAAACATACATCAAGTCATCAACCTGGGGATGTAACATGCTCAATCCAAAATAAACGGAAGTGGATAAAAAATAAGTCCACGTGTTATTAACTCACTAAGTCTGTATTTAAAACCCCGCTGACCATCAGAAATTAATTTATAATGTTGTTTGAGTGGTGGTCTTGCTGTAACACCATGTATATTCCTTGAAATGGTACCTTCTGGACGAAAAATTCGTTTTTTCACTCCTTCATCACTTGACAACTTGCTGTCAGTCTCCATCTTGTGTGACGTAATAAAATCTCAAACCATAAGCTGTTATCCCAGATTTAAGAAGCATTGAAATAAATAAATTACTTGTTATTTGTTTAAAAATATAAATGAAAAATATTGAAACGTACCTATGACCTGATCAAATGGAAAAATTCCAATAATATTGCTAATATAAAATTTTGTGTCTAGATTAAAACTCAATGGCGTCCTAAGAAACGACAGGTGCTCTAAAAGTACAAAGGAATTTTCAATGAAATTAGAGAACTGACAGAATTTCGATCATAAATATTTCTGTAGGTCTATGGAGCTTGTAATTATGCTTGTAACAGATGTACTGGTTAACCGTTTATTCTCGATATTTGCTGGCAAATTAGGTTTATTTTAATTGTCAGTTTAATGTCACTAGTTTTCGTGGTTTTCAAATCTGACAATAACTTCAATCTTCTGCTTAGATCTATTGATCTATCAAATCCATGACCAAGGCTTCAGCTGCCTACGGTTATACTGACTCTCATAATCAGCGTTTGTGGAGTGGTATGACTGCATTATCAGGGCCGTTTCTTCGTAGACTCCAGTCACAATCAGTTACTCAACTTATGTGCATGAAAATATGGCAAAATGCAATTTATCCCATAAATTTTAAATAAGATACTGGGCAACTCCACAATCAGTATACCTAGTGAGAGAGTGTAGATTCACAATCAGTATTTACATGTATATATAGTTGATTTATCTAACAAACTTTAAATCATTGGGGCTGTTCTTTTGATCACTAAAGCATCAGTGTTTCCGCGAGAGTGCGTTTCTTGCGTTTTTGACGCAATAAATTTACTGCCGACGCACTGACATTGGGTCTTTGCGTTTCTCGTGACGCAACCAAAAAGCTGCGAGAACGAAACTCTGTCCGAGATTGAAAGTTCCTCGATGACAAAGCTTCTATAAATACTTCTCTGATGCAAAATGAACTTGCACATAAACATCTTTGCTGGGTATTTCCGTGACGAATTCGACGACTGCGCATGTCAAGAGTAGTTGGTGATTAGCATGTGATGAATTTCGTTTCCGTTAATATCTTCCGGTAGGGGGCATTCATATCGCATACTGATCTTTTTATACTGATGCATGCGCAGACAATGTCGTTCCGTATCATTTTAGCGCGTTTTGTTCCTTCTGTTTTTTTTTCTTTTTTTACAACATATAAATTTTAAAGTAGTGTTCAGAATAGAATTATTTCTTGTTCCAATATTCAGGCATCCAGACAGTAAACTTTAAAAAAAAAAGAATAAAAAATCATTGTCAGCTCTATTTTTAGATCAATCGTCTGCGCATGAGAAAACTGCTCCAGTATCAAACAACAATGGCGGATCGAAAAAGACAGCGTCTGCTCACGAGTTTCATGACGGTGCCTCGCAGGCTTCAGCTCAAAAGGAAAGTGACTCTTCTACGAGCAAAACTTTGTTGCATAAGTCCCCTGAAACTGTAAATAAACCGGAAGCCGTCGATCAAACTGCCGCTAAGCCTAGCGAAAGTAAAACATGTAGAGAATTTAGAGACGACTGGCTAAAACCCCTGGCTTGAGTATGACGGCCATAAAATGACATGCAAAACATGTGTCGCCGAAGGCAAAGACAATCCCTTTACATCGGGATGCACGAATTTTAGGCACTTTACCCTTGTCAGACACATGCAGACTAACCAGCATAAAGCCTCATTGGAAGCTGTGTCACTCCACTCAACAATGAACAAGCAAACCATGAGTGTCATTTCCAAAAAGAACACAGCTGTTACATCTACATTGAGATCGGTGTACTGGCTTGCTAAAGAACAACATCCCACATTGAAGCACAGATCCCTGTTAAATCTACAGAGACTTCAGGGTTGTTCCTTCCCCGATGAACTTGAAGTCGGATCAGCATCTTATACTTCAGCACAATCTGCTTCAGAAATGCAAGATGCTATTGCAAATGTCCTGAAAGACGATGTGACCAATAAACTTGTTGGTAGCCCATATATTTCAATATTATTGGATGAAAGTTGTGACATATCAGTTACAAAGAAACTGCTGATATATGCTAAGACCATATCCTCTGACTTTGACATTGAGACCCACTTTCTTGATAACCTTCAGATTTCTGATGGAACTGCCATGACAATTTATCAATCTATTAAAAATGCCCTTCAGGAGCGTAACATTTCACTTAGTAAGGTGCTTGCAGTTGGATCTGATGGGGCATCCTTAATGACTGGGAGAAAAAATGGGTTTGTTGCTTTGCTAAAGAAGCAGGACTTTCCATATGTTATTGGAATACACTGTGTTGCTCATAGGCTTGCTCTTTGCTCTAGTCAAGCAGCAGATAAAGTGCCTTATTTAAAACAGTATCAGCAAATACTGAGTGATATTTTCTATCATTTCAAGAGATCAGCCCTGCGTAGAACAAAGATAAATGCAATCCAGGCTATACTTGAGGATCCAATATTGCAGTATAAAGAACTTCACAGTGTTGGGTGGTTCTCCATGTACTCTGCACTGGAGACTGTGTACCGTACATGGGGATCACTTGCTACTTACTTTGAAACTGTAATGGAGCAAGCCAATGACAGCACTGCAAAAGGTTTCTTTAAGAAAATGACATCATTTGTTTTCATTGCTGTAACTCACTTATTGATGGACATTATCCCTAAGGTTACACAGCTTAGTCTGTTTTTCCAAAAAGACGAAATCGACCTGGCCATGATCGGACCCAGTGTTGACAGTGTAGTTCAGCAGCTGACATGGCTTAAGACAAATGATGGGCGGTTCATGTTGGAGTTTATGTTAGTTGCTGCAACAGGAGACATGAAAGAGTTTAAGGGTATCAAGACCCTTGACACCCCTGTTCTGAGACAACAGTTCAAAAAAGTCAAAGAGGCTTTTTTGTCTAACCTAATTCAAGAAATTGAGAAAAGGTTTCCTGCTGTAGCAACTGATCTAGTCTCTAACATGGCAGTTTTTAGTTTGAGGGGTCTGTCATTATTGTCAGATGATGACATGAAGAGTTATGGGCAGTGTCAGATGAATGCCCTTGTTAAGCATTATGCTTTAGATGACCATCCCCATTTCATAGATCCTGAGCAAACCCTGCTAGAATGGGAAAAGTGTAAGGCTCTCATTTAGCAGCAGAGGTATCCATGTCATACTGTACAGTCAACATGGAAACTTCTGACTGCAAATCACCCTGACACTTTTCCCAATCTATCAAAACTTGTGTCAGTAGCTTTGCTTGCACCACTACAGACAGCAACAGTAGAGAGGGGATTCAGTATCCAGAATGAGATTAAAGTTTCAGCCAGGAATAGGCTATCTGCACCAAGGCTCAATACTTTGATGCAGATTGCCCATGGTCCTGAAATAGAGGCATTTGACTTTGATTCTGCTCTCAAAAAATGGAAGGAATCAAAGCGCAGAAAGTTGTTTTCAGCCCCAAACTGAATCCTCTTGCTACTGGGCAGTTTCTGTAGTGGCCAGCTTGAAGTGCTAACTTTGAATAAACAATAAAACTAAATAAAACTATTTGATTTATTTCAATGCATTTTCATGAAATTGAAAATCGATAAAAGCTCTGACCCACTAAATTTGTCAATGACCCCCAAATTTTCCAACAGGGGGTCATTCATGACCCCCTAAATTTCCAGGCTTGCAGAAACACTGAAGCATAGGGTTGAATCGTTTGATAAGAAGATAATTACATTTTTATGTTCAAATTTCTTGCTTATCTGAACCTATGCACCCGGCAATTTTCCCCTTTATGGAGCATTTTTCCAGGTTATAATCTTCCTCATGGAGCATGAATTATTTTCAGACATCAAGCTCTTTTGTTTGTTAGGAAGAAACTGATGCAGATTGGGGAAACTCAATATATATTATTCATTTATCATGTCAAATTTTAACTATTGCCCTCTCGTCTGGCATTTTTGTGGGGAAGTTAATACAAAGAACATAGAGAAAATTCAGGAAAGGGCCCTCAGATTTATATATCAAGACTACAATTTTAGCTATGATACTTTGCTTGGTAAATCTCAACTACCTTCGACTGAGGGCAATAGCACTAGAGGCTTTTAAGTTTTTAAATAATCAAACACCTGTATATTTGAGTGATATTTTAACATATAAACACCATTCTTATTCTTTTAGGTACACAAATACAGTAGAAATACCCCAGGTGAGGACCAGTTCATATGGTGTCAGATCCTTCCGCTCTACTGCGGCTGCTAAAATATGGAATTCCCTACCACAAAAATTCCGAGAAATTACATCTACGGAACAATTTCAGTCACAAATTTGTACATGGAGCGGCGAGGTCTGCACATGCTGGTTCTGTTCAAACTGTTAATGCTTATGTCTTATTTTTTGTTGCTTTTAATTAAATCTTCAGTTAATAGCTCTTTTTGAGTCTTTGTCAATTATGTATCCTAACTTAACATTGTGATATGATTGTAAAAGCTGTGATTATTCTATGGTAATTTTATGGTATTTCTTAATAATATTGACTATTTATATCAAACTTTAATTATTTTACAGACTCAACTATGGCTATAGCTGAAGATATTTTTCCTTTCTTTTCAGTTTGTTTGCTACAAATATGTGCTTGCAAAAAGTTAAACGCTTTTAAATTTTATCATAGTATGTATGTCTTATGATGCTAATGCTTCTATGTGCAATTTAAAACTAACTTATCCTTTTATAATCCTGTATGTTGTACTATGTAACATGTCTTAATATTTATATGTGTCGGTTAATAGCTATACATAGCTAATGTTAATTTGTTAGATTTCCGACTATAAATAAAATTTGTTTTCTGTATTCTGTATTCTAGATGATTTGAGTGGACAATGAGTTAAGAGTAGGATGGTACTAGGACCATATTTAGACTATCAAAATTTATTTCAGGTGATTTGATTGGACGATGAGTAGAACCACAGTGAGGCTGAAGTATGCTTGTGACCAGGATAAGTCAGTTCTTCTCAACAACTTCGAGGCACGAGGCTGGATCCCAGTCAGTCCTGATGATGACTGGAACTTCTACTGGTAAGGCCAAATAAAAAAAAAAGTTTCTCAGGCCCTCCCTCATCTGTTTCAAATGCCCCTGGTCTGTCTTTTTTTCAGACTTGGATATAAAAAGTAGCCTCATTTATTTTATTCATATGTCAAAATCAAATTATCAACATTTTTATAGGGAGCACAGTGGTAGAGTGCTTGACTCGAGACCGAGGGGCCGTGGACTTGAGCCTCAACGGCATCACTGCGTTGTGTCCTTGAGCAGGACACATTAATCCTAACTTATTACTGGTTCAACTCAGGAAGACCTGTCCCTACTGAAAGATTGATAATTGGATGTAAAGAATCAAATCAAACAAATCACAATTTTTATACTTAAAATGAACAAAAAAGTGCCACATTAGTTTTCGATGAAAAAAAAAGTAGCCTCATCTGTTTTTGGTAAATAAAAAATAAAAACCTGCCTGCCTCATCTGTTTTTCAAAAAGGTGGCCTGAGAAACACTTGTTTATTTTTTTAGCTTTACTTAATTTTTACGGACTAGACTATACAGGGCTTTGTTGTAAGTTTGTATCAATTAAGACTTCTGTGTCAAATTTTGAGACAGAAAATCTATCAAAGTAATAACTTAGTGAATTTGTGAAGCAAACTGTTCTGGTCTGGAAACAACAAGGGTACTGCTGGTGTTGGAGTGTTTGTGGCGGAGAAGTGGATAGAGAAGGTATTTGAGGTCAAGCGAGTCTCCGACCGGATCATCCTGGTGAAGATCATAGTCGGTCAGCGGGTGCTTTGTCTTCTGTCTGTCTATGCCCCACAGTGTGGTCTCAGTGATTCTGTAAAGGATCTATTCTACGACCAACTTAGGGCCGTGACTGCAATGATCCCAGCATCGGAATTCCTCATCCCATGTGGTGATTGGAATGGCCATGTAGGCAGTACAGGCACCGGTTACAAAGAAGTTCATGGAGGCTATGGGTATGGCAAGCCAGACCCTGATAGTGAGGGTGAGAGGATCCTGGAATATGCACTAGCATATGACCTGTTCCTCGGTAACACATGTTTCAAGAAACGTGACAGTCACCTCATCACATACAGGTCTGGTAATACAGCAACCCAGATAGACTTCATGTTATTTCGAAAGAGCCTGCGCAAACTTGTTATGGATGTGAAGGTGATTCCTGGAGAGGAGGTTGCTCTGCAGCATCAGCTCCTGGTGTGCGACATGATGATTGATATGCCGCCCCAAATCAAGCGCAAATTCACCCCACGTCCAAAAGTGTGGAAGCTCAGAGATCCTCAAAAATGTAGCCGATTCCAGGAAGTCTTCAAGGCACATGTGCCCGCTGTGGAAACTGAAGCGGCTTCTACTACTGAGGAAATCTGGGCGAAACTCAAGACAGGTTTGCTGAAGACAACAGAGGAGGTGTGTGGCACAACAAAGCCCCACCGATGGCGACGTGAAACTTGGTGGTGGAATAAGGAAGTAGATGATGCCATCACAGCCAAGCCCCAAGCTTTCAAAGCATGGAAGGCTGGCAAATGCACACGAGCATCATATAACACTGCCAAGCGCATCTCCAGACGTGTGGTGCACCATGCACGCCACGAAGCAGACAAGGTGGTCTATGAGGGCATTGACCACAAGTCGTCTGATATCTTCCGCCTCGCCAACCAGATGAGGAAAGAGAATGTTGATGTTGTAGGCGACAAGCCAGTGAAGAATGACACTGGGGAAATGTCAATGAGCGAGGAGGCAAAGCAGAATGCATGGGCTGAACATTATGAAAGGCTTCTCAACGTTGAATTTGATTGGGACCCTGATCACCTGTCCAATGAACCTCCGTTAGAAGGCCTGCCTATCCCAATCACTATTGACATGGTGAAGAAGGCCATCTCAAAGATGAAGTCGGGCAAAGCTGCAGGTCCATCAGGCATAGTGGTGGAGATGATCAAGGCAGCAGGTGATACAGGGGCCACCATGATCCGAGATCTTGCTACTGCGATTATCCGTGATGGCAAGGTCCCAACTGACTGGGAGGAAAGTTTCATTGTCTGCCTTTACAAGGGCAAGGGTGATGCTTTGGATAGAGGCAACTATCGAGGCCTCAAGCTGACTGAGCAGGCCATGAAGATCCTAGAGAGGATTGTCGATGGTCTCATAAGACAGGTGGTGTCTATTGACGACTCCCAGTTTGGCTTTGTCCCAGGAAGAGGCACTACAGATGCAATCTTTGTGGTCCGGCAGCTGCAGGAGAAATACCTAGCAGTGAACAATAGGCTTTATATGGCCTTCGTGGACTAAGAGAAAGCATTTGACCGTGTCCCTCGGAAGGTTATCTGGTGGGCCCTGAGAAAGCTAGGCGTTGAGGAATGGATTGTGCGGTTAGTCCAGGGAATGTACGCTAATGAACGAAGCCGGGTTCGTGTTGGCGAGGGTTTCAGCAAAGAGTTTGAGGTGAAGGTCGGGGTCCATCAGGGATCTGTACTCAGTCCCTTGCTCTTCATCATTGTGCTGGAGGCCTTGTCACGTGAGTTTCGGGCTGGTGTTCCCTGGGAGGACCTATATGCAGATGATCTTGTCATCATTGCTGACTCCCTAGAGGAATGTGTCAGGAGGCTCTTGATATGGAAAGAAGCCATGGAGAAGAAGGGATTGAGGGTGAATGCAGGAAAGACAAAAGTCATGATCTGTGGTACAGGCCTGGACCTCTTGCAGAGTTCAGGCGAATACCCATGCGCTGTCTGTCGTACAGGAGTAGGCAACAACAGCATCTACTGCAATGGCTGCAAACTTTGGGTGCATAAGAAATGCAGTGGGCTACAAAGACTGACACCAAATCCTGATTATAGGTATGCACGGTGCATGGGAAATGCTCGCCCTATTGACGGCAGACCACAGAGTGAAGTCCAGGTTGGACCTGATAAGCTTGAGGTGGTAGCTTCCTTCTGCTACCTAGGTGACATGCTTTCTGCTGGTGGAGGCTGTGAAATGGCAGTCACTACTCGTGTGAAAACCGCCTGGAAGAAGTTCAGGGAGCTACTACCAGTTCTCACATCCCGCCACCTCTCTTACAAGACCCGTGGCCATGTGTACAGCTCTTGCGTGCGGAGCGCCATGCTCCATGCCAGTGAAACTTGGCCACTTACCAAGACGAACCTGCATCGCTTGCAACGCAATGATAGGGCCATGATCAGACATATCTGCAGTATCAAGCCAGAGGATGTGGCCAGGGTAAGGTCAAGCGAGCTACTGGCAAAGCTTCAGCTTGAGGACCTCGACCTCATTTTGAGAGAGAGAAGGCTTCGCTGGTTTGGGCATGTGGCGCGTTCGAGTGGTGCAATCAGAACAGCATATGATATGTAGATTGACGGCAAGCGGGGGGGCAGGGAGGCCCAAGCAAACATGGAAGAAACTGACAGAGAAAGACTGCCGTGAGTGGAAGCTCACCACAGTTGACCCTCAAGAAAGAAGCACCTGGAGATCAGGTGTGAGATCTGCTATGCGTGCAGCTAGCCAGTTACCTGGAAAGGGGCCCACTGATGTGGATGATGCCCCTGCACCTGCACGTTAATCAAAAATCCGATTATGATATGATGATGATGATATGAAAAGACCTATTCAATAGTTTTTTTTTCAATTCTTTGGAAATATCAACAATGATTTCATTTATTACACAACTGCTTGTAGCATTTGCGAAAAGGCTTTTATTTGTACTTAATTCTTTCCATACTAGCAGAAACTTTTTTCATCTGATAATCTTTGCAAACAGTTTAGACACAGATCAAGACTGACAGTATATTGGTCCTGATCTGGATCCAAATCATTTGACACACTGATAGTGTTCCTGAAAGATTTTTTTGAAAAAGTTCATTTTGAAAAAGTTAGCAGACAACCACAAAACCACAGACGCATGAAAAATTACCCAGCATGCAGAGTTGACAATCCTAAAATTGCATTACCAGTTCATGTATGTTTATTTCTTACAGGGCCAATGTGCAGAGTATAAGAAGTGTTTTTAGTGTGGACAGTGGATACCGTCTCACAGATGATCAGTAAGTGATAACTGTTAAGTCACTATCTAAGGGTGATAACTCCTATATGATCAATGTGCAGAGTGTAAGAAATGTTTTCAGTGTTGACAATGGATACTGTCTCACAGATTATCAGAAAGTTAAAACAAATTAGTGAGTATGACCAGGAAATACCACAGACACACACTGCTACACAAAAACCTGTTCATTTCTAAATGCTCAGTACACTGAAACATAAAAAAGTAGTGGAGAACTTTGTGAAAAACCTGTTTATGGTGAAAAACACTCATTTATTGAATTGACATATGTTGTAGGTGCATATTGGAATTGCCTCTATGAGGCAATTCCAATGTGTACCAACAACATACGTTACTGAAATTAAGGAAACCTATTTTAAAATCTACACTAAACAAGTATCATGTCCATTGGCTTTCCTCTTTTAAACATCTCAAACTGCCAATCAGTATTCAAATACTTGTCACTATAGATGGCAAATTGTTTATATTTACATGGAAGCAATTTGATTTCGTGAATTATGCTTTTGCTAAGCTGGTATTTGCATGGTAGTAAGGAATGGACCATGTTATAAGAGCTGCCTGATCAGGGTCATGGGTGGATCCAGAGGGGGGGGGTCTTGCCCCCCCCCCCCCCCTAAAAATAACAAAAATAGGGTTTCTTAGCAATACTGGTCCCGATCCTCTGAAAAATCACAAAGCTACCAAAGTAAGAAAGTTGGCAAAGATCAAGAATCAATGTTGGGCCATCATGGTTTCGCTGGTTTAAATGGTGTTTCGCTGGTGGGCCGATGATGGCCCACTTAGAGTGGTATTTCGATCCTCTCTCTCCTCATCAACTAAAAAACAAAAAAAACTGTCAAATTTGGACCCCCTCTGACAAAACTTTCTGGATCTGCGCATGAGGGTCTGCTCTGTTTGCTTATGGAAATATGAAAATATTCCATTTATCTGATCCTACACAAGTGGACCTGACAAGTAATTTCTTTGTACTATGTACCAACATGAAAGTTTATTCATATACTTATTGATAGTGGATGGAGTCTATCATGAATATTCATGAAGGGTTAATTTTTCAGAGTGATCAACCATTTTCCCAACCATATGGAATTGACGCGTAAAGATCTCATGGTGAAGAACATTAAAAGATACAGAAAAGAGTTGGATAAAGAAAATAGTCCCTTGTCAGAAAAAGATGAGTTTGGAAGATTCATACACCTTGGTTAGTTAATAATCTTTTATCATAGACAAATATTTACATTTTCGAAGCAATCCTTTAATAAATCTTAGATTTTTGCAACCGTTCATAGCCTCATGAATTACGAAAATTTGATAGACAGCTGCCAAGCTCAGTTGCCCGTGCAATACACTTCGAACATCGAACTCATTTGCCAGAAGTGATACTGAGTGTTATGATTGACAGTGAGCCACACCTGAGTTGCATGTGCAAAACAAGCCTCTTGTTTACTCCATTGGCTGTCTGTGTTCAAGCCTGCGGTTCCGCTTTTCCATTTTACACTCCGACTAAACCGTACGCTTATATTTTAAATACAAAACTGTTTTAATTCCTAAATTATAAATATTTGTGATATTTTTGATATAATAAAATGTAAATATAAGAAATAAATTCAAACTTTGGAATGTTCATGGAATCATGAATACTTCGAGCCTCTTGCAAAGTTAACTTGAAGCCCGTTTGGGCTTCACTTACTTTGCAAGAGACCTGAAGTATTCATGATTCCATGAACATTCCAAAATTTGAATTTATTTCATTTCTTAAATAAATTGACTTGTGAATATCTTATGGTGAAGACCATACAAAAGTTCCAAACTGTTTAACACTCTGATAGTGTTCCTGAAATTATTTTTTTAAAAAGTTGGTCTTGAAAAAATCAGCAGACGACAACAAAAGCATAAAAAATTGTTGTTATAAGCCGAAGTTGAAGTATCCTCGGGTGACCAAACTGCGCCACGCTAAGCTTTATCGGTAATTCTAACTATAAATCAAATGAAGCATGCAAAATTAAATATGCTTGCCTTATTTATGCATCATTTTTGCATTCGACTGCTATAAATCCTTACTCCGATCCAACATCGTACTATGACACGCGAAGCTTATGTAAACATGGTTAATTGAGGTCCGCCATTTTGGGTTTGACCTACTTCCGCCAGGGGAGTGACGTCACACTATTCCCGCGGAAAAACTTAAAATTGAGGCCAAGCATAATTTTAATATTGGGTTTTAACAGCATTCAACTTTCTTAAAATACAAAATCGGGGAAAAAAGAACTGTTTCAATCTGTTAAAGCAAAGTATCTGTATGCACTCTACCGGACAGCCTGTCTCTCAAAGTGGTGTGGGGTATGTTGTACAGTTTTGCAGCTTTTCTCACTAGCACCTTATTTTCTACACACTGAATGTAGGCATTCCTCAGTGCATCATGGGCGTAGACCTTTTGGGGTTCTGAATTCTGTTCTGGTGCAGAATTTGTTGAGTTTTTGCCCCCAAAAAGGGCAAAGAAGCACACACTGTGAAAACGTCATAAAATTGTGTTCTATTCTAAGACCCCAAGCTACAAAAAATTAATATTAAAATAGCTTGGCCTAATAATTGTTTTACGCTACCACGTGACTTCCATTCATAAAATGTCAACATTGCAGACAACGGGCTTCAATTTTGCCCAAACTTCTGAATTTTAGAAAATCACGTGAGTTATGAAGGGGCATTTTTGGACATAAGTAAAAGTGAGTAAAATAAGCTATCTAAAGTTAAATATGCTGTACTTAACTGTTTGTGCCTCATTTTGACAGGATCAACTTTTCCTCGCAGTGTTTTCACTTCCGTTAAAAAATTCCCATGGTCACTCTCGCGCGCACTCGAGATTTCGCAATATTACAGAGTAAACAACAAACATGGCGGACGTATGGAGCTGGCGATTGTAGGGTATTTGACGATATGTTTTCATTTGCCTCGTAAATTTTCATGAAGCTCAAAATCTCTTCCCACCTCATCAGTTCGCTTTCCAGATAAGTAAAATAGGAACTTTTGAATACAACTATTATAAAACCAAAAGTTATTTGTTGCAGATTTCATCCCACAAACTTACATGTTACCAGCAGACTACAATCTCTTTGTAGAAGAGTTCAGGAAAAATCCAAATACAACCTGGATTATGAAGCCTTGTGGAAAAGGTAAGATCACCCACACCAAGGGGAAATAACTTTGGAAATAAATTGTTTCCACAGAAATTTTAGTATAGAATTTGTGTAAAGTAGACCCTTTATAGCCCTTATTCTGCTCATACTACGCTACAATCTCTTTGTAGAAGAGTTCAGGAAAAATCCCAATACAACCTGGATTATGAAGCCATGAGGCAAAGGTAAGATCACTCACACCAAGGGGAAATAACTTTGGAATACATGTAAATTGTTTTCACCAAAATTTTAGTATAGAATTTGTGTAAAGTAGACCCTTTATAGCCCTTATTCTGCTCATACTACGCTACAATCTCTTTGTAGAATAGTTCTGGAAAAATCCCAATACAACCTGGATTATGAAGCCATGTGGTAAAGGTAAGATCACTCATACCAAGGGGAAATAACTTTGGAATAACTTGTTTTCACTGAAATTTTAGTATAGGATTTGTGAAAAGTAGACCCTTTATAGCCCTTATTCTGCCCATACTATTCTACAATCTCTTTGTAGAAGAGTTCAGGAAAAATCCCAATACAACCTGGATTATGAAGCCATGTGGAAAAGGTTAGATCACTCACACCAAGGGGAAATAACTTTGGAATAAATTGTTTTCACAGTGATTTTAGTATTGAATTTGTGAAAAGTAGACCTTTATAATCCTAATTCTGTCAATATTTTCTGTTGTATGATCATATTTTTGAATGTAAGTCAGAATATAGAAGCAAACACTATGAAACAGATCGGACTGATCCTAGGGGAGCAGTCTGAAAATGGTCCATATTGGTTGCAACTTGCAATATAGGTTACCATAGTACAGGTGGACCTGCACAGCACTTTAGTTAAGAGTGTGTACCAAAAGATTAATTTCCAATTTCTAAACCAAAACATATGTTGTGGGTACTCAAAACATATGTTGTAGGTACTCAAAAGAACCGTCTCAATAAGACAGTTCTTTTGAGCACCCAAAACATATGTTAAAACTGATGGGTAAGAAAATATTTACAATTTTACGCTCAAAAATTTTGTTTATCTAAACCTATGTGTACAGATGAAAGTGAAGACAACAATTTTCCTGGGTCGCGAGTTCGATCCCGGCCCGGTACCATACTTTCGTGGAGATTGATCATGAAATAATTTCTACGGTTATTCTCCTCCCTTCCGTTGATTTATTCAAGAAGGGTTGTTGTCAGTTACAAGCGAAAGTATGTGCACAAATTACTGGTTAGCCGCTTGCTCAAGCCTGCCCAGGAAAAAGTGTGGTTAAGTGAGCTGACCGTCCCGCAATGACCATTACTGTTGACATGGGACGTAAAGCAACAAAAACAAAACAAACAAAACAATTTTCCTGGTTGATGGGAAAAGGTACACATGTCATACAGTAGAAATGGCCCTAAGTACATAGTTTCATGTCATAGATCCAGATAAGGACATTCTAAATCTGACATAGTCCAGGCGTGTAACTTTTCCATGTTCATATTTCAGCAAGGGGTATTGGTATATTTCTGGTGAACAAACTTTCACAGTTGAAGAAATGGTCTAGAGACAGTAAAACAAGCAAGTAGGTATCCAGCATACGTTTAGATAAACAAAATTTTGGAGTGTAAAAATTTAAATACTTTCTTGCCAATCAGTTTTAACATGGGTTTTGGGTGCTCAAAAGAAACATCTCATTGAGATGGTTCTTTTGAGTTCCCACAACATTTTTTTTGGTTAAGAAATAAGATATTTGCTTTTTTTATTACACACACTTTAAAGCCCTAGTATCCAGAATACATTATTTCCGGTATACAAGGCCATACTTAAAATTATATTTGTTTGCCGTGCTCCTACCCATCAATTTCAATTTGGGTAGGTAGGTAGGTCTTTTTTTTTTAGAAATTCAGCATAATTTTAAGACCTTATTACTATCACTTTTAGAGGTCTACAAATGCTGTATAAAAGGTAAGAATGCATATAACAACAGTCTCTGTAACCTTTCTTCAATTAAAATAAAGATTTTAATGATTTTAAAGAAAGATTTTTTAACAGAATTAGAGAAAAATTAAAAAAAAAAGATTCTCAGATAGGCAATAATTTTTTTTGGGTAGGGCCTGTTTTGGGTGGGTAGGTAGGAGCACAACAAACCAACATTTTTTTAAGGTCAGCCCAATATTTATTCTGATACAGCCCATCCCCTCTAATAAACATTTCCTCTCATTTTTTTCTCAAGAAAAAGTGGGTAAGGTTGTGAGTTCTAAATGGCCCCATACTTTTGTAAAGATTGTTCTCTTCCTTCCATAATTCAAGGTGGGTAGATGTCAGTTACTGACAACACCATAACAGTGGACAGTATTGATTTTGCTGCAAAATGTTTGAATTTTTGTTTCCCTCCAAAATCCCAAAATCAAGATTATTGTTGTAAGCTGGGTTTGGATTTTTAGCTCACCTGAGCCATTGGCTCATGGCGAGCTTTTGTGACCGTTAAATGGTTTCAGTCCATTGCATATCTAGGTCACACATGCTAAATAGATTTTCAAGATTAAAACTTTAAAAAATCTTCTTGTCTAAAAGCACAAGGCCTAGAGCTTTGATATTTGGTATGTAGGATCACCTAGTGGACCTTTACCAAGCTTGTTCAAATTATAGCCCTAGGGCCAAAAATGGCACCGCCCCTGGGGTCACATATTTTACATAGGCTTATATAGGGAAAAACATGAAAAAAGCTTCTTGTCTGAAACCATAAGGCCTAAAGCCTTGATATTTGGTATGTAGCATCACCTAGTGGACCTCTACCAAGTTTGTTCAAATTATGCCCCTGGGGTCCTGCCCCGGGGGTCACATATTTTACATAGGCTTATATAGGGAGAAACATGAAAAAATCTTCTTGTCTGAAATTATAAGGCCTAGAGCTTTGATATTTGGTATGTAGCATCACATAGTGGACCTCTACCAAGTTTGCTCAAATTATGCCCCTGGGGCCAAAAATGGCCCCCGCCCCGCGGGTCAAATATTGTACATAGGTTGATATATGGAAAAACATGAAAAAATCTTCATGTCTGAAACCATATGGTCTAGAGCCTTGATATTTGGTATTTACCATCACCTAGTGGACCTCTACCAAGTTTATTCAAATTATGCCTCTGGGGCCAAAATCGGCCCTACCCCAGGTGTCACCAGGGACATGGTCAGCTTTCAACAGATACCTATATGTTAGCGTTAAATAAAACTCAGATGAGCAATTAAGGGCCACTTGGCCATCTTGTTATAAAGAGAAAACGTCCTCATATAACTGAATTATACAATACTGCAGTAGATTTTCTAAAATTTTGAACTCTATTTGCCTGCCAAAAATGCCTAAAAACAAGTTTGATCCATATCAGATTGCCTATTAGAATCACTCTGATCAGGGTATTCCCTGTTTGCTATTCTTGCAAGCATATTGTCATTTCCAGCCCTGATAACCAACTTTATATTTGAGAACAGAAGTGTTTGGATTTTTATTTAGACCATTACATATTTTACATTTGTTTTGCTAATTTTTGAATGGGAGCCCCCTGAGTAAACATGGTATTTATTTTGGTGTACTGCTATCATTTATTTATCTTGTTGTTTCAGTTTTCTACCACCTACCTCTAAAGATACTTATGTCATATCCAAGTACATAGACAATCCTTTACTCATTGGTGGGAAGAAGTTTGATCTGAGATTATATGTACTAGTCACTTCATTTCGACCATTAAAATGTTACATGTAAGTTACCTCTAAAAATAAACTGTGTGATATTCAAGTACATTGACTGTCCTTTACTCATTGGCGGGAAGAAGTTTGATCTGTAGTCACTTCATTCCGACCATTAAAATGTTACATGTAAGTTACCTTTAAAGATCAATGATATGTGGTATCCAAGAACATAGACAACCCACAGCTGGTTGGGTGATATATATTGGCTGTCTCATTCGTGCAATTTTTTTTTAGTTTTTATATAATCTTGCCTGTCAAACTTTTCTTGTAAGCAAGTCTAAGCAAAATATCTCTTGAAGCATGATCCAATATTATAGAGCTTGATGAGCTGATTATTTGATTAACTTTTTAAGAACTTTTAAAAATACACTCAAAAGTTATGGCCCTTGTTTCAGGAAGAAAAATATGGAAAGCATATGGTTTTGAGAAATTTGGGCACAGTATTTTACAAATACAATTTCTGGTGTTAATCCACTTTGTCACAATGACTCATCTACATGATATGGCACCTGATCATAGGTTTGACTTTTGATTATTAACTTTTTTCCATTTTTTTTTTTCAGGTTTAAACTAGGTTTCTGTCGATTCTGCACCGTGAAATACAATGCTAATGTGAATGAACTCGATAATATGTTTGTTCATCTTACAAATGTATCTATACAGAAAACGGGGGTAAGTTGGCTGTGATCTTCATACCTGAGCAGAAAGTACTAATATCTCATAGGAGCCGCTTTGGTATAGTGGATAAACCACTCATCTTGTAAATCAGGGGCTGCAGGTTTGATCCCGGCCTTCACAAGTCTGTTGGATGAGACTGGAAGCTATATGTCCCTGTCTGCATATGACCTTAGCTGTAACCAGGATGTTAAACACAAACACACTAATATCTTATTGGCTGACCCAATTTTTTCAGTTAATGTGCCACTGAGCCCTGTAGCGCAGTTGGTATCGAATTGGCCTGACCCGGTCCCATAAATTTGTGATGATAGATCGTGAAATAGTTTCTATGGTCATTCTCCTCCTTCAGCTATTTCAAGAAAGGTTGTTGTCAGTTACAAGCGAAACTATGTGCAAAAAGTACTGGCTAACCGCTTAGTCAAGCATGTCCAGGAAAAAGTGTGTATAGGAGAACTGACCGTCTCAACATGACTATAGCTGTTGACTGAGACGTAAAGAATCAAACCATCCAAATCAGTTATGTGCTCATTACAACATGTACAATAGTTACAGTGAATTTAATGTGAACTTGGGCTTAACAAAAAAGGTATGACATAAGTGCTGATGTAGAATTAAGTTTATTTAATGAGTTGGGGGTAAAGAGATAAAATGTGTGGCTCTGCCAAGCATTTAATGCTTTTTTTCAATGGGTTTCATGCCATTTGTCTTGGTCATAATCTTAAAATACCAAAAAAATTCAAGCTCATTTGAGTTGAAAGTGAAAAGAGTTTGATATTTTTCAACTATTAGGTCACAGTCTAGCCACACCCCCAACTGGTTCCTATCTCTGTTAGTTTTACAAGAGACCGGGACGTTAGCATACCTCGATACAGTGACCAAATGGCTGAATAGTACAAGCTTGTAATAATAAAGGGAGAGTACTCTGTCAAATTTTCTATTATTATTCAACAGGATGATTATAATGCAGTGCATGGAGGAAAATGGACAGTACAGAACTTAAGATTGTACTTGGAGAGTAGCAGAGGAAAGGAGGTAACTCTATAAACAATATGGACAAGTCATTACAGTACAGTCCCTTTGTAGTGCTATAGACATGGGTGAAAGTTTTCAGGATTTTTCCTGAATTCAGGATTTTGAGGCTGACTTTCCACAAAAAGTCAGCCTCAAAATCCTGAATTCAGCAGATTATTATAGGTTCTCTGATTTATATTCAGTCTGTCTTAAGTGAATTGACCATTTAAGCTTCAAATTGTGAATATTTAGTGGGCATATTGCAAGTTCAGAGTTTTGAAAGTTCGGGATTTTTGAAATTTTGAACTTTTCACCCATGATGAATAGACTATTTGGGATCCATAATGGACCGGGCTGCTTAGCGCAGTCGGTAATGTGTCCGGCAACAGATGTGAGTCTAACTGCAGATCCAGGGATCGCGAGTTCGATCCCGGCCCAGTCCCATACTTTCATGGAGATTGATAATGAAATAATTTCTACGGTCATTCTCCTCCCTTCCGCTGAATCATTCAAGAGGGATTGTTGTCAGTTACAAGCGAAAGTATGTGCACGAAGTACTGGTTACCTGCTTGTTCAAGCTTGCCCAGGAAAAAAGTGTGGTTAGGTGAACTGACCGTCTCGCCATGACCATAGCTGATGACTTGGGACGTAAAGCAACAAAACAAACAAACAAATCCATAGGAATGGGCTGTGTTATAAGTGGACTGTGTTTTGAAAGGACAATTTTACAAAGGAATTCCATGGTAAAAAAAATTGGGAGCCACAACATGACCATGTTATATCCAAATCTGTGTTTGAATGAGGTGTTTTATAAAGGGAATGTACTGTACTAATGAAATAGAGAATCTAAAATAATTGAAATTAGCAGGCTTAACTTCATTGGTTCTGTTCATACTACCATGCAACTACCAGCTTAGGAAAAGCATAGTTCATGAAACCAAATTTTGGGATATAGCTGTCATGTAAATATAAACAATTTGCCATATAGTGACAGGTATTTTAATACTGATTTGCAGTTTGAGATGTTTAAAAGAGGAAAGCCAATAGACATGATGCATATTTAGTACATATATTTCAAATAAGGTTTCCTTAATTTCAGTAACATATGTTGTTGGTACACATTGGAATTGCCTCAATTCCAATGTGCACCTACAACATATGTCCATTCAATAAATAAGTGTTTTTCACCATAAAACAGGGTTTTCACAAATTTCTCAACTACTTTTTATGTTTCAGTGTAATGAGCATGTAGAAATGAACAAGCTATTGTGTAGTTTGGCATGCACCTGAATGACAATAATAGATAGCCAATTTTATATTATTGACAGCTTATCTTTAGATGTTTCATTGGAATGAATTGCTAACTTGGTGGTTGCCTGGTTGTAAGAGTTAATTGTAAGTGCAATAACCCTCTAGCCACTTAAAGGGTGTTAAGAAAGTTAGCTCCGCAATAAAATTATGTTCCTATTATTTTAGTTATAATTTGTTTAAAGACATAAATGTCACTGGAATTCTTTAAAGTCGCCTCACTTGATTAGAAATAAACAACGGGATGTTTAATCAAATATTTGTCACCGAATAAATTATCTTCAAAATCAAGAACCCCTCGCAAAATTTTTGGGCTTGAGGAGCAAAATGGAGGTATATGACAAAGAACCATTGTAATGCAATGGCCATAGTGATAAGAATATTTCCCAAATGGTTTCGAACCCCTAAATGGAGTTGTTATTCATCTTATATGAACTTTAGTACATTTACTAAACTACAGGGCTGTAAACAACCATCCAAAATAAAAATAAAATGTTACATTTTTTTGAAAGTTTAAGTTTTTTATAGAACGATTGAAAGACAGTATCCAAAGTAAATATAATTCTGTGAAGACATTTGATGTCAGACATGATGCCAAAAGCTATAGAGTATCACAAAGGATAACAGGCTCATGAAAAATTAAAACCTTAGAAAAAGTTAAAACCATAGAAAAAAGTTAAAACCTTAGAAAAAAATTAAAACCTTAAAAAAAAGTTTAAACTATTTATATGACTATTTCAGGTGACTGATAAATTGTTTGATGAAATGGATTGGCTCATCGTTCATTCCCTGAAGGCTGTTGCGGTAAGTTATGGTTGTCAGACAACCGAAGCATGGACGGATCCAGAAAATTCTGCCAGGACTTTAGTTAAGAGTGCGTAACAGAAAAATAATCTTCTTATTTCTCAACCAAAACATATGTTGTGGGTACTCAAAAGAACCGTCTCAATGAGACGGTTCTTTTGAGCACCCAAAACATATGCTAAAAATTATGGTTTAGAAAATATTTACAATTTTACGCTGAAAAATTTTGTTTATCTAAACCCGAGTTCTGCCAACATTTTTTTTTCTTATTTCACAGAGCCCTGTATGACAAGGTGTCCAATTGCTTCTTGAAGGTGGTCCGTACTACCATAATTCTAAGGACCTTTAGCCACTTGTGATTTTAAAGGGTGGCTGGATCCACCCATGACTGGAGTAACATTTAATATATAGAGGATCTTACATGAGTGACCATGTTTTATTGAATTTATTAAATGAGTTGAGGAAAAGAGATAAAATGCGAGGCAACAAGTTAAATAAATTCAATAATACAGGAGCACGAATCTTAGATTCTTTTTATGGCATGAAATTACAATTACTTTAAAATCACATTTTTGGCGTGAATACGTCAAGATTTTCTCTTATTTTACGCAACGTTTGAATGGACGTCATTACGTTTCCCGAAAATCTGTAAACCATAAGTGGTTTATCAATTTAATTGCATGGGGTCATATCACTCCCAGATGCGATGTCATGTGATAACAGAGCTTCTAAGGACCTTTAGCCACTTGTGATATTCCAGGGGGATGGATCTGCCCATGACTGGAGTAACATTTAATAAGTGTTCTTTAACCCATATAAGCCTTGTATCCTTTTTATTGGAGCCACAACATGACCATGTTATATTCAGTTCTGTATTATAATGTGGTGTGTTATACAGTGAGCCACTTTAGTTACACACCACTTATTAATCTTAAATTACTCGAAAAAGAAATATGGTATTTTTATTCTGAGACTACCAGCGTAAAGCGCATTTTTGTTTGCATTAGCCATTGACATTTCATTTTGAACAGATCAGAAACGGATGAGAAAATGTATCTTGAAGGGCACTACCCTCAAAACACCATTTCACATTCCATTATTTCGAATGAAACTCAGATCACATTGCACTTTTTTCAGGGTCAAATTTCTGCTATGCCAGAGAGAAGAGCTGATTTATTCTTGGCAATATCTAAGACTGGAATGTGTTTGTTAACTTCATCATTTTTTAAACATTTTACTATTTTGGTTCCCAGCTGGTCAAGGTTTGAAAAAAGTTGGTTTAAGTACTTGTTTTAAAGTTAGTTAAAATTTCGTATGATTCCGATTAAACTAGTTTATAATTTCACTTTAAACAACCATGTATCCGCCGTTAATTTTAGTAAAAAAATAATGTATTTATTGGTGTCATGTTGTTGACGTTAGTGATGACGTCACTACCACCAAGGCTATAAGATGTGTCAATGAAAAGATGTTTTAATGTTATGATACTTTTATGTCAACAAGTGACTCATAACAAAACAATTTGCGAAGGAAAAATTTTTAGATTATTGTAACTGACGTTAATATGACATCAAAACAAGCATTTCTTCAAAAAGTAACAGTGTTACTAAATTCATAACCGAAAAAGGGGGTTTACTTAAAAAAATAGTTGTTTTTGGTGTTTTTCTGTCACAACGATCACCATGGATAATGCCTAGCTCAAAACGCAAATAGAAAATATACACGTTCAGGTTGCAAGTACATTTTTGTCAAAATTGCCTTTGACATAGCAGAATGATTTGCATGAGTGATTTTAATATTTTTTCAATGTCATCAAACAGATAAAATGTGAATAAGTAAATTATCATGGAGAATGTTCGATTCCAGCATTTTTGTCAAAAACTGTGGCCCTGAAAAAGTGGTGCGTAACTAAAGTGGCTCACTTTAAGCAAACACTACTGACCCAGATCAGACACTAAAAAATCATGGAAAAAATCATGGAATTTTGTTTATCACATGATGTCACTTCTGGGAGTGAAAAAATGCCATGCATTGTAATCGATAAACCACTAATGGTTTACAGATTTTTGGGAAACATTATGATGCCCATAAATACATTGCTTACAAAATGACAAAATTGTAACGTTTTTACGACAGAAATGAGATTTCAAAGTTATCTTAATGTCATATGATAAATAGAATCTAACATACATGCACTTGTATTATTGAATTTATTAATATTGTTGCGAAAAAGAGATATACTGCTCGGCAAGCCTCACATTTTATCTCTTTTCCCAAACTTGTTTAATAAATTCAATAAAACATGAGCACTCATGTAAGATCCTCTATTTTTTAATTTATGTGGGAACCCTTAATATTGAAATGTTGCATGATAATTTTCAAGGAAATGAATATTAAAGGCACTGTTCAGACTGTATTAATGTGCAGGCTGGTCTGTGCCTTTATTGTGTTGCCTGCAAAGCATGCCAAACACATAGGGATCCTGTCTCCGTCTGTCGGTGGCAGAGGCTTCGCACTTTTGGTTTCTGATCAATAACTTATGAAGGGAATTCAATTTGATTCAAAGTTTACAGAGTAAGCCATAAAACTGTACACAAGCATAACTTGAACTCCTTTTATTATTTCAGGGAGTGATTTCAAACGACAGACACTGTTTTGAATGTTACGGGTAAGTATGTAGCTGATGACAAAGCTATTCTAACTTTAAAAAGAAGGTGCTTGGGTAACTCAGTTTTTCTGTTTTGATAAGAAAGTAAGTAAGTAAGTAAAGACTTTATTTTTTGAGGGTAACTACATTTAGCACATACATAAATACATACATGTAATAGCTAATCTTCCATGAGGCTGCTGTTTGATTCATGCGCATGACTCTAAAAAAATGTCATGAGCTGTCTAATGATAAAACCTTTCAAAGTGGTGTGCATGGCTATCAAGACTCAGATCAGCCTGGTCATCCACTTTTAAGATACTTCGGGTCCTTAGCTCCTATTAACCCTTTTCAGATCAATTGAATTTTCCAGAGTCATAGGGCCAGTCAAGCAAAATTTTTGAGCGTAAAATTGCGATTATTTTCTTATCATGTGTTTTGATTGCTCAAATAAACCATCTCATCGAGATGGTTCTTTTGAGTACCACAACGTATGTTTTGGTTGAGAAATAAAAAAAATAATTTTCAGTTACACACTCTTATCTGTGGGTCTGAAAGTCACATACAATAAAGTCACAATGGTCCATTGTAAATAGTGACGGGTCACAGGAAATAATTCCCCCAAAATAATGTATTTCTATGATGATCTATGTACTCATGCATGGTGTAATCAGAATTATAGTAAATTGTTACATTACTTATTTTATCACATGACATCGTGTCTGGGAAAGATATAACCCGATGCAATAAAATTGATAAACCACTAGCGGTTTACATTTTTGGGAAACGTTATGATGTCCATTATAACGTTGCTTAAAAGATGGCAAAATCTTTGACGTTTTCATGCCAAAAATGCGATTTTAATTAATTTTAATGTCATGTGATAAATAGAATCTAACATTCGTGCTCCTGTATTATTGAATTCGTTAAACTTATTGCGAAAAAAGTAATAAAATGCTCGGTAAGCCTCACATTTTATCACTATTCCACAACTCGTTTGATAAATTCAATAAAACATGAGCATTCATGTAAGATCCTCTATATCTTTCAGGTATGATATCATAATTGATGACAATTTGAAGCCATGGCTGATAGAAGTGAACGCCTCACCATCTTTGACAAGTACCACGTCAAGTGACAGAATTATGAAATATAAACTCATGAATGATGTGATCAATATAGTCATACCCCCAGGGGAAGCACCTGAGTAAGTAACCCTGATTTGTGAAAAAATAGCAACACATTATTAAAAAAAAAACATTACCACATTGTCTTATAGGTGCAAGCCATAGATTTGAAAAGTCAAGTCTTTTGTTAAGCCCTATGTTGGCATCGGACAGTTCTAGTTACAATTAACTCTAGACTATTTATTTGCTTGCGTATGCATTGAGTATCAAAATCCCAGGAGCTGGCACAAGGAGGTGATGGGTTGGAGTTTAACCCTTAATGCACTAACAGATTCTTCTTTCTGGTTTGATACAATAAACTTGTCCATTGTATATATCAAGGGGTCACAGGTTATAATTTTCAAATAAAAATTGCCTTTCCCTCTCTGAAGATCATTTTTGCCTTTGAAAATAGTGTAGCCCCTGATGAAATGATGCATTATGCAGCATTTCATCTGGGTCTTCACTGTTTGCCAGGGTATTAATTTAGCTGTCACAACTTTACTGCTTCACTGTCTTTTACATTTTGCTTTATTTCTCAGTGTTCGGTGGAACAAGACAGTTTCAAAAGATGTGCTTGGAAATTTCTATGTTCTGTAAGTATATTGGTGGTAGCTGGTGGTGCTAGGGTTTATCAACTTTGCTACTCTAATAGGTTCTGAAACATACATACATGCAGAGATATTGAAAAGCGAAGTTTGATACGGCATAGTCCAAAAACTAAAGAAAAATCTTTTGCTATCTAGTTATTTTGTTGTCCCACTGCCTTTTTGTTTTTGGCTCTCCGTCCTTCTGACACCTATATAAGTAGATACCTTGTGGGTGCAACTCCTACAGTTTTATGCTGATTCTTTCGAAACTTCACTGGTGTTTTGGTCAGATTTTTTTGTCACTTTTTTCGCAAGTTGAACTTAGCCATTCTTCGGGCATTATCTATAACAAAGTGAATGGACAGGGGATACCTTCTGGGCGCAACTCCTCCAACAGTTTAATACTGATTCTTTCGAAACTTCACTGGTGTTTTGGTCATTGTCTGAAGATATGCACATGGTTTGGATATAATCCTCAGATTATTTTATCATATGATCCTCAGCTTAATGTTTATCACTTTTCCAGCATTTTTTGCCTTCAGTGATATCAATATCTTATCAATGTCTATATATATGTAGTATATTTGAGTACAAATGCTCCTAAAGTTTTACAGGGTGTCAAGTGTCCTATATATTCCTATATTTGGAAGACAGTCCTATATATTCCTATATTTCAGGGTAAGCAAGAAATGTTGAATTCTTATTTAAAACAAATGTAGTTAATTTCAAACATGGAAAGGTGTAAGTTTGTAATTTTACAACATTTGCTGTCAAATTCACATTTCTTTCAGGTCTGGCAGCCCAGCCTAGCCATTATAGGTTTACCTGTTCAATTGGCATTTCTTCCCAGGTATGAACCTAGGGAAGTTAACATACAAGTCTACAGGTGAATCTATTCTATTGGTGAAATTATTCTGTTTTTATCGAACAAGAGGAAAACCACTGAAGAAAGCATATCTTCTAAAAAGCACAAGAGTCATATAAGCAGCATTTGACTTTGTATTGCTATGAGTGAAACTGAAATAACCCTGTGCTAACTAAGATTGGGGAATTACATAGTAATTATGCTGTGTTCTTTATATATTTAATATACTGTCTGTAAATTTCTGTTCTGTTGAAGGTGCTAGGCAGCATATTTGTCAAAACAACTTATTTTTAGTACCGACAAGGTACAGTATTATTTTCAAGTCTTGAAAACCCAATGGTTGTGTCATTTGTTAATACATGTGTTTTTTAAAATAATGGCAAAATATATAGATCTAGAAAATATGGTTGGCATATATACAATAGATGTGCAGAAAGCAAGGAAGATGTGGAATGCTTTGATCATAAAAGTTGTGTTTTAGCCAACAAAAACTTACTGTAAATTACATGTATTTTGTTAAACCCTAAACGTTACTGGGCGGCCTATTCAGTATTTTTGCTTTGCTTTGCCAAAGACATTTCTGACAGCATTTTTTGTACTATATCTTGTAATCATTCATTGGTTAATCTTTTTGTTGAAATAATGTTTACTGCTTGTTTTTGTTGATTATTCAATAAAAAGATAGAGTGTAGAGAGTGGAGGAGGTGGCTAAATATATAATTGTTTATGTTTTCTTTGTCCTATATATTCCTATATTTCTGAAGTGACAGTCCTATATTTTAGGTGTTGGTCCTATATTTTAAGGACCAAATTTCACTTGACACCCTGGTTTTATACAATTCTTTATGAAACATCTGTATGTGCTTATGTTAGGTCTGAAGATATGGATATGCTTTGGATAAATTCTTAAGTTTTGTTTCTGTTCTGCGAACTTAAGTTGTTTCATGATAGTCATATATTCAAAGACAAACATAAAGTGGCGGGGGACGTACATTCTCCGAATTTGCTTGTTTAAACCCTTATACAGCAAATATTATTTTGGACTGAAAATGTCATCTGCTTTTTATGTTTGCTGCATAAGCACTTCAGACTAGAATGTTTTCTTTACATGGAATCCTGATGAAGCCTTCTGATGAGGATCCACACTGTTTTAAGCTCTGATTGGAAATACCTGCTTACAGCTGGAATGCAGCAGGTTAACAAAATTTGAGTAGTAGTGTAGTACATAAAATTATTCAGTATGACAAGAGTTAACTTTTGTTAAACTTAGACCTTGTCCTAAAATTTCATTTAAGGGGTTAACTGTAAGCTTAAGGTGGGTAATTGACTGAATATTTGTTTCACTTTAATCCTTAAAGCCCCAATCACGACTGCAGCAGACTACAAATTTTGCAACATCTTTCCTAATTTATGAAAAAAATAAGGTATATTTCATGAGAAACGTCTGCCAGCAGACAATTCTCATGAAATATCATGCCTATATTTCATGAGAAACGTCTGCCAGCAGACGATTCTCATGAAATATCATGCCTTATTTGTTATTTTTGAAGAAGCAGCAAAATTTGAAATTGTCGCCTGCTGCAAATTATAGGTGGCGTTTTAAGGGTTAATATGTATTCTGTTACTTTGCCGTAGATTTGATGAAGATCTAGCCCAGTCAGACCCAATCACTCTTGACCCTAAAAACAAGCTAGGACCTGGTGCCATGGGATTGAGAGGAGTTCGGGAACAGAAGGGCAGACCTTCTCCCGCTACATGGAAATAGATCTGCTGTTACACTACTTAGAAAGTGTTGATTTCCGTCCATGACAAAATAATGCTTGTGATTACTGGCAAAGGAGCATGACATACACAAATACAATATTTATCTGGTTAAACGACAGGTTTTTTATTTCTTGCGCACCGGATGAGGATATCGGATATTTTACACTGGGATAGAAAATCTTATCTTACCCATGCTATCTTACCCAGGCTGTCACGTGAGGGCTACATACATTGGTTGTATTGGAACTCACGCACATTGTCGTCAAGTGACATCATTGTTATGTTAAAGTGACGTCACCATGTGAAATTGCATCTTAGCGTATTCAGGGACTTGTGGAAGCTATTTACAATAAAAAAAAACAGTAGTGATCAAGAAATGAATCCATTATTCGTGTGAGGGTAGGATAGAAAAATCCCTTCCTCGGGATCACCGTTTGTCATCACTCAGCAAGCCTCGTGATGCCAAACGGTCATCCTCGGGACAGATTTTTCTATCCTACCCTCACACTCATGATAGACTTTTATAATACAAATCAGTGTCCAACAAAACGTTCATGTTGGCATGTGTGCCTATCAAAGACTTGACATTGATCCATGCGCATTTGTAGTCTGATCAGTCTTCGATGGGCACTTGGTAGCCTAATGTCCAATGTTCCTTCAACTAAGACTCTGATCAGACTGTGTGGATGCTCAGACTGATTTGAATCTATGCTGTTTGTACATTCAAACTTGTACCTTATGTTGGATACTGGCTCATATAGAAATAGAGGATCTTAAATGAGTGCTCATGTTTTATTGTTTTTATTATACAAGTTGGGGGAAAAGAGATAAAATCCGAGGCTTGCGAGCATTTTATCTCTTTTTCGCAACAAGTTTAATAAATTCAATAATACAGGAGCACGAATGTTAGATTCTGTTTATCGCATGACATTAAAAATACTTAAAATTGCATTTTGGGTGTGAAAAGATTTTCTTAATTTACGCAACGTTATAATTGACGTCATTACTTTTCGGAAAACCTGTAAACCACTTGTGGTTTATCGATTTTATTGCATGGCATTATATCATTCCCAGGCACGACATCATGTGATAAAAATTGTCCCAAAATTAAGCCCCTTCCTATGACTTAGATTTATCTGGTCTGTATTGGAAGATAAAAAAGCTGACATCATTTTACATAAAGATTGCTTTACATATGCATGTGTAAAAATTCAAAATTTCAAAAATCCAGAACTTTTGAAATTCAAATCTTAAAACTTGCAGTATGCCTACAGATATTAATAATCTCAAGTTTAAATGGTTAATTCTGTTTCTACAGAAAATTAAACAAAGATTCAATTATACTCTGCCTAGTTAATCAATTATAATCGGCCTGACTCAGAATTTTGAGGCTGACTTTCTATGGAAAGTCAGCCTCAAATTACTGAGTTCAGGAATAATTCTGAAAATTTTCACCCATGCATATTGGACTAATTTTGGAAGGTTTTCTGAAAAATATATAATTTTATGCATTTTGAAAGGCATTTCGAAAATTATTGAAAAAAATCTGAGTGCCTTCCCTACCTAAAAATTGCAGACCCGTTACCCGAAACACTTATTTTTTTTTTATTTGGCCCACCCAACGAAGACTCAGATAGCTGCCCAATGAATTCTAAGGCAAGCTGCCCAACGAAGACACAGATTAGCTGCATTCATCGTCCTAATGAAAACTCAGATCAGCTGCCCAATAAAAACTCATCAGTTTTAGCTTTCATGCAGGCTGATCCTAGTCTTTGCTTTCTGCATGAAGAAATCATGAACCTTCAGCTACCCATTATTAGCACATAAAAGACTATGACCCCCATACTGATCTGAGTCAATGCTGGACACATACATGGGTGAAAGTTCAAAATATCAAAAATCCTGAACTTTGGAAATTCTTAAACTTGCAGTATGCCCACTAAATACAATGTATTCATAATTTGAAGTTTACATGGTCAACTGTCTTTGGACAGACCCAATATAAATCAGAAAAGCTTTTATTATCTGAAGAATTCAGCATTTAGAGGCTGACTTTCTATGGAATGTCAGCCTCAAAATCCTGAATTCAGGAATAATCCGGAAAACTTTAACCCATGCACATAGGTTATTTTGATGGTTTGGCTTGACATTGGTCATTTATGCCTGGGTTCTATAGGAACAACTTGTTTGATATGGATTTATGCCAATTGCACAGACCTGTCAGAATAGTTAGGATGTATACACTAATCATAAAAATCATGCATTCGAACAAAGTTCCTGTGATACAATGTGATTATCTCCCTTTATCATATGTTGATTTACCATTGTCCTTGTATAAGCTCTACAGGGATTTATATCTTGTCACATAATTGTACATGAAATAAAATTTCTAGATCTGTCAGTTGTTTCAATGCCTTCTCTCCTAAATGCATCAGCTGTGAGCGCTTAAACTCACTCGCAATAAAATGTCATAATGACAAAAACAATTTAGTTTAAACGTATTTATTGCCAATACAAAGTAAGGGGTCGGGCCACAAGTTTTTCCAACATTAGTTACGGCCCTTCCCTTACAATATACATACAAAGCATTACATAGACAATGGCGAACATATTTGAGCCGGGATAAGAGATTTCCAACAATGAGGTATGTGCGACCAGCAAAGGCTCAGACCAGCCTGGGCATACGCGCAGTCTGATCAGAGCCCTTGCTAGACGCTTGATTGCTCCATGACTGTCGAGCCACCGACGAATATCATTTGAAGTTTCTAAGCTCAACAAGGCCGCAAAGGCCCGTCTGAGTCCACACCTCTCAAAATGCCACATTGTTGGAAATGTCGCGGCTCATTTCTTTAAGAACAAAGTGGTGATAATCGTTTTCTTAAAATGAGCTAATGATATAATGTTATTGATGGTAATGGAAATGAGAATGAGTGAATGGACGGACTTTGTTGGGGTAATATCAGTGTGTTTCAAAGTTCAGGTGTTTAATTTTGCTTAATTTTATATGAAGTGAACTTTAAATGATTTGGTATTTGAATGTTTATTATCGTCAATGTAATCAATCAAAGCGGTTTGAGTTTTTAATAAAATATGAACAGATTCAAAGATGATTTCATTTTCTGCATCCGTGAGATTTGGATCTCCATATAACAGTATTTCTAGTCTTAGTGGGAGAAAATTTCCCAAGGAATTAAATAAAACCAAGCGTTGGATAGTATATTTGTGACATCTAAGGAAGTAGTGTTCAGCGTTTTCGGGTTCAACTTGACAGCTACAAGTTGGGTCAGGACACAAAAAGTTGTTAAATAAATCAAGATTCAAATTGCTGCAGTTGTTGCGAATTCTTGCGTGCAGAACAGATAAACGCCTATTGCCAGATGCATAATAACTTGGTACTTTGGAGTTAATAGCAAAGGGCTTTTTCATCTGATACTTGAATGAATGAAGTGTATTTGAATCTTTGAGGCTGTTATCGGCTGCGTTCCAAAGTGTTATTGCTGACGGGATACATGATTTCTTGAAAATTTCAGTATGTGCAAATGGGACTGAGTAGTTATTCATATTACGAAGAGGATAATTCGAAATGTTTCTCACTAATGGTGGCATAAGATCAGAGAAGTATGTTGGCAATAAGTCAGAATGAGCTTTGAACATGAAGCTTAATTTTTGCTGTCTTCTTCTTTCAGCAAGCAAAAGCCAGCCACATTCCTTATACAGCTTGTTCAAAGAAACAGATCTGGTTAATCCCGTTACGATGCGGGCAGCCTCATTTTGAATTTTATCGAGAATATCAGAATTATGGGCTGCACAGCCGTCCCAAACAATAGAGGCATACTCCAAGACTGGCAATAGATACGAAACGTATGTTTGATTTAAAGCGTTCCGACTGAATGAAAATTTAAGTTTTCGCATGATGCCTAGAACTTTTGCTGCAGAGGTTTTGACATTATGTATATGATCTGTCCATTTGCCATCGTATGATAGTGTTAGACTTAGGTGTTTGTGACTTTCAACAAACTTTATGTGCATATTCTCAAATTTAAGAACAGGTATGTGGTCAACATTTCTCAGGGTAAATAAAATTGCTTCTGTTTTGGAGGGATTGAATGTTACGAGCCATTGTTTAGCCCACTGTGACAAGAGTATTAGATCGTGGTTTATGAGACCTTGGATATCATCTAGACTTGACGCAGAGTAGAACAAAGAACTGTCATCTGCAAATAGCCTTGTCAAACTTAGGAGTGAATCAGCAATGTCATTAACATAGATAAGAAAAAGGAGAGGGCCCAACACAGAACCCTGGGGGACACCAGCTTGGATGAATTTGAAGGTTGATGAGCATCCTCTGATAATAACTTTTTGCTGTCTTCCGTTAAGATAATCGGTTAGCCATTTCAGGAAGTCTCCCTCAATACCATGCTGTTTGAGTTTATAGATCAGACCCTTATGCCATACTCGGTCAAATGCCTTAGATATGTCACAGAAAACCATACAAGAAAATTGGTGATTGTCAAAGCTTTGGCAGATGTTATGGTACGAGGGTCAGTCAAAAATAACTGAGAGTTGGTTAATATCTTTTTACTGGGTTGGCAGTTTTCGCTGAAACTTTAAACACATATAGAATGAACCTTCGGGCTTCATTAAATATAGAAGTAGACGTTTTATCATCTTCAATGCGCTGTTGCTAGGCAACCGAAGAGCGTCTCTCAGCGATGTGCGTTCGCGTTGACGACACTTCTGACTATGCAGCCATGAATTTAAAATCATTTCAAATCTAAAACAGTATAATAATGGAACTTTTATATCTCCAATTGTATCAAACAATGTGTTAACAATGTTTTGAAGAAGTGTAATAGATAGTAAATACAATACATGCAATGTTCGTTGCCTAGCAACCAAAATCGATAGAAATTCTAATTTTAACTAAAAGACGAGATTTTGTTGCTATGGCAACCGTTTATTCCTTGAAGTATTCAAGATATACATTCAGATATCAAAACAACTTACTAAATACAATGAAATGGTCATATGATAGGATACTTAGTTGATAATATTGCTCTAAAATGAACCGTAACTGGTGGGTGGGGTATATTTTGGGGTGATATTTTCAAAAAAAATGTTAATTTTCCTCTTTTTAATGTAATTAAATTCGAACACCTCAATCTTAAATTGCATTTAACAAAATACATTCACTTACTGTATTTGCAACAACTGCACAAGTTGATGTCACTGATGTGATTTAAATTTTGTATAGTGTTTCCATGGCAACGCTTTATTCCAGCGTGAACGCATGACGTTATTTCACATTCTTCGGTTGCTAAGCAACAACAATCTATACTTTGCATGGTCTTGTGTATTGTATATTATGATGCAGGACAGATCATTGCATGCATGTGCCTAATTTCACTAGTGTACGTTAGCCTACGTATGAGATATGAATCAACTCTCAGTTATTTTTGACTGACCCTCGTTGTATCCTGATTTCGCTATTACAATGGTTATACAAAAATTAGGATATTAATTGTTTCCATGTGTTATCTGCTCATCTAAAAAAGTAAAAAAAAAGTTTTCTCTTTTTTTTTGGCTATCTGGAATTTGTGGGATTCGAACCCATAACTTTGATATTCAAGAGCTGTAGTTGGCTTTGGAGAAAGCCTACCTTGCCCCTGAGCTATCTGGGCCTATTAATGTAAAGGATTAACATTTCTTTAAGTAAGTGATTTGTGTAGATTTTTTGTTTAAAGGGACATCACTATTGATGTTTAAGCAATTAAAATCATAACATTTAGCAAAAAACAAAACAATATACTCGATTTGCCCCAACGAAATTTCACAATGTTGAAATTTCAAGCTGTATTACATTTCTCTCTTCAAATTAATGAAGCAAATATCATAGAATGCTATAGTCATTAGGTTATTTATAAACACTAACACTACTTATTTAATATTTCTGGCATACTTAATTTCCACTGAATTTGAAAATACCAGTATGTTTTGTTACTGTAGGCCACGCCTTACGAGCCTTTTTCCTATGAAGGCTTGTCAACAAGCGGATCCTCCGAGGGAGGATTCGCAAAGATAGCTCCCTCTTTCCATTTTTTTTATTATTTTTTTTTTTATTTTATTTTTTTTTTTTTTTTTTTTGCAGGCCCCTGGGTTGGTCCTGGTATTTTTGCATTGGGATTTGGGAACTCCCTGGGTGGTTACCAAATAATACTGGTATCCAATGGGAGATGAGCAATTATTTGGGAAACAAACCAGCATTAATCTTTCTATATAACAGCATAGAATCTCGCATCCAAATGATCTTATGTCTTTTTTCAAACTTTGAATTTGGCACTTACAATTTCGTGGAGGACAGCTTTAATATTTATAGTGCTTCATACAGAATTAATACATTTATATACTGATAGCTTAAACGATATGGTAAATAGTTTTAGATTCAGATTAACGAGGCCTCAATCTGATTTGAGTCGCCTCTTTCATCAAATGTTTTCATATGATATACGACTCAACCGTCTTTAGAAAAGTACATAATACAGGCAGTATTTCATTATTTAAAATGAGTTTCTTCTTCATTTGTTTAATAATTCAAGTTAGCAGTAAAAGGCGTTCACCAAGGCTCCTTATTGTGACCAAATGAATTAGTGCCCTTCACATTTATCTGGACACTTATCTTCTATAGACTATATAGGACAGCTCGCCAGATGCCTGATAGCAGAGGCAAAAAGAGAACGCTCTAATGAGCCTGTGCATCGATGTAGTTGAATAAGAATGACTGCATTTATCCTTATCAAATTAATAGAATTACTTGGTAAAACAGCAATGATGAGATGAAGTCGATGTATCGTTATTTCGGCGTTATTAACTTGCATTGATACCAATTTTGACTGAACGGAATGTTGCTACTGTTGGGGAGTTTGGCACATAAAAGGACATTCCTATTTTGGTAGGCCACGAAAATAGTACCTATTAACATTTTGAAATTCACAGTTCCTGTGTCCTCTATTCGGTAAGTGAATGCTCAATTGGAATTTAAACTTTCATAGGTGTATGCATTGATGCATGTTTGTCGTGTTGTTGAAAGCAAATGCATCTTTGTGTGGACTATTTTGTCACAGTAAATAGAGCCGACTACCATGGTAACGTATGACGCTGGTCTGATTTCCGGTTTACTTTTGTGTATGTCGAGAAGCCAAAGTCGTCAAGGCAGGTTGTATTTTCACTTTCTTGAAGGTGGATAACAAATCTTGTCACTCATAGGAAAAGAAACATTCAAACATTATCCTGAATAAAGATGCTGATGCCTCAAATACGTCAAGTTACATCGACTTAAATAGCTGTGATTGCTTGTGCAAGGACACCTGATGACAAAAGAACATGCGTATTTCATTTGCGATAAGTAGGAATGTTCTCATGTGCGCGTTTGGCAATAAATGTGTCCTGCTAGGGACGGTTTTGTCGTCTGTTGATAACCTTTGCAAACAGTTTGGACCCAGATCTGGCATGACAAAAAGTCGGGCCTGATCTAGATCCGAACTGTTTGACATTCATACTGATTGAATCCCTCAAAACTTTGAAAGGAGTTTGTTTTAGCAGGTGAAAAAAACCTGTACAATTATTCAGCATGCAAAGAGTTCAACCCTTTACCTACCAGCCACGAAGTTGCCTGCTCCTTTGTTGTTTTAGGTATACTATAATGCATGAATGTACACGCTCGCCTGGGCCCTCGCTGCTCGCATATGTGACTTGTACCAAACTTTCATGAACGGTCCCTAAACTTTTGGCCTGAGCCTTCATCTACATCTCTGACATCCCTTCTTTTTAGGGATTCGCTGTTCGCATATGCGTTAAGTACCAAACTTTCTTGAACTGGCTTATAAAATTTGACTGAGCCTTCATCTACATCCCTCCTTTTTAATGCGATTTGCAAAGGCCCTGGCGAGCGAGACTGTGCCAATGTGCAGTCTTGTCTGATCCTATGATGTTCTGTTAAGCGATAAGTACCAAACTCTTATGAACTTGCCTATAAAGCGTGAGTATGATCAGGAAGTACCATAATTACACACTTCAGACCAACCAACGGCACCTTGAGGAGCAGTCACAGAACATTTATAGTAGGAAGACATTTAAAGTAAGACACCATGCTCTCTCTTCCTCGTCAAGATGGCTGCATAACTAGAAAAAAAAACACTAAGTAATGTATAACTAAGCAAGGACCAAATACGGAGTCCCCACAATCCAATGGGAGAAACATTAAAGAATGAATCAACAACAGAATCACCGGCTTGGAAGGGACACAGTTGGTGGGCCTGAACCTTCATCTTCATCACTTCTTTTTTTCAGTGCGAGCAGCAAAGGTTGTGATGATACTGCGCAAATTTCAGGCTCATCTGAGCCTTCGCTGCTCGCATATGCGATACATGTGTAAGTACTAAACTCTCATGAACTAGGCCATAAAGTTCGGCTTGAACCTTCGTCTTTATTTTTGGTGAGGCGATAAGTACAAAACTCTCATGAATTGGCACATATATGTATCTACTGGCATGACCTTGGAAGGACACATGACAGACAAACAAGCTCTGTGAACAGTGCAACATTAAAACCTAGGAGAAGGATGCGATTCTTTACAGTCTTATCTATTTCCTTGTAGTTCGCTTACAGGTAACGACCTCATCTTGTTTGGCTCATCATAGTAAATCTAGACCCTAGCCCCAATGGGTAGTTGGGCATGTACGATTAACTCTTTCCTAACTAGCATAGCGTACTTGCTGGTAACCTATGCAAGCAGACCCAGATCAGGACTGACAAAAATAATTTTGAAAAAAGCCAGCAGACGCCAACAAATGCATGAATAATTACCCAGCGTGCAAAGAGTTAAAGAAGGGTTTGACGCACGTGCGATAAGTGCGATTAACGACGAGCAGTCAAATGCTCTGGAGAGACTGCACAGCTGGTCAGGATCACATGTGCCTTTTTGGTCACGCATGTGATAAGTAATTTAAAATTTTCATGGGCAGGTTTGTTACTGATGTGTAACCAGTGAAGACTCAAATGAGTTTGACCATCCTCACATTCTCACAAGCGCTTTCAATGCGTGCGCACAAAACCTATATACACCAAAATTTAGAACTGAAGCCTATTGGATAGTTGCGTCTACATGTTAAAAATGGTTACATGTATGTGAATATGTGATACATGTAAGTACACTGTGTGCAAGCAGTAAATGCTCTTGCAAGATTTCACAGATGCGCTGGCTGGTTTGAGCCAATACTGGATACACACGAGATAAGTACAAATATCTCACAAAATGGGCGACTTTTTCAAATGAGAACAAACATCTGAGCAGCCTTTGCAGATCTTTCACTGTTTGCACTGGCACATCAAACACCAGGACAGTTTCACACACCCGTTTAAAATATTTGTAGCAGATACATTCACACGTTGAGCGAAGGCTCTGGTGAGACTGCGCATATGTGCAGCAGGCTGACCAAGGCCTTTGCTGAACGCCCAGAAATAAGCACTAATTTTGAAGTAGGCGTTTGCACATGGACGCCAAGGAAGTGTTTGAACGAGCCAGCGCATCTGCATAGACTTAACAGAGCCACCACTATCTACAAACACAAAGTATGGTGGTATATGAAGGTTCACCTTTAAAACTTGAACTAGCCTCACAGGATAACTACGCATGCTCGTTTAATGAATAACTGTACGCATATATGAGATAGGTATCATTTTCTAATGTATCTGTTCCGTGCACACCCAATGCAGGAAATGTGATAGTTAGCATATGCCTAAAACAAAGATTCGCATTAGCTTGCATAGTTTCACAGAGATGGTCAAATATTTCATTTGTGGCTGGTAAGTGTGTTTATTTGGTCTTCGCATTTGCTCAATAGCCAGTGTCGTATGTCATGGTTCTAAAACTAAGATATGTACACGTTAACTGCTTATTTCAAATCTCATCATTTACGAGGGTCAGTCAAAAATAACTGAGAGTTGGTTAATATCTTTTTACTGGGTTGGCAGTTTTCGCTGAAACTTTTAACACATATAGAATGAACCTTCGGGCTTCATTAAATATAGAAGTAGACGTTTTATCATCTTCAATGCGCTGTTGCTAGGCAACCGATGACCGTCTCTCAGCGATGTGCGTTCGCGTTGACGACACTTCTGACTATGCAGCCATGAATTTAAAATCATTTCAAATCTAAAACAGTATAATAATGGAACTTTTATATCTCCAATTGTATCAAACAATGTGTTAACAATGTTTTGAAGAAGTGTAATAGATAGTAAATACAATACATACAATGTTCGTTGCCTAGCAACCAAAATTGATAGAAATTCTAATTTTAACTAAAAGACGAGATTTTGTTGCTATGGCAACCGTTTATTCCTTCAAGTATTCAAGATATACATTCAGATATCAAAACCACTTACTAAATACAATGAAATGGTCATATGATAGGATACTTAGTTGATTATATTGCTCTAAAATGAACCGTATCTGGTGGGTGGGGTATATTTTGGGGTGATATTTTCAAAAAAAAATTGTTAATTTTCCTCCTATTAATGTAATTAAATTCGAACGCCTCAATCTTAAATTGCATTTAACAAAATACATTCACTTACTGTATTTGCAACAACTGCACAAATTGATGTGATTTAAATTTTGTATAGTGTTTCCATGGCAACGCTTTATTCCAGCGTGAACGCATGACGTTATTTCACATTCTTCGGTTGCTAAGCAACAACAATCTATACTTTGCATGGTCTTGTGTATCGTATATTATGATGCAGGACAGATCATTGCATGCATGTGCCTAATTTCACTAGTGTACGTTAGCCTACGTATGAGATATGAATCAACTCTCAGTTATTTTTGACTGACCCTCGTTGTATCCTGATTTCGCTATTACAATGGTTATACAAAAATTAGGATATTAATTGTTTCCATGTGTTATCTGCTCATCTAAAAAAGTAAAAAAAAAGTTTTCTCTTTTTTTTTTTGGCTATCTGGAATTTGTGGGATTCGAACCCATAACTTTGATATTCAAGAGCTGTAGTTGGCTTTGGAGAAAGCCTACCTTGCCCCTGAGCTATCTGGGCCTATTAATGTAAAGGATTAACATTTCTTTAAGTAAGTGATTTGTGTAGATTTTTTGTTTAAAGGGACATCACTATTGATGTTTAAGCAATTTAAATCATAACATTTAGCAAAAAACAAAACAATATACTCGATTTGCCCCAACGAAATTTCACAATGTTGAAATTTCAAGCTGTATTACATTTCTGTCTTCAAATTAATGAAGCAAATATCATAGAATGCTATAGTCATTAGGTTATTTATAAACACTAACACTACTTATTTAATATTTCTGGCATACTTAATTTCCACTGAATTTGAAAATACCAGTATGTTTTGTTACTGTAGGCCACGCCTTACGAGCCTTTTTCCTATGAAGGCTCGTCAACAAGCGGATCCTCCGAGGGAGGATTCGCAAAGATAGCTCCCTCTTTCCATTTTTTTTATTATTTTTTTTTTTTATTTTATTTTTTTATTTTTTTTTGCAGGCCCCTGGGTTGGTCCTGGTATTTTTGCATTTGGGTTTGGGAACTCCCTGGGTGGTTACCTAATAATACTGGTATCCAATGGGAGATGAGCAATTATTTGGGAAACAAACCAGCATTAATCTTTCTATATAACAGCATAGAATCTCGCATCCAAATGATCTTATGTCTTTTTTCAAACTTTGAATTTGGCACTTACAATTTCGTGGAGGACAGCTTTAATATTTATAGTGCTTCATACAGAATTAATACATTTATATACTGATAGCTTAAACGATATGGTAAATAGTTTTAGATTCAGATTAACGAGGCCTCAATCTGATTTGAGTCGCCTCTTTCATCAAATGTTTTCATATGATATACGACTCAACCGTCTTTAGAAAAGTACATAATACAGGCAGTATTTCATTATTTAAAATGAGTTTCTTCTTCATTTGTTTAATAATTTAAGTTAGCAGTAAAAGGCGTTCACCAAGGCTCCTTATTGTGACCAAATGAATTAGTGCCCTTCACATTTATCTGGACACTTATCTTCTATAGACTATATAGGACAGCTCGCCAGATGCCTGATAGCAGAGGCAAAAAGAGAACGCTCTAATGAGCCTGTGCATCGATGTAGTTGAATAAGAATGACTGCATTTATCCTTATCAAATTAATAGAATTACTTGGTAAAACAGCAATGATGAGATGAAGTCGATGTATCGTTATTTCGGCGTTATTAACTTGCATTGATACCAATTTTGACTGAACGGAATGTTGCTACTGTTGGGGAGTTTGGCACATAAAAGGACATTCCTATTTTGGTAGGCCACGAAAATAGTACCTATTAACATTTTGAAATTCACAGTTCCTGTGTCCTCTATTCGGTAAGTGAATGCTCAATTGGAATTTAAACTTTCATAGGTGTATGCATTGATGCATGTTTGTCGTGTTGTTGAAAGCAAATGCATCTTTGTGTGGACTATTTTGTCACAGTAAATAGAGCCGACTACCATGGTAACGTATGACGCTGGTCTGATTTCCGGTTTACTTTTGTGTATGTCGAGAAGCCAAAGTCGTCAAGGCAGGTTGTATTTTCACTTTCTTGAAGGTGGATAACAAATCTTGTCACTCATAGGAAAAGAAACATTCAAACATTATCCTGAATAAAGATGCTGATGCCTCAAATACGCCAAGTTACATCGACTTAAATAGCTGTGATTGCTTGTGCAAGGACACCTGATGACAAAAGAACATGCGTATTTCATTTGCGATAAGTAGGAATGTTCTCATGTGCGCGTTTGGCAATAAATGTGTCCTGCTAGGGACGGTTTTGTCGTCTGTTGATAACCTTTGCAAACAGTTTGGACCCAGATCTGGCATGACAAAAAGTCGGGCCTGATCTAGATCCGAACTGTTTGACATTCATACTGATTGAATCCCTCAAAACTTTGAAAGGAGTTTGTTTTAGCAGGTGAAAAAAACCTGTACAATTATTCAGCATGCAAAGAGTTCAACCCTTTACCTACCAGCCACGAAGTTGCCTGCTCCTTTGTTGTTTTAGGTATACTATAATGCATGAATGTACACGCTCGCCTGGGCCCTCGCTGCTCGCATATGTGACTTGTACCAAACTTTCATGAACGGTCCCTAAACTTTTGGCCTGAGCCTTCATCTACATCTCTGACATCCCTTCTTTTTAGGGATTCGCTGTTCGCATATGCGTTAAGTACCAAACTTTCTTGAACTGGCTTATAAAATTTGAATGAGCCTTCATCTACATCCCTCCTTTTTAATGCGATTTGCAAAGGCCCTGGCGAGCGAGACTGTGCCAATGTGCAGTCTTGTCTGATCCTATGATGTTCTGTTAAGCGATAAGTACCAAACTCTTATGAACTTGCCTATAAAGCGTGAGTATGATCAGGAAGTACCATAATTACACACTTCAGACCAACCAACGGCACCTTGAGGAGCAGTCACAGAACATTTATAGTAGGAAGACATTTAAAGTAAGACACCATGCTCTCTCTTCCTCGTCAAGATGGCTGCATAACTAGAAAAAAAAACACTAAGTAATGTATAACTAAGCAAGGACCAAATACGGAGTCCCCACAATCCAATGGGAGAAACATTAAAGAATGAATCAACAACAGAATCACCGGCTTGGAAGGGACACAGTTGGTGGGCCTGAACCTTCATCTTCATCACTTCTTTTTTTCAGTGCGAGCAGCAAAGGTTGTGATGATACTGCGCAAATTTCAGGCTCATCTGAGCCTTCGCTGCTCGCATATGCGATACATGTGTAAGTACTAAACTCTCATGAACTAGGCCATAAAGTTCGGCTTGAACCTTCGTCTTTATTTTTGGTGAGGCGATAAGTACAAAACTCTCATGAATTGGCACATATATGTATCTACTGGCATGACCTTGGAAGGACACATGACAGACAAACAAGCTCTGTGAACAGTGCAACATTAAAACCTAGGAGAAGGATGCGATTCTTTACAGTCTTATCTATTTCCTTGTAGTTCGCTTACAGGTAACGACCTCATCTTGTTTGGCTCATCATAGTAAATCTAGACCCTAGCCCCAATGGGTAGTTGGGCATGTACGATTAACTCTTTCCTAACTAGCATAGCGTACTTGCTGGTAACCTATGCAAGCAGACCCAGATCAGGACTGACAAAAATAATTTTGAAAAAAGCCAGCAGACGCCAACAAATGCATGAATAATTACCCAGCGTGCAAAGAGTTAAAGAAGGGTTTGACGCACGTGCGATAAGTGCGATTAACGACGAGCAGTCAAATGCTCTGGAGAGACTGCACAGCTGGTCAGGATCACATGTGCCTTTTTGGTCACGCATGTGATAAGTAATTTAAAATTTTCATGGGCAGGTTTGTTACTGATGTGTAACCAGTGAAGACTCAAATGAGTTTGACCATCCTCACATTCTCACAAGCGCTTTCAATGCGTGCGCACAAAACCTATATACACCAAAATTTAGAACTGAAGCCTATTGGATAGTTGCGTCTACATGTTAAAAATGGTTACATGTATGTGAATATGTGATACATGTAAGTACACTGTGTGCAAGCAGTAAATGCTCTTGCAAGATTTCACAGATGCGCTGGCTGGTTTGAGCCAATACTGGATACACACGAGATAAGTACAAATATCTCACAAAATGGGCGACTTTTTCAAATGAGAACAAACATCTGAGCAGCCTTTGCAGATCTTTCACTGTTTGCACTGGCACATCAAACACCAGGACAGTTTCACACACCCGTTTAAAATATTTGTAGCAGATACATTCACACGTTGAGCGAAGGCTCTGGTGAGACTGCGCATATGTGCAGCAGGCTGACCAAGGCCTTTGCTGAACGCCCAGAAATAAGCACTAATTTTGAAGTAGGCGTTTGCACATGGACGCCAAGGAAGTGTTTGAACGAGCCAGCGCATCTGCATAGACTTAACAGAGCCACCACTATCTACAAACACAAAGTATGGTGGTATATGAAGGTTCACCTTTAAAACTTGAACTAGCCTCACAGGATAACTACGCATGCTCGTTTAATGAATAACTGTACGCATATATGAGATAGGTATCATTTTCTAATGTATCTGTTCCGTGCACACCCAATGCAGGAAATGTGATAGTTAGCATATGCCTAAAACAAAGATTCGCATTAGCTTGCATAGTTTCACAGAGATGGTCAAATATTTCATTTGTGGCTGGTAAGTGTGTTTATTTGGTCTTCGCATTTGCTCAATAGCCAGTGTCGTATGTCATGGTTCTAAAACTAAGATATGTACACGTTAACTGCTTATTTCAAATCTCATCATTTACGAGGGTCAGTCAAAAATAACTGAGAGTTGGTTAATATCTTTTTACTGGGTTGGCAGTTTTCGCTGAAACTTTTAACACATATAGAATGAACCTTCGGGCTTCATTAAATATAGAAGTAGACGTTTTATCATCTTCAATGCGCTGTTGCTAGGCAACCGATGACCGTCTCTCAGCGATGTGCGTTCGCGTTGACGACACTTCTGACTATGCAGCCATGAATTTAAAATCATTTCAAATCTAAAACAGTATAATAATGGAACTTTTATATCTCCAATTGTATCAAACAATGTGTTAACAATGTTTTGAAGAAGTGTAATAGATAGTAAATACAATACATACAATGTTCGTTGCCTAGCAACCAAAATCGATAGAAATTCTAATTTTAACTAAAAGACGAGATTTTGTTGCTGTGGCAACCGTTTATTCCTTGAAGTATTCAAGATATACATTCAGATATCAAAACCACTTACTAAATACAATGAAATGGTCATATGATAGGATACTTAGTTGATTATATTGCTCTAAAATGAACCGTATCTGGTGGGTGGGGTATATTTTGGGGTGATATTTTCAAAAAAAAATTGTTAATTTTCCTCCTATTAATGTAATTAAATTCGAACGCCTCAATCTTAAATTGCATTTAACAAAATACATTCACTTACTGTATTTGCAACAACTGCACAAATTGATGTGATTTAAATTTTGTATAGTGTTTCCATGGCAACGCTTTATTCCAGCGTGAACGCATGACGTTATTTCACATTCTTCGGTTGCTAAGCAACAACAATCTATACTTTGCATGGTCTTGTGTATTGTATATTATGATGCAGGACAGATCATTGCATGCATGTGCCTAATTTCACTAGTGTACGTTAGCCTACGTATGAGATATGAATCAACTCTCAGTTATTTTTGACTGACCCTCGTTGTATCCTGATTTCGCTATTACAATGGTTATACAAAAATTAGGATATTAATTGTTTCCATGTGTTATCTGCTCATCTAAAAAAGTAAAAAAAAAGTTTTCTCTTTTTTTTTTTGGCTATCTGGAATTTGTGGGATTCGAACCCATAACTTTGATATTCAAGAGCTGTAGTTGGCTTTGGAGAAAGCCTACCTTGCCCCTGAGCTATCTGGGCCTATTAATGTAAAGGATTAACATTTCTTTAAGTAAGTGATTTGTGTAGATTTTTTGTTTAAAGGGACATCACTATTGATGTTTAAGCAATTTAAATCATAACATTTAGCAAAAAACAAAACAATATACTCGATTTGCCCCAACGAAATTTCACAATGTTGAAATTTCAAGCTGTATTACATTTCTGTCTTCAAATTAATGAAGCAAATATCATAGAATGCTATAGTCATTAGGTTATTTATAAACACTAACACTACTTATTTAATATTTCTGGCATACTTAATTTCCACTGAATTTGAAAATACCAGTATGTTTTGTTACTGTAGGCCACGCCTTACGAGCCTTTTTCCTATGAAGGCTCGTCAACAAGCGGATCCTCCGAGGGAGGATTCGCAAAGATAGCTCCCTCTTTCCATTTTTTTTATTATTTTTTTTTTTTATTTTATTTTTTTATTTTTTTTTGCAGGCCCCTGGGTTGGTCCTGGTATTTTTGCATTTGGGTTTGGGAACTCCCTGGGTGGTTACCTAATAATACTGGTATCCAATGGGAGATGAGCAATTATTTGGGAAACAAACCAGCATTAATCTTTCTATATAACAGCATAGAATCTCGCATCCAAATGATCTTATGTCTTTTTTCAAACTTTGAATTTGGCACTTACAATTTCGTGGAGGACAGCTTTAATATTTATAGTGCTTCATACAGAATTAATACATTTATATACTGATAGCTTAAACGATATGGTAAATAGTTTTAGATTCAGATTAACGAGGCCTCAATCTGATTTGAGTCGCCTCTTTCATCAAATGTTTTCATATGATATACGACTCAACCGTCTTTAGAAAAGTACATAATACAGGCAGTATTTCATTATTTAAAATGAGTTTCTTCTTCATTTGTTTAATAATTTAAGTTAGCAGTAAAAGGCGTTCACCAAGGCTCCTTATTGTGACCAAATGAATTAGTGCCCTTCACATTTATCTGGACACTTATCTTCTATAGACTATATAGGACAGCTCGCCAGATGCCTGATAGCAGAGGCAAAAAGAGAACGCTCTAATGAGCCTGTGCATCGATGTAGTTGAATAAGAATGACTGCATTTATCCTTATCAAATTAATAGAATTACTTGGTAAAACAGCAATGATGAGATGAAGTCGATGTATCGTTATTTCGGCGTTATTAACTTGCATTGATACCAATTTTGACTGAACGGAATGTTGCTACTGTTGGGGAGTTTGGCACATAAAAGGACATTCCTATTTTGGTAGCCCACGAAAATAGTACCTATTAACATTTTGAAATTCACAGTTCCTGTGTCCTCCATTCGGTAAGTGAATGCTCAATTGGAATTTAAACTTTCATAGGAGTATGCATTGATGCATGTTTGTCGTGTTGTTGAAAGCAAATGCATCTTTGTGTGGACTATTTTGTCACAGTAAATAGAGCCGACTACCATGGTAACGTATGACGCTGGTCTGATTTCCGGTTTACTTTTGTGTATGTCGAGAAGCCAAAGTCGTCAAGGCAGGTTGTATTTTCACTTTCTTGAAGGTGGATAGCAAATCTTGTCACTCATAGGAAAAGAAACATTCAAACATTATCCTGAATAAAGATGCTGATGCCTCAAATACGTCAAGTTCCATCGACTTAAATAGCTGTGATTGCTTGTGCAAGGACACCTGATGACAAAAGAACATGCGTATTTCATTTGCGATAAGTAGGAATGTTCTCATGTGCGCGTTTGGCAATAAATGTGTCCTGCTAGGGACGGTATGTCGTCTGTTGATAACCTTTGCAAACAGTTTGGACCCAGATCTGGCATGACAAAAAGTCGGGCCTGATCTAGATCCGAACTGTTTGACATTCATACTGATTGAATCCCTCAAAACTTTGAAAGGAGTTTGTTTTAGCAGGTGAAAAAAACCTGTACAATTATTCAGCATGCAAAGAGTACAACCCTTTACCTACCAGCCACGAAGTTGCCTTCTCCTTTGTTGTTTTAGGTATACTATAATGCATGAATGTACACGCTCGCCTGGGCCCTCGCTGCTCGCATATGTGACTTGTACCAAAATTTCATGAACGGTCCCTAAACTTTTGGCCTGAGCCTTCATCTACATCCCTGGCATCCCTTCTTTTTAGGGATTCGATGTTCGCATATGCGTTAAGTACCAAACTTTCTTGAACTGGCTTATAAAATTTGACTGAGCCTTCATCTACATCCCTCCTTTTTAATGCGATTTGCAAAGGCCCTGGCGAGCGAGACTGTGCCAATGTGCAGTCTCGTCTGATCCTATGATGTTCTGTTAAGCGATAAGTACCAAACTCTTATGAACTTGCCTATAAAGCGTAAGTGAGTATGATCAGGAAGTACCATAATTACACACTTCAGACCAACCAACGGCACCTTGAGGAGCAGTCACAGAACATTTATAGTAGGAAGACATTTAAAGTAAGACACCATGCTCTCTCTTCCTCGTCAAGATGGCTGCATAACTAGAAAAAAACACACTAAGTAATGTATAACTAAGCAAGGACCAAATACGGAGTCCCCACAATCCAATGGGAGAAACATTAAAGAATGAATCAACAACAGAATCACCGGCTTAGAAGGGACAGAGTTGGTGGGCCTGAACCTTCATCTTCACCACTTCTTTTTTTCAGTGCGAGCAGCAAAGGTTGTGATGATACTGCGCAAATTTCAGGCTCATCTGAGCCTTCGCTGCTCGCATATGCGATACATGTGTAAGTACTAAACTCTCATGAACTAGGCCATAAAGTTCGGCTTGAACCTTCGTCTTTATTTTTGGTGAGGCGATAAGTACAAAACTCTCATGAATTGGCACATATATGTATCTACTGGCATGACCTTGGAAGGACACATGACAGACAAACAAGCTCTGTGAACAGTGCAACATTAAAACCTAGGAGAAGGATGCGATTCTTTACAGTCTTATCTATTTCCTTGTAGTTCGCTTACAGGTAACGACCTCATCTTGTTTGGCTCATCATAGTAAATCTAGACCCTAGCCCCAATGGGTAGTTGGGCATGTACGATTAACTCTTTCCTAACTAGCATAGCGTACTTGCTGGTAACCTATGCAAGCAGACCCAGATCAGGACTGACAAAAATAATTTTGAAAAAAGCCAGCAGACGCCAACAAATGCATGAATAATTACCCAGCGTGCAAAGAGTTAAAGAAGGGTTTGACGCACGTGCGATAAGTGCGATTAACGACGAGCAGTCAAATGCTCTGGAGAGACTGCACAGCTGGTCAGGATCACATGTGCCTTTTTGGTCACGCATGTGATAAGTAATTTAAAATTTTCATGGGCAGGTTTGTTACTGATGTGTAACCAGTGAAGACTCAAATGAGTTTGACCATCCTCACATTCTCACAAGCGCTTTCAATGCGTGCGCACAAAACCTATATACACCAAAATTTAGAACTGAAGCCTATTGGATAGTTGCGTCTACATGTTAAAAATGGTTACATGTATGTGAATATGTGATACATGTAAGTACACTGTGTGCAAGCACTAAATGCTCTTGCAAGATTTCACAGATGCGCTGGCTGGTTTGAGCCAATACTGGATACACACGAGATAAGTACAAATATCTCACAAAATGGGCGACTTTTTCAAATGAGAACAAACATCTGAGCAGCCTTTGCAGATCTTTCACTGTTTGCACTGGCACATCAAACACTAGGACAGTTTCACACACCCGTTTAAAATATTTGTAGCAGAAACATTCACACGTTGAGCGAAGGCTCTGGTGAGACTGCGCATATGTGCAGCAGGCTGACCAAGGCCTTTGCTGAACGCCCAGAAATAAGCACTAATTTTGAAGTAGGCTTTTGCACATGGACGCCAAGGAAGTGTTTGAACGAGCCAGCGCATCTGCATAGACTTAACAGAGCCACCACTATCTACAAACACAAAGTATGGTGGTATATGAAGGTTCACCTTTAAAACTTGAACTAGCCTCACAGGATAACTACGCATGCTCGTTTAATGAATAACTGTACGCATATATGAGATAGGTATCATTTTCTAATGTATCTGTTCCATGCACACCCAATGCAGGAAATGTGATAGTTAGCATATGCCTAAAACAAAGATTCGCATTAGCTTGCATAGTTTCACAGAGATGGTCAAATATTTCATTTGTGGCTGGTAAGTGTGTTTATTTGGTCTTCGCATTTGCTCAATAGCCAGTGTCGTATGTCATGGTTCTAAAACTAAGATATGTACACGTTAACTGCTTATTTCAAATCTCATCATTTACGAGGGTCAGTCAAAAATAACTGAGAGTTGGTTAATATCTTTTTACTGGGTTGGCAGTTTTCGCTGAAACTTTTAACACATATAGAATGAACCTTCGGGCTTCATTAAATATAGAAGTAGACGTTTTATCATCTTCAATGCGCTGTTGCTAGGCAACCGAAGACCGTCTCTCAGCGATGTGCGTTCGCGTTGACGACACTTCTGACTATGCAGCCATGAATTTTAAATCATTTCAAATCTAAAACAGTATAATAATGGAACTTTTATATCTCCAATTGTATCAAACAATGTGTTAACAATGTTTTGAAGAAGTGTAATAGATAGTAAATACAATACATGCAATGTTCGTTGCCTAGCAACCAAAATCGATAGAAATTCTAATTTTAACTAAAAGACGAGATTTTGTTGCTATGGCAACCGTTTATTCCTTGAAGTATTCAAGATATACATTCAGATATCAAAACCACTTACTAAATACAATGAAATGGTCATATGATAGGATACTTAGTTGATAATATTGCTCTAAAATGAACCGTAACTGGTGGGTGGGGTATATTTTGGGGTGATATTTTCAAAAAAAATTGTTAATTTTCCTCTTATTAATGTAATTAAATTCGAACGCCTCAATCTTAAAGACAAAGATTACTGTCCATTAGAGATCATTAAAGGATTAACTGATAAGGGACAGTTTCAGTAGCTCATAAAATTATAGGGACCTCAAGAGGGGACTTACCTGTATAAATCACAATTTCAATCACTAAGTTAAAGATCAATATTTTATCATAAAATACCAAATCCCTTCATGGGGCCACTTTATTGCCCCTGTAAGGAAGTCATTATCACCTCATTACGACTGTCCTTTTGATCTGCCCAGTATGACCCCTGGAGAGAGTCATAATGAGTGGTACCAGTATTATTGCTCAAATATTTATCTCTTTAAATTGCATTTAACAAAATACATTCACTTACTGTATTTGCAACAACTGCACAAGTTGATGTGATTTAAATTTTGTATAGTGTTTCCATGGCAACGCTTTATTCCAGCGTGAACGCATGACGTTATTTTACATTCTTCGGTTGCTAAGCAACAACAATCTATACTTTGCATGGTCTTGTGTATTGTATATTATGATGCAGGACAGATCTTTGCATGCATGTGCCTAATTTCACTAGTGTACGTTAGCCTACGTATGAGATATGAATCAACTCTCAGTTATTTTTGACTGACCCTCGTTGTATCCTGATTTCGCTATTACAATGGTTATACAAAAATTAGGATATTAATTGTTTCCATGTGTTATCTGCTCATCTAAAAAAGTAAAAAAAAAAGTTTTCTCTTTTTTTTGGCTATCTGGAATTTGTGGGATTCGAACCCATAACTTTGATATTCAAGAGCTGTAGTTGGCTTTGGAGAAAGCCTACCTTGCCCCTGAGCTATCTGGGCCTATTAATGTAAAGGATTAACATTTCTTTAAGTAAGTGATTTGTGTAGATTTTTTGTTTAAAGGGACATCACTATTCATGTTTAAGCAATTTAAATCATAACATTTAGCAAAAAACAAAACAATATACTCGATTTGCCCCAACGAAATTTCACAATGTTGAAATTTCAAGCTGTATTACATTTCTGTCTTCAAATTAATGAAGCAAATATCATAGAATGCTATATTCATTAGGTTATTTATAAACACTAACACTACTTATTTAATATTTCTGGCATACTTAATTTCCACTGAATTTAAAAATACCAGTATGTTTTGTTACTGTAGGCCACGCCTTACGAGCCTTTTTCCTATGAAGGCTCGTCAACAAGCGGATCCTCCGAGGGAGGATTCGCAAAGATAGCTCCCTCTTTCCATTTTTTTTATTATTTTTTTTTTTATTTTATTTTTTTATTTTTTTTGCAGGCCCCTGGGTTGGTCCTGGTATTTTTGCATTGGGGTTTGGGAACTCCCTGGGTGGTTACCAAATAATACTGGTATCCAATGGGAGATGAGCAATTATTTGGGTAACAAACCAGCATTAATCTTTCTATATAACAGCATAGAATCTCGCATCCAAATGATCTTATGTCTTTTTTCAAACTTTGAATTTGGCACTTACAATTTCGTGGAGGACAGCTTTAATATTTATAGTGCTTCATACAGAATTAATACATTTATATACTGATAGCTTAAACGATATGGTAAATAGTTTTAGATTCAGATTAACGAGGCCTCAATCTGATTTGAGTCGCCTCTTTCATCAAATGTTTTCATATGATATACGACTCAACCGTCTTTAGAAAAGTACATAATACAGGCAGTATTTCATTATTTAAAATAAGTTTCTTCTTCATTTGTTTAATAATTCAAGTAAGCAGTAAAAGGCGTTCACCAAGGCTCCTTATTGTGACCAAATGAATTAGTGCCCTGCACATTTATCTGGACACTTATCTTCTATAGACTATATAGGACAGCTCGCCAGATGCCTGATAGCAGAGGCAAAAAGAGAACGCTCTAATGAGCCTGTGCATCGATGTAGTTGAATAAGAATGACTGCATTTATCCTTATCAAATTAATAGAATTACTTGGTAAAACAGCAATGATGAGATGAAGTCGATGTATCGTTATTTCGGCGTTATTAACTTGCATTGATACCAATTTTGACTGAACGGAATGTTGCTACTGTTGGGGAGTTTGGCACATAAAAGGACATTCCTATTTTGGTAGGCCACGAAAATAGTACCTATTAACATTTTGAAATTCACAGTTCCTGTGTCCTCTATTCGGTAAGTGAATGCTCAATTGGAATTTAAACTTTCATAGGTGTATGCATTGATGCATGTTTGTCGTGTTGTTGAAAGCAAATGCATCTTTGTGTGGACTATTTTGTCACAGTAAATAGAGCCGACTACCATGGTAACGTATGACGCTGGTCTGATTTCCGGTTTACTTTTGTGTATGTCGAGAAGCCAAAGTCGTCAAGGCAGGTTGTATTTTCACTTTCTTGAAGGTGGATAACAAATCTTGTCACTCATAGGAAAAGAAACATTCAAACATTATCCTGAATAAAGATGCTGATGCCTCAAATACGCCAAGTTACATCGACTTAAATAGCTGTGATTGCTTGTGCAAGGACACCTGATGACAAAAGAACATGCGTATTTCATTTGCGATAAGTAGGAATGTTCTCATGTGCGCGTTTGGCAATAAATGTGTCCTGCTAGGGACGGTTTTGTCGTCTGTTGATAACCTTTGCAAACAGTTTGGACCCAGATCTGGCATGACAAAAAGTCGGGCCTGATCTAGATCCGAACTGTTTGACATTCATACTGATTGAATCCCTCAAAACTTTGAAAGGAGTTTGTTTTAGCAGGTGAAAAAAAACCTGTACAATTATTCAGCATGCAAAGAGTACAACCCTTTACCTACCAGCCACGAAGTTGCCTGCTCCTTTGTTGTTTTAGGTATACTATAATGCATGAATGTACACGCTCGCCTGGGCCCTCGCTGCTCGCATATGTGACTTGTACCAAACTTTCATGAACGGTCCCTAAACTTTTGGCCTGAGCCTTCATCTACATCCCTGGCATCCCTTCTTTTTAGGGATTCGCTGTTCGCATATGCGTTAAGTACCAAACTTTCTTGAACTGGCTTATAAAATTTGACTGAGCCTTCATCTACATCCCTGCTTTTTAATGCGATTTGCAAAGGCCCTGGCGAGCGAGACTGTGCCAATGTGCAGTCTCGTCTGATCCTATGATGTTCTGTTAAGCGATAAGTACCAAACTCTTATGAACTTGCCTATAAAGCGTAAGTGAGTATGATCAGGAAGTACCATAATTACACACTTCAGACCAACCAACGGCACCTTGAGGAGCAGTCACAGAACATTTATAGTAGGAAGACATTTAAAGTAAGACACCATGCTCTCTCTTCCTCGTCAAGATGGCTGCATAACTAGAAAAAAAACACTAAGTAATGTATAACTAAGCAAGGACCAAATACGGAGTCCCCACAATCCAATGGGAGAAACATTAAAGAATGAATCAACAACAACAGAATCACCGGCTTAGAAGGGACAGAGTTGGTGGGCCTGAACCTTCATCTTCATCACTTCTTTTTTTCAGTGCGAGCAGCAAAGTTTGTGATGATACTGCGCAAATTTCAGGCTCATCTGAGCCTTCGCTGCTCGCATATGCGATACATGTGTAAGTACTAAACTCTCATGAACTAGGCCATAAAGTTCGGCTTGAACCTTCGTCTTTATTTTTGGTGAGGCGATAAGTACAAAACTCTCATGAATTGGCACATATATGTATCTACTGGCATGACCTTGGAAGGACACATGACAGACAAACAAGCTCTGTGAACAGTGCAACATTAAAACCTAGGAGAAGGATGCGATTCTTTACAGTCTTATCTATTTCCTTGTAGTTCGCTTACAGGTAACGACCTCATCTTGTTTGGCTCATCATAGTAAATCTAGACCCTAGCCCCAATGGGTAGTTGGGCATGTACGATTAACTCTTTCCTAACTAGCATAGCGTACTTGCTGGTAACCTATGCAAGCAGTTTGGACCCAGATCAGGACTGACAAAAATAATTTTGAAAAAAGCCAGCAGACGCCAACAAATGCATGAATAATTACCCAGCGTGCAAAGAGTTAAAGAAGGGTTTGACGCACGTGCGATAAGTGCGATTAAACGACGAGCAGTCAAATGCTCTGGAGAGACTGCACAGCTGGTCAGGATCACATGTGCCTTTTTGGTCACGCATGTGATAAGTAATTTAAAATTTTCATGGGCAGGTTTGTTACTGATGTGTAACCAGTGAAGACTCAAATGAGTTTGACCATCCTCACATTCTCACAAGCGCTTTCAATGCGTGCGCACAAAACCTATATACACCAAAATTTAGAACTGAAGTCTATTGGATAGTTGCGTCTACATGTTAAAAATGGTTACATGTATGTGAATATGTGATACATGTAAGTACACTGTGTGCAAGCAGTAAATGCTCTTGCAAGATTTCACAGATGCGCTGGCTGGTTTGAGCCAATACTGGATACACACGAGATAAGTACAAATATCTCACAAAATGGGCGACTTTTTCAAATGAGAACAAACATCTGAGCAGCCTTTGCAGATCTTTCACTGTTTGCACTGGCACATCAAACACCAGGACAGTTTCACACACCCGTTTAAAATATTTGTAGCAGATACATTCACACGTTGAGCGAAGGCTCTGGTGAGACTGCGCATATGTGCAGCAGGCTGACCAAGGCCTTTGCTGAACGCCCAGAAATAAGCACTAATTTTGAAGTAGGCTTTTGCACATGGACGCCAAGGAAGTGTTTGAACGAGCCAGCGCATCTGCATAGACTTAACAGAGCCACCACTAACCACAAACACAAAGTATGGTGGTATATGAAGGTTCACCTTTAAAACTTGAACTAGCCTCACAGGATAACTACGCATGCTCGTTTAATGAATAACTGTACGCATATATGAGATAGGTATCATTTTCTAATGTATCTGTTCCGTGCACACCCAATGCAGGAAATGTGATAGTTAGCATATGCCTAAAACAAAGATTCGCATTAGCTTGCATAGTTTCACAGAGATGGTCAAATATTTCATTTGTGGCTGGTAAGTGTGTTTATTTGGTCTTCGCATTTGCTCAATAGCCAGTGTCGTATGTCATGGTTCTAAAACTAAGATATGTACACGTTAACTGCTTAATTTAAATCTCATCATTTACGAGGGTCAGTCAAAAATAACTGAGAGTTGGTTAATATCTTTTTACTGGGTTGGCAGTTTTCGCTGAAACTTTTAACACATATAGAATGAACCTTCGGGCTTCATTAAATATAGAAGTAGACGTTTAATCATCTTCAATGCGCTGTTGCTAGGCAACGGAAGACCGTCTCTCAGCGATGTGCGTTCGCGTTGACGACACTTCTGACTATGCAGCCATGAATTTAAAATCATTTCAAATCTAAAACAGTATAATAATGGAACTTTTATATCTCCAATTGTATCAAACAATGTGTTAACAATGTTTTGAAGAAGTGTAATAGATGGTAAATACAATACATGCAATGTTCGTTGCCTAGCAACCAAAATCGATAGAAATTCTAATTTTAACTAAAAGACGAGATTTTGTTGCTATGGCAACCGTTTATTCCTTGAAGTATTCAAGATATACATTCAGATATCAAAACCACTTACTAAATACAATGAAATGGTCATATGATAGGATACTTAGTTGATAATATTGCTCTAAAATGAACCGTAACTGGTGGGTGGGGTATATTTTGGGGTGATATTTTCAAAAAAAATTGTTAATTTTCCTCTTATTAATGTAATTAAATTCGAACGCCTCAATCTTAAATTGCATTTAACAAAATACATTCACTTACTGTATTTGCAACAACTGCACAAGTTGATGTGATTTAAATTTTGTATAGTGTTTCCATGGCAACGCTTTATTCCAGCGTGAATGCATGACGTTATTTCACATTCTTCGGTTGCTAAGCAACAACAATCTATACTTTGCATGGTCTTGTGTATTGTATATTATGATGCAGGACAGATCATTGCATGCATGTGCCTAATTTCACTAGTGTACGTTAGCCTACGTATGAGATATGAATCAACTCTCAGTTATTTTTGACTGACCCTCGTTGTATCCTGATTTCGCTATTACAATGGTTATACAAAAATTAGGATATTAATTGTTTCCATGTGTTATCTGCTCATCTAAAAAAGTAAAAAAAAAAGTTTTCTCTTTTTTTTGGCTATCTGGAATTTGTGGGATTCGAACCCATAACTTTGATATTCAAGAGCTGTAGTTGGCTTTTGGAGAAAGCCTACCTTGCCCCTGAGCTATCTGGGCCTATTAATGTAAAGGATTAACATTTCTTTAAGTAAGTGATTTGTGTAGATTTTTTGTTTAAAGGGACATCACTATTGATGTTTAAGCAATTTAAATCATAACATTTAGCAAAAAACAAAACAATATACTCGATTTGCCCCAACGAAATTTCACAATGTTGAAATTTCAAGTTGTATTACATTTCTGTCTTCAAATTAATGAAGCAAATATCATAGAATGCTATATTCATTAGGTTATTTATAAACACTAACACTACTTATTTAATATTTCTGGCATACTTAATTTCCACTGAATTTGAAAATACCAGTATGTTTTGTTACTGTAGGCCACGCCTTACGAACCTTTTTCCTATGAAGGCTCGTCAACAAGCGGATCCTCCGAGGGAGGATTCGCAAAGATAGCTCCCTCTTTCCATTTTTTTTATTATTTTTTTTTCATTTTTTTTTTGCAGGCCCCTGGGCTGGTCCTGGTATTTTTGCATTGGGGTTTGGGAACTCCCTGGGTGGTTACCAAATAATACTGGTATCCAATGGGAGATGAGCAATTATTTGGGAAACAAACCAGCATTAATCTTTCTATATAACAGCATAGAATCTCGCATCCAAATGATCTTATGTCTTTTTTCAAACTTTGAATTTGGCACTTACAATTTCGTGGAGGACAGCTTTAATATTTATAGTGCTTCATACAGAATTAATACATTTATATACTGATAGCTTAAACGATATGGTAAATAGTTTTAGATTCAGATTAACGAGGCCTCAATCTGATTTGAGTCGCCTCTTTCATCAAATGTTTTCATATGATATACGACTCAACCGTCTTTAGAAAAGTACATAATACAGGCAGTATTTCATTATTTAAAATAAGTTTCTTCTTCATTTGTTTAATAATTCAAGTAAGCAGTAAAAGGCGTTCACCAAGGCTCCTTATTGTGACCAAATGAATTAGTGCCCTGCACATTTATCTGGACACTTATCTTCTATAGACTATATAGGACAGCTCGCCAGATGCCTGATAGCAGAGGCAAAAAGAGAACGCTCTAATGAGCCTGTGCATCGATGTAGTTGAATAAGAATGACTGCATTTATCCTTATCAAATTAATAGAATTACTTGGTAAAACAGCAATGATGAGATGAAGTCGATGTATCGTTATTTCGGCGTTATTAACTTGCATTGATACCAATTTTGACTGAACGGAATGTTGCTACTGTTGGGGAGTTTGGCACATAAAAGGACATTCCTATTTTGGTAGGCCACGAAAATAGTACCTATTAACATTTTGAAATTCACAGTTCCTGTGTCCTCTATTCGGTAAGTGAATGCTCAATTGGAATTTAAACTTTCATAGGTGTATGCATTGATGCATGTTTGTCGTGTTGTTGAAAGCAAATGCATCTTTGTGTGGACTATTTTGTCACAGTAAATAGAGCCGACTACCATGGTAACGTATGACGCTGGTCTGATTTCCGGTTTACTTTTGTGTATGTCGAGAAGCCAAAGTCGTCAAGGCAGGTTGTATTTTCACTTTCTTGAAGGTGGATAACAAATCTTGTCACTCATAGGAAAAGAAACATTCAAACATTATCCTGAATAAAGATGCTGATGCCTCAAATACGCCAAGTTACATCGACTTAAATAGCTGTGATTGCTTGTGCAAGGACACCTGATGACAAAAGAACATGCGTATTTCATTTGCGATAAGTAGGAATGTTCTCATGTGCGCGTTTGGCAATAAATGTGTCCTGCTAGGGACGGTTTTGTCGTCTGTTGATAACCTTTGCAAACAGTTTGGACCCAGATCTGGCATGACAAAAAGTCGGGCCTGATCTAGATCCGAACTGTTTGACATTCATACTGATTGAATCCCTCAAAACTTTGAAAGGAGTTTGTTTTAGCAGGTGAAAAAAAACCTGTACAATTATTCAGCATGCAAAGAGTACAACCCTTTACCTACCAGCCACGAAGTTGCCTGCTCCTTTGTTGTTTTAGGTATACTATAATGCATGAATGTACACGCTCGCCTGGGCCCTCGCTGCTCGCATATGTGACTTGTACCAAACTTTCATGAACGGTCCCTAAACTTTTGGCCTGAGCCTTCATCTACATCCCTGGCATCCCTTCTTTTTAGGGATTCGCTGTTCGCATATGCGTTAAGTACCAAACTTTCTTGAACTGGCTTATAAAATTTGACTGAGCCTTCATCTACATCCCTGCTTTTTAATGCGATTTGCAAAGGCCCTGGCGAGCGAGACTGTGCCAATGTGCAGTCTCGTCTGATCCTATGATGTTCTGTTAAGCGATAAGTACCAAACTCTTATGAACTTGCCTATAAAGCGTAAGTGAGTATGATCAGGAAGTACCATAATTACACACTTCAGACCAACCAACGGCACCTTGAGGAGCAGTCACAGAACATTTATAGTAGGAAGACATTTAAAGTAAGACACCATGCTCTCTCTTCCTCGTCAAGATGGCTGCATAACTAGAAAAAAAACACTAAGTAATGTATAACTAAGCAAGGACCAAATACGGAGTCCCCACAATCCAATGGGAGAAACATTAAAGAATGAATCAACAACAGAATCACCGGCTTAGAAGGGACAGAGTTGGTGGGCCTGAACCTTCATCTTCATCACTTCTTTTTTTCAGTGCGAGCAGCAAAGGTTGTGATGATACTGCGCAAATTTCAGGCTCATCTGAGCCTTCGCTGCTCGCATATGCGATACATGTGTAAGTACTAAACTCTCATGAACTAGGCCATAAAGTTCGGCTTGAACCTTCGTCTTTATTTTTGGTGAGGCGATAAGTACAAAACTCTCATGAATTGGCACATATATGTATCTACTGGCATGACCTTGGAAGGACACATGACAGACAAACAAGCTCTGTGAACAGTGCAACATTAAAACCTAGGAGAAGGATGCGATTCTTTACAGTCTTATCTATTTCCTTGTAGTTCGCTTACAGGTAACGACCTCATCTTGTTTGGCTCATCATAGTAAATCTAGACCCTAGCCCCAATGGGTAGTTGGGCATGTACGATTAACTCTTTCCTAACTAGCATAGCGTACTTGCTGGTAACCTATGCAAGCAGACCCAGATCAGGACTGACAAAAATAATTTTGAAAAAAGCCAGCAGACGCCAACAAATGCATGAATAATTACCCAGCGTGCAAAGAGTTAAAGAAGGGTTTGACGCACGTGCGATAAGTGCGATTAACGACGAGCAGTCAAATGCTCTGGAGAGACTGCACAGCTGGTCAGGATCACATGTGCCTTTTTGGTCACGCATGTGATAAGTAATTTAAAATTTTCATGGGCAGGTTTGTTACTGATGTGTAACCAGTGAAGACTCAAATGAGTTTGACCATCCTCACATTCTCACAAGCGCTTTCAATGCGTGCGCACAAAACCTATATACACCAAAATTTAGAACTGAAGCCTATTGGATAGTTGCGTCTACATGTTAAAAATGGTTACATGTATGTGAATATGTGATACATGTAAGTACACTGTGTGCAAGCACTAAATGCTCTTGCAAGATTTCACAGATGCGCTGGCTGGTTTGAGCCAATACTGGATACACACGAGATAAGTACAAATATCTCACAAAATGGGCGACTTTTTCAAATGAGAACAAACATCTGAGCAGCCTTTGCAGATCTTTCACTGTTTGCACTGGCACATCAAACACTAGGACAGTTTCACACACCCGTTTAAAATATTTGTAGCAGAAACATTCACACGTTGAGCGAAGGCTCTGGTGAGACTGCGCATATGTGCAGCAGGCTGACCAAGGCCTTTGCTGAACGCCCAGAAATAAGCACTAATTTTGAAGTAGGCTTTTGCACATGGACGCCAAGGAAGTGTTTGAACGAGCCAGCGCATCTGCATAGACTTAACAGAGCCACCACTATCTACAAACACAAAGTATGGTGGTATATGAAGGTTCACCTTTAAAACTTGAACTAGCCTCACAGGATAACTACGCATGCTCGTTTAATGAATAACTGTACGCATATATGAGATAGGTATCATTTTCTAATGTATCTGTTCCATGCACACCCAATGCAGGAAATGTGATAGTTAGCATATGCCTAAAACAAAGATTCGCATTAGCTTGCATAGTTTCACAGAGATGGTCAAATATTTCATTTGTGGCTGGTAAGTGTGTTTATTTGGTCTTCGCATTTGCTCAATAGCCAGTGTCGTATGTCATGGTTCTAAAACTAAGATATGTACACGTTAACTGCTTATTTCAAATCTCATCATTTACGAGGGTCAGTCAAAAATAACTGAGAGTTGGTTAATATCTTTTTACTGGGTTGGCAGTTTTCGCTGAAACTTTTAACACATATAGAATGAACCTTCGGGCTTCATTAAATATAGAAGTAGACGTTTTATCATCTTCAATGCGCTGTTGCTAGGCAACCGAAGACCGTCTCTCAGCGATGTGCGTTCGCGTTGACGACACTTCTGACTATGCAGCCATGAATTTTAAATCATTTCAAATCTAAAACAGTATAATAATGGAACTTTTATATCTCCAATTGTATCAAACAATGTGTTAACAATGTTTTGAAGAAGTGTAATAGATAGTAAATACAATACATGCAATGTTCGTTGCCTAGCAACCAAAATCGATAGAAATTCTAATTTTAACTAAAAGACGAGATTTTGTTGCTATGGCAACCGTTTATTCCTTGAAGTATTCAAGATATACATTCAGATATCAAAACCACTTACTAAATACAATGAAATGGTCATATGATAGGATACTTAGTTGATAATATTGCTCTAAAATGAACCGTAACTGGTGGGTGGGGTATATTTTGGGGTGATATTTTCAAAAAAAATTGTTAATTTTCCTCTTATTAATGTAATTAAATTCGAACGCCTCAATCTTAAAGACAAAGATTACTGTCCATTAGAGATCATTAAAGGATTAACTGATAAGGGACAGTTTCAGTAGCTCATAAAATTATAGGGACCTCAAGAGGGGACTTACCTGTATAAATCACAATTTCAATCACTAAGTTAAAGATCAATATTTTATCATAAAATACCAAATCCCTTCATGGGGCCACTTTATTGCCCCTGTAAGGAAGTCATTATCACCTCATTACGACTGTCCTTTTGATCTGCCCAGTATGACCCCTGGAGAGAGTCATAATGAGTGGTACCAGTATTATTGCTCAAATATTTATCTCTTTAAATTGCATTTAACAAAATACATTCACTTACTGTATTTGCAACAACTGCACAAGTTGATGTGATTTAAATTTTGTATAGTGTTTCCATGGCAACGCTTTATTCCAGCGTGAACGCATGACGTTATTTTACATTCTTCGGTTGCTAAGCAACAACAATCTATACTTTGCATGGTCTTGTGTATTGTATATTATGATGCAGGACAGATCTTTGCATGCATGTGCCTAATTTCACTAGTGTACGTTAGCCTACGTATGAGATATGAATCAACTCTCAGTTATTTTTGACTGACCCTCGTTGTATCCTGATTTCGCTATTACAATGGTTATACAAAAATTAGGATATTAATTGTTTCCATGTGTTATCTGCTCATCTAAAAAAGTAAAAAAAAAAGTTTTCTCTTTTTTTTGGCTATCTGGAATTTGTGGGATTCGAACCCATAACTTTGATATTCAAGAGCTGTAGTTGGCTTTGGAGAAAGCCTACCTTGCCCCTGAGCTATCTGGGCCTATTAATGTAAAGGATTAACATTTCTTTAAGTAAGTGATTTGTGTAGATTTTTTGTTTAAAGGGACATCACTATTCATGTTTAAGCAATTTAAATCATAACATTTAGCAAAAAACAAAACAATATACTCGATTTGCCCCAACGAAATTTCACAATGTTGAAATTTCAAGCTGTATTACATTTCTGTCTTCAAATTAATGAAGCAAATATCATAGAATGCTATATTCATTAGGTTATTTATAAACACTAACACTACTTATTTAATATTTCTGGCATACTTAATTTCCACTGAATTTAAAAATACCAGTATGTTTTGTTACTGTAGGCCACGCCTTACGAGCCTTTTTCCTATGAAGGCTCGTCAACAAGCGGATCCTCCGAGGGAGGATTCGCAAAGATAGCTCCCTCTTTCCATTTTTTTTATTATTTTTTTTTTTATTTTATTTTTTTATTTTTTTTGCAGGCCCCTGGGTTGGTCCTGGTATTTTTGCATTGGGGTTTGGGAACTCCCTGGGTGGTTACCAAATAATACTGGTATCCAATGGGAGATGAGCAATTATTTGGGTAACAAACCAGCATTAATCTTTCTATATAACAGCATAGAATCTCGCATCCAAATGATCTTATGTCTTTTTTCAAACTTTGAATTTGGCACTTACAATTTCGTGGAGGACAGCTTTAATATTTATAGTGCTTCATACAGAATTAATACATTTATATACTGATAGCTTAAACGATATGGTAAATAGTTTTAGATTCAGATTAACGAGGCCTCAATCTGATTTGAGTCGCCTCTTTCATCAAATGTTTTCATATGATATACGACTCAACCGTCTTTAGAAAAGTACATAATACAGGCAGTATTTCATTATTTAAAATAAGTTTCTTCTTCATTTGTTTAATAATTCAAGTAAGCAGTAAAAGGCGTTCACCAAGGCTCCTTATTGTGACCAAATGAATTAGTGCCCTGCACATTTATCTGGACACTTATCTTCTATAGACTATATAGGACAGCTCGCCAGATGCCTGATAGCAGAGGCAAAAAGAGAACGCTCTAATGAGCCTGTGCATCGATGTAGTTGAATAAGAATGACTGCATTTATCCTTATCAAATTAATAGAATTACTTGGTAAAACAGCAATGATGAGATGAAGTCGATGTATCGTTATTTCGGCGTTATTAACTTGCATTGATACCAATTTTGACTGAACGGAATGTTGCTACTGTTGGGGAGTTTGGCACATAAAAGGACATTCCTATTTTGGTAGGCCACGAAAATAGTACCTATTAACATTTTGAAATTCACAGTTCCTGTGTCCTCTATTCGGTAAGTGAATGCTCAATTGGAATTTAAACTTTCATAGGTGTATGCATTGATGCATGTTTGTCGTGTTGTTGAAAGCAAATGCATCTTTGTGTGGACTATTTTGTCACAGTAAATAGAGCCGACTACCATGGTAACGTATGACGCTGGTCTGATTTCCGGTTTACTTTTGTGTATGTCGAGAAGCCAAAGTCGTCAAGGCAGGTTGTATTTTCACTTTCTTGAAGGTGGATAACAAATCTTGTCACTCATAGGAAAAGAAACATTCAAACATTATCCTGAATAAAGATGCTGATGCCTCAAATACGCCAAGTTACATCGACTTAAATAGCTGTGATTGCTTGTGCAAGGACACCTGATGACAAAAGAACATGCGTATTTCATTTGCGATAAGTAGGAATGTTCTCATGTGCGCGTTTGGCAATAAATGTGTCCTGCTAGGGACGGTTTTGTCGTCTGTTGATAACCTTTGCAAACAGTTTGGACCCAGATCTGGCATGACAAAAAGTCGGGCCTGATCTAGATCCGAACTGTTTGACATTCATACTGATTGAATCCCTCAAAACTTTGAAAGGAGTTTGTTTTAGCAGGTGAAAAAAAACCTGTACAATTATTCAGCATGCAAAGAGTACAACCCTTTACCTACCAGCCACGAAGTTGCCTGCTCCTTTGTTGTTTTAGGTATACTATAATGCATGAATGTACACGCTCGCCTGGGCCCTCGCTGCTCGCATATGTGACTTGTACCAAACTTTCATGAACGGTCCCTAAACTTTTGGCCTGAGCCTTCATCTACATCCCTGGCATCCCTTCTTTTTAGGGATTCGCTGTTCGCATATGCGTTAAGTACCAAACTTTCTTGAACTGGCTTATAAAATTTGACTGAGCCTTCATCTACATCCCTGCTTTTTAATGCGATTTGCAAAGGCCCTGGCGAGCGAGACTGTGCCAATGTGCAGTCTCGTCTGATCCTATGATGTTCTGTTAAGCGATAAGTACCAAACTCTTATGAACTTGCCTATAAAGCGTAAGTGAGTATGATCAGGAAGTACCATAATTACACACTTCAGACCAACCAACGGCACCTTGAGGAGCAGTCACAGAACATTTATAGTAGGAAGACATTTAAAGTAAGACACCATGCTCTCTCTTCCTCGTCAAGATGGCTGCATAACTAGAAAAAAAACACTAAGTAATGTATAACTAAGCAAGGACCAAATACGGAGTCCCCACAATCCAATGGGAGAAACATTAAAGAATGAATCAACAACAACAGAATCACCGGCTTAGAAGGGACAGAGTTGGTGGGCCTGAACCTTCATCTTCATCACTTCTTTTTTTCAGTGCGAGCAGCAAAGGTTGTGATGATACTGCGCAAATTTCAGGCTCATCTGAGCCTTCGCTGCTCGCATATGCGATACATGTGTAAGTACTAAACTCTCATGAACTAGGCCATAAAGTTCGGCTTGAACCTTCGTCTTTATTTTTGGTGAGGCGATAAGTACAAAACTCTCATGAATTGGCACATATATGTATCTACTGGCATGACCTTGGAAGGACACATGACAGACAAACAAGCTCTGTGAACAGTGCAACATTAAAACCTAGGAGAAGGATGCGATTCTTTACAGTCTTATCTATTTCCTTGTAGTTCGCTTACAGGTAACGACCTCATCTTGTTTGGCTCATCATAGTAAATCTAGACCCTAGCCCCAATGGGTAGTTGGGCATGTACGATTAACTCTTTCCTAACTAGCATAGCGTACTTGCTGGTAACCTATGCAAGCAGACCCAGATCAGGACTGACAAAAATAATTTTGAAAAAAGCCAGCAGACGCCAACAAATGCATGAATAATTACCCAGCGTGCAAAGAGTTAAAGAAGGGTTTGACGCACGTGCGATAAGTGCGATTAACGACGAGCAGTCAAATGCTCTGGAGAGACTGCACAGCTGGTCAGGATCACATGTGCCTTTTTGGTCACGCATGTGATAAGTAATTTAAAATTTTCATGGGCAGGTTTGTTACTGATGTGTAACCAGTGAAGACTCAAATGAGTTTGACCATCCTCACATTCTCACAAGCGCTTTCAATGCGTGCGCACAAAACCTATATACACCAAAATTTAGAACTGAAGCCTATTGGATAGTTGCGTCTACATGTTAAAAATGGTTACATGTATGTGAATATGTGATACATGTAAGTACACTGTGTGCAAGCACTAAATGCTCTTGCAAGATTTCACAGATGCGCTGGCTGGTTTGAGCCAATACTGGATACACACGAGATAAGTACAAATATCTCACAAAATGGGCGACTTTTTCAAATGAGAACAAACATCTGAGCAGCCTTTGCAGATCTTTCACTGTTTGCACTGGCACATCAAACACTAGGACAGTTTCACACACCCGTTTAAAATATTTGTAGCAGAAACATTCACACGTTGAGCGAAGGCTCTGGTGAGACTGCGCATATGTGCAGCAGGCTGACCAAGGCCTTTGCTGAACGCCCAGAAATAAGCACTAATTTTGAAGTAGGCTTTTGCACATGGACGCCAAGGAAGTGTTTGAACGAGCCAGCGCATCTGCATAGACTTAACAGAGCCACCACTATCTACAAACACAAAGTATGGTGGTATATGAAGGTTCACCTTTAAAACTTGAACTAGCCTCACAGGATAACTACGCATGCTCGTTTAATGAATAACTGTACGCATATATGAGATAGGTATCATTTTCTAATGTATCTGTTCCATGCACACCCAATGCAGGAAATGTGATAGTTAGCATATGCCTAAAACAAAGATTCGCATTAGCTTGCATAGTTTCACAGAGATGGTCAAATATTTCATTTGTGGCTGGTAAGTGTGTTTATTTGGTCTTCGCATTTGCTCAATAGCCAGTGTCGTATGTCATGGTTCTAAAACTAAGATATGTACACGTTAACTGCTTATTTCAAATCTCATCATTTACGAGGGTCAGTCAAAAATAACTGAGAGTTGGTTAATATCTTTTTACTGGGTTGGCAGTTTTCGCTGAAACTTTTAACACATATAGAATGAACCTTCGGGCTTCATTAAATATAGAAGTAGACGTTTTATCATCTTCAATGCGCTGTTGCTAGGCAACCGAAGACCGTCTCTCAGCGATGTGCGTTCGCGTTGACGACACTTCTGACTATGCAGCCATGAATTTTAAATCATTTCAAATCTAAAACAGTATAATAATGGAACTTTTATATCTCCAATTGTATCAAACAATGTGTTAACAATGTTTTGAAGAAGTGTAATAGATAGTAAATACAATACATGCAATGTTCGTTGCCTAGCAACCAAAATCGATAGAAATTCTAATTTTAACTAAAAGACGAGATTTTGTTGCTATGGCAACCGTTTATTCCTTGAAGTATTCAAGATATACATTCAGATATCAAAACCACTTACTAAATACAATGAAATGGTCATATGATAGGATACTTAGTTGATAATATTGCTCTAAAATGAACCGTAACTGGTGGGTGGGGTATATTTTGGGGTGATATTTTCAAAAAAAATTGTTAATTTTCCTCTTATTAATGTAATTAAATTCGAACGCCTCAATCTTAAAGACAAAGATTACTGTCCATTAGAGATCATTAAAGGATTAACTGATAAGGGACAGTTTCAGTAGCTCATAAAATTATAGGGACCTCAAGAGGGGACTTACCTGTATAAATCACAATTTCAATCACTAAGTTAAAGATCAATATTTTATCATAAAATACCAAATCCCTTCATGGGGCCACTTTATTGCCCCTGTAAGGAAGTCATTATCACCTCATTACGACTGTCCTTTTGATCTGCCCAGTATGACCCCTGGAGAGAGTCATAATGAGTGGTACCAGTATTATTGCTCAAATATTTATCTCTTTAAATTGCATTTAACAAAATACATTCACTTACTGTATTTGCAACAACTGCACAAGTTGATGTGATTTAAATTTTGTATAGTGTTTCCATGGCAACGCTTTATTCCAGCGTGAACGCATGACGTTATTTTACATTCTTCGGTTGCTAAGCAACAACAATCTATACTTTGCATGGTCTTGTGTATTGTATATTATGATGCAGGACAGATCTTTGCATGCATGTGCCTAATTTCACTAGTGTACGTTAGCCTACGTATGAGATATGAATCAACTCTCAGTTATTTTTGACTGACCCTCGTTGTATCCTGATTTCGCTATTACAATGGTTATACAAAAATTAGGATATTAATTGTTTCCATGTGTTATCTGCTCATCTAAAAAAGTAAAAAAAAAAGTTTTCTCTTTTTTTTGGCTATCTGGAATTTGTGGGATTCGAACCCATAACTTTGATATTCAAGAGCTGTAGTTGGCTTTGGAGAAAGCCTACCTTGCCCCTGAGCTATCTGGGCCTATTAATGTAAAGGATTAACATTTCTTTAAGTAAGTGATTTGTGTAGATTTTTTGTTTAAAGGGACATCACTATTCATGTTTAAGCAATTTAAATCATAACATTTAGCAAAAAACAAAACAATATACTCGATTTGCCCCAACGAAATTTCACAATGTTGAAATTTCAAGCTGTATTACATTTCTGTCTTCAAATTAATGAAGCAAATATCATAGAATGCTATATTCATTAGGTTATTTATAAACACTAACACTACTTATTTAATATTTCTGGCATACTTAATTTCCACTGAATTTAAAAATACCAGTATGTTTTGTTACTGTAGGCCACGCCTTACGAGCCTTTTTCCTATGAAGGCTCGTCAACAAGCGGATCCTCCGAGGGAGGATTCGCAAAGATAGCTCCCTCTTTCCATTTTTTTTATTATTTTTTTTTTTATTTTATTTTTTTATTTTTTTTGCAGGCCCCTGGGTTGGTCCTGGTATTTTTGCATTGGGGTTTGGGAACTCCCTGGGTGGTTACCAAATAATACTGGTATCCAATGGGAGATGAGCAATTATTTGGGTAACAAACCAGCATTAATCTTTCTATATAACAGCATAGAATCTCGCATCCAAATGATCTTATGTCTTTTTTCAAACTTTGAATTTGGCACTTACAATTTCGTGGAGGACAGCTTTAATATTTATAGTGCTTCATACAGAATTAATACATTTATATACTGATAGCTTAAACGATATGGTAAATAGTTTTAGATTCAGATTAACGAGGCCTCAATCTGATTTGAGTCGCCTCTTTCATCAAATGTTTTCATATGATATACGACTCAACCGTCTTTAGAAAAGTACATAATACAGGCAGTATTTCATTATTTAAAATAAGTTTCTTCTTCATTTGTTTAATAATTCAAGTAAGCAGTAAAAGGCGTTCACCAAGGCTCCTTATTGTGACCAAATGAATTAGTGCCCTGCACATTTATCTGGACACTTATCTTCTATAGACTATATAGGACAGCTCGCCAGATGCCTGATAGCAGAGGCAAAAAGAGAACGCTCTAATGAGCCTGTGCATCGATGTAGTTGAATAAGAATGACTGCATTTATCCTTATCAAATTAATAGAATTACTTGGTAAAACAGCAATGATGAGATGAAGTCGATGTATCGTTATTTCGGCGTTATTAACTTGCATTGATACCAATTTTGACTGAACGGAATGTTGCTACTGTTGGGGAGTTTGGCACATAAAAGGACATTCCTATTTTGGTAGGCCACGAAAATAGTACCTATTAACATTTTGAAATTCACAGTTCCTGTGTCCTCTATTCGGTAAGTGAATGCTCAATTGGAATTTAAACTTTCATAGGTGTATGCATTGATGCATGTTTGTCGTGTTGTTGAAAGCAAATGCATCTTTGTGTGGACTATTTTGTCACAGTAAATAGAGCCGACTACCATGGTAACGTATGACGCTGGTCTGATTTCCGGTTTACTTTTGTGTATGTCGAGAAGCCAAAGTCGTCAAGGCAGGTTGTATTTTCACTTTCTTGAAGGTGGATAACAAATCTTGTCACTCATAGGAAAAGAAACATTCAAACATTATCCTGAATAAAGATGCTGATGCCTCAAATACGCCAAGTTACATCGACTTAAATAGCTGTGATTGCTTGTGCAAGGACACCTGATGACAAAAGAACATGCGTATTTCATTTGCGATAAGTAGGAATGTTCTCATGTGCGCGTTTGGCAATAAATGTGTCCTGCTAGGGACGGTTTTGTCGTCTGTTGATAACCTTTGCAAACAGTTTGGACCCAGATCTGGCATGACAAAAAGTCGGGCCTGATCTAGATCCGAACTGTTTGACATTCATACTGATTGAATCCCTCAAAACTTTGAAAGGAGTTTGTTTTAGCAGGTGAAAAAAACCCTGTACAATTATTCAGCATGCAAAGAGTACAACCCTTTACCTACCAGCCACGAAGTTGCCTGCTCCTTTGTTGTTTTAGGTATACTATAATGCATGAATGTACACGCTCGCCTGGGCCCTCGCTGCTCGCATATGTGACTTGTACCAAACTTTCATGAACGGTCCCTAAACTTTTGGCCTGAGCCTTCATCTACATCCCTGGCATCCCTTCTTTTTAGGGATTCGCTGTTCGCATATGCGTTAAGTACCAAACTTTCTTGAACTGGCTTATAAAATTTGACTGAGCCTTCATCTACATCCCTGCTTTTTAATGCGATTTGCAAAGGCCCTGGCGAGCGAGACTGTGCCAATGTGCAGTCTCGTCTGATCCTATGATGTTCTGTTAAGCGATAAGTACCAAACTCTTATGAACTTGCCTATAAAGCGTAAGTGAGTATGATCAGGAAGTACCATAATTACACACTTCAGACCAACCAACGGCACCTTGAGGAGCAGTCACAGAACATTTATAGTAGGAAGACATTTAAAGTAAGACACCATGCTCTCTCTTCCTCGTCAAGATGGCTGCATAACTAGAAAAAAAACACTAAGTAATGTATAACTAAGCAAGGACCAAATACGGAGTCCCCACAATCCAATGGGAGAAACATTAAAGAATGAATCAACAACAACAGAATCACCGGCTTAGAAGGGACAGAGTTGGTGGGCCTGAACCTTCATCTTCATCACTTCTTTTTTTCAGTGCGAGCAGCAAAGTTTGTGATGATACTGCGCAAATTTCAGGCTCATCTGAGCCTTCGCTGCTCGCATATGCGATACATGTGTAAGTACTAAACTCTCATGAACTAGGCCATAAAGTTCGGCTTGAACCTTCGTCTTTATTTTTGGTGAGGCGATAAGTACAAAACTCTCATGAATTGGCACATATATGTATCTACTGGCATGACCTTGGAAGGACACATGACAGACAAACAAGCTCTGTGAACAGTGCAACATTAAAACCTAGGAGAAGGATGCGATTCTTTACAGTCTTATCTATTTCCTTGTAGTTCGCTTACAGGTAACGACCTCATCTTGTTTGGCTCATCATAGTAAATCTAGACCCTAGCCCCAATGGGTAGTTGGGCATGTACGATTAACTCTTTCCTAACTAGCATAGCGTACTTGCTGGTAACCTATGCAAGCAGTTTGGACCCAGATCAGGACTGACAAAAATAATTTTGAAAAAAGCCAGCAGACGCCAACAAATGCATGAATAATTACCCAGCGTGCAAAGAGTTAAAGAAGGGTTTGACGCACGTGCGATAAGTGCGATTAAACGACGAGCAGTCAAATGCTCTGGAGAGACTGCACAGCTGGTCAGGATCACATGTGCCTTTTTGGTCACGCATGTGATAAGTAATTTAAAATTTTCATGGGCAGGTTTGTTACTGATGTGTAACCAGTGAAGACTCAAATGAGTTTGACCATCCTCACATTCTCACAAGCGCTTTCAATGCGTGCGCACAAAACCTATATACACCAAAATTTAGAACTGAAGTCTATTGGATAGTTGCGTCTACATGTTAAAAATGGTTACATGTATGTGAATATGTGATACATGTAAGTACACTGTGTGCAAGCAGTAAATGCTCTTGCAAGATTTCACAGATGCGCTGGCTGGTTTGAGCCAATACTGGATACACACGAGATAAGTACAAATATCTCACAAAATGGGCGACTTTTTCAAATGAGAACAAACATCTGAGCAGCCTTTGCAGATCTTTCACTGTTTGCACTGGCACATCAAACACCAGGACAGTTTCACACACCCGTTTAAAATATTTGTAGCAGATACATTCACACGTTGAGCGAAGGCTCTGGTGAGACTGCGCATATGTGCAGCAGGCTGACCAAGGCCTTTGCTGAACGCCCAGAAATAAGCACTAATTTTGAAGTAGGCTTTTGCACATGGACGCCAAGGAAGTGTTTGAACGAGCCAGCGCATCTGCATAGACTTAACAGAGCCACCACTAACCACAAACACAAAGTATGGTGGTATATGAAGGTTCACCTTTAAAACTTGAACTAGCCTCACAGGATAACTACGCATGCTCGTTTAATGAATAACTGTACGCATATATGAGATAGGTATCATTTTCTAATGTATCTGTTCCGTGCACACCCAATGCAGGAAATGTGATAGTTAGCATATGCCTAAAACAAAGATTCGCATTAGCTTGCATAGTTTCACAGAGATGGTCAAATATTTCATTTGTGGCTGGTAAGTGTGTTTATTTGGTCTTCGCATTTGCTCAATAGCCAGTGTCGTATGTCATGGTTCTAAAACTAAGATATGTACACGTTAACTGCTTAATTTAAATCTCATCATTTACGAGGGTCAGTCAAAAATAACTGAGAGTTGGTTAATATCTTTTTACTGGGTTGGCAGTTTTCGCTGAAACTTTTAACACATATAGAATGAACCTTCGGGCTTCATTAAATATAGAAGTAGACGTTTAATCATCTTCAATGCGCTGTTGCTAGGCAACGGAAGACCGTCTCTCAGCGATGTGCGTTCGCGTTGACGACACTTCTGACTATGCAGCCATGAATTTAAAATCATTTCAAATCTAAAACAGTATAATAATGGAACTTTTATATCTCCAATTGTATCAAACAATGTGTTAACAATGTTTTGAAGAAGTGTAATAGATAGTAAATACAATACATGCAATGTTCGTTGCCTAGCAACCAAAATCGATAGAAATTCTAATTTTAACTAAAAGACGAGATTTTGTTGCTATGGCAACCGTTTATTCCTTGAAGTATTCAAGATATACATTCAGATATCAAAACCACTTACTAAATACAATGAAATGGTCATATGATAGGATACTTAGTTGATAATATTGCTCTAAAATGAACCGTAACTGGTGGGTGGGGTATATTTTGGGGTGATATTTTCAAAAAAAATTGTTAATTTTCCTCTTATTAATGTAATTAAATTCGAACGCCTCAATCTTAAATTGCATTTAACAAAATACATTCACTTACTGTATTTGCAACAACTGCACAAGTTGATGTGATTTAAATTTTGTATAGTGTTTCCATGGCAACGCTTTATTCCAGCGTGAATGCATGACGTTATTTCACATTCTTCGGTTGCTAAGCAACAACAATCTATACTTTGCATGGTCTTGTGTATTGTATATTATGATGCAGGACAGATCATTGCATGCATGTGCCTAATTTCACTAGTGTACGTTAGCCTACGTATGAGATATGAATCAACTCTCAGTTATTTTTGACTGACCCTCGTTGTATCCTGATTTCGCTATTACAATGGTTATACAAAAATTAGGATATTAATTGTTTCCATGTGTTATCTGCTCATCTAAAAAAGTAAAAAAAAAAGTTTTCTCTTTTTTTTGGCTATCTGGAATTTGTGGGATTCGAACCCATAACTTTGATATTCAAGAGCTGTAGTTGGCTTTTGGAGAAAGCCTACCTTGCCCCTGAGCTATCTGGGCCTATTAATGTAAAGGATTAACATTTCTTTAAGTAAGTGATTTGTGTAGATTTTTTGTTTAAAGGGACATCACTATTGATGTTTAAGCAATTTAAATCATAACATTTAGCAAAAAACAAAACAATATACTCGATTTGCCCCAACGAAATTTCACAATGTTGAAATTTCAAGTTGTATTACATTTCTGTCTTCAAATTAATGAAGCAAATATCATAGAATGCTATATTCATTAGGTTATTTATAAACACTAACACTACTTATTTAATATTTCTGGCATACTTAATTTCCACTGAATTTGAAAATACCAGTATGTTTTGTTACTGTAGGCCACGCCTTACGAACCTTTTTCCTATGAAGGCTCGTCAACAAGCGGATCCTCCGAGGGAGGATTCGCAAAGATAGCTCCCTCTTTCCATTTTTTTTATTATTTTTTTTTCATTTTTTTTTTGCAGGCCCCTGGGCTGGTCCTGGTATTTTTGCATTGGGGTTTGGGAACTCCCTGGGTGGTTACCAAATAATACTGGTATCCAATGGGAGATGAGCAATTATTTGGGAAACAAACCAGCATTAATCTTTCTATATAACAGCATAGAATCTCGCATCCAAATGATCTTATGTCTTTTTTCAAACTTTGAATTTGGCACTTACAATTTCGTGGAGGACAGCTTTAATATTTATAGTGCTTCATACAGAATTAATACATTTATATACTGATAGCTTAAACGATATGGTAAATAGTTTTAGATTCAGATTAACGAGGCCTCAATCTGATTTGAGTCGCCTCTTTCATCAAATGTTTTCATATGATATACGACTCAACCGTCTTTAGAAAAGTACATAATACAGGCAGTATTTCATTATTTAAAATAAGTTTCTTCTTCATTTGTTTAATAATTCAAGTAAGCAGTAAAAGGCGTTCACCAAGGCTCCTTATTGTGACCAAATGAATTAGTGCCCTGCACATTTATCTGGACACTTATCTTCTATAGACTATATAGGACAGCTCGCCAGATGCCTGATAGCAGAGGCAAAAAGAGAACGCTCTAATGAGCCTGTGCATCGATGTAGTTGAATAAGAATGACTGCATTTATCCTTATCAAATTAATAGAATTACTTGGTAAAACAGCAATGATGAGATGAAGTCGATGTATCGTTATTTCGGCGTTATTAACTTGCATTGATACCAATTTTGACTGAACGGAATGTTGCTACTGTTGGGGAGTTTGGCACATAAAAGGACATTCCTATTTTGGTAGGCCACGAAAATAGTACCTATTAACATTTTGAAATTCACAGTTCCTGTGTCCTCTATTCGGTAAGTGAATGCTCAATTGGAATTTAAACTTTCATAGGTGTATGCATTGATGCATGTTTGTCGTGTTGTTGAAAGCAAATGCATCTTTGTGTGGACTATTTTGTCACAGTAAATAGAGCCGACTACCATGGTAACGTATGACGCTGGTCTGATTTCCGGTTTACTTTTGTGTATGTCGAGAAGCCAAAGTCGTCAAGGCAGGTTGTATTTTCACTTTCTTGAAGGTGGATAACAAATCTTGTCACTCATAGGAAAAGAAACATTCAAACATTATCCTGAATAAAGATGCTGATGCCTCAAATACGCCAAGTTACATCGACTTAAATAGCTGTGATTGCTTGTGCAAGGACACCTGATGACAAAAGAACATGCGTATTTCATTTGCGATAAGTAGGAATGTTCTCATGTGCGCGTTTGGCAATAAATGTGTCCTGCTAGGGACGGTTTTGTCGTCTGTTGATAACCTTTGCAAACAGTTTGGACCCAGATCTGGCATGACAAAAAGTCGGGCCTGATCTAGATCCGAACTGTTTGACATTCATACTGATTGAATCCCTCAAAACTTTGAAAGGAGTTTGTTTTAGCAGGTGAAAAAAAACCTGTACAATTATTCAGCATGCAAAGAGTACAACCCTTTACCTACCAGCCACGAAGTTGCCTGCTCCTTTGTTGTTTTAGGTATACTATAATGCATGAATGTACACGCTCGCCTGGGCCCTCGCTGCTCGCATATGTGACTTGTACCAAACTTTCATGAACGGTCCCTAAACTTTTGGCCTGAGCCTTCATCTACATCCCTGGCATCCCTTCTTTTTAGGGATTCGCTGTTCGCATATGCGTTAAGTACCAAACTTTCTTGAACTGGCTTATAAAATTTGACTGAGCCTTCATCTACATCCCTGCTTTTTAATGCGATTTGCAAAGGCCCTGGCGAGCGAGACTGTGCCAATGTGCAGTCTCGTCTGATCCTATGATGTTCTGTTAAGCGATAAGTACCAAACTCTTATGAACTTGCCTATAAAGCGTAAGTGAGTATGATCAGGAAGTACCATAATTACACACTTCAGACCAACCAACGGCACCTTGAGGAGCAGTCACAGAACATTTATAGTAGGAAGACATTTAAAGTAAGACACCATGCTCTCTCTTCCTCGTCAAGATGGCTGCATAACTAGAAAAAAAACACTAAGTAATGTATAACTAAGCAAGGACCAAATACGGAGTCCCCACAATCCAATGGGAGAAACATTAAAGAATGAATCAACAACAACAGAATCACCGGCTTAGAAGGGACAGAGTTGGTGGGCCTGAACCTTCATCTTCATCACTTCTTTTTTTCAGTGCGAGCAGCAAAGTTTGTGATGATACTGCGCAAATTTCAGGCTCATCTGAGCCTTCGCTGCTCGCATATGCGATACATGTGTAAGTACTAAACTCTCATGAACTAGGCCATAAAGTTCGGCTTGAACCTTCGTCTTTATTTTTGGTGAGGCGATAAGTACAAAACTCTCATGAATTGGCACATATATGTATCTACTGGCATGACCTTGGAAGGACACATGACAGACAAACAAGCTCTGTGAACAGTGCAACATTAAAACCTAGGAGAAGGATGCGATTCTTTACAGTCTTATCTATTTCCTTGTAGTTCGCTTACAGGTAACGACCTCATCTTGTTTGGCTCATCATAGTAAATCTAGACCCTAGCCCCAATGGGTAGTTGGGCATGTACGATTAACTCTTTCCTAACTAGCATAGCGTACTTGCTGGTAACCTATGCAAGCAGTTTGGACCCAGATCAGGACTGACAAAAATAATTTTGAAAAAAGCCAGCAGACGCCAACAAATGCATGAATAATTACCCAGCGTGCAAAGAGTTAAAGAAGGGTTTGACGCACGTGCGATAAGTGCGATTAAACGACGAGCAGTCAAATGCTCTGGAGAGACTGCACAGCTGGTCAGGATCACATGTGCCTTTTTGGTCACGCATGTGATAAGTAATTTAAAATTTTCATGGGCAGGTTTGTTACTGATGTGTAACCAGTGAAGACTCAAATGAGTTTGACCATCCTCACATTCTCACAAGCGCTTTCAATGCGTGCGCACAAAACCTATATACACCAAAATTTAGAACTGAAGTCTATTGGATAGTTGCGTCTACATGTTAAAAATGGTTACATGTATGTGAATATGTGATACATGTAAGTACACTGTGTGCAAGCAGTAAATGCTCTTGCAAGATTTCACAGATGCGCTGGCTGGTTTGAGCCAATACTGGATACACACGAGATAAGTACAAATATCTCACAAAATGGGCGACTTTTTCAAATGAGAACAAACATCTGAGCAGCCTTTGCAGATCTTTCACTGTTTGCACTGGCACATCAAACACCAGGACAGTTTCACACACCCGTTTAAAATATTTGTAGCAGATACATTCACACGTTGAGCGAAGGCTCTGGTGAGACTGCGCATATGTGCAGCAGGCTGACCAAGGCCTTTGCTGAACGCCCAGAAATAAGCACTAATTTTGAAGTAGGCTTTTGCACATGGACGCCAAGGAAGTGTTTGAACGAGCCAGCGCATCTGCATAGACTTAACAGAGCCACCACTAACCACAAACACAAAGTATGGTGGTATATGAAGGTTCACCTTTAAAACTTGAACTAGCCTCACAGGATAACTACGCATGCTCGTTTAATGAATAACTGTACGCATATATGAGATAGGTATCATTTTCTAATGTATCTGTTCCGTGCACACCCAATGCAGGAAATGTGATAGTTAGCATATGCCTAAAACAAAGATTCGCATTAGCTTGCATAGTTTCACAGAGATGGTCAAATATTTCATTTGTGGCTGGTAAGTGTGTTTATTTGGTCTTCGCATTTGCTCAATAGCCAGTGTCGTATGTCATGGTTCTAAAACTAAGATATGTACACGTTAACTGCTTAATTTAAATCTCATCATTTACGAGGGTCAGTCAAAAATAACTGAGAGTTGGTTAATATCTTTTTACTGGGTTGGCAGTTTTCGCTGAAACTTTTAACACATATAGAATGAACCTTCGGGCTTCATTAAATATAGAAGTAGACGTTTAATCATCTTCAATGCGCTGTTGCTAGGCAACGGAAGACCGTCTCTCAGCGATGTGCGTTCGCGTTGACGACACTTCTGACTATGCAGCCATGAATTTAAAATCATTTCAAATCTAAAACAGTATAATAATGGAACTTTTATATCTCCAATTGTATCAAACAATGTGTTAACAATGTTTTGAAGAAGTGTAATAGATAGTAAATACAATACATGCAATGTTCGTTGCCTAGCAACCAAAATCGATAGAAATTCTAATTTTAACTAAAAGACGAGATTTTGTTGCTATGGCAACCGTTTATTCCTTGAAGTATTCAAGATATACATTCAGATATCAAAACCACTTACTAAATACAATGAAATGGTCATATGATAGGATACTTAGTTGATAATATTGCTCTAAAATGAACCGTAACTGGTGGGTGGGGTATATTTTGGGGTGATATTTTCAAAAAAAATTGTTAATTTTCCTCTTATTAATGTAATTAAATTCGAACGCCTCAATCTTAAATTGCATTTAACAAAATACATTCACTTACTGTATTTGCAACAACTGCACAAGTTGATGTGATTTAAATTTTGTATAGTGTTTCCATGGCAACGCTTTATTCCAGCGTGAATGCATGACGTTATTTCACATTCTTCGGTTGCTAAGCAACAACAATCTATACTTTGCATGGTCTTGTGTATTGTATATTATGATGCAGGACAGATCATTGCATGCATGTGCCTAATTTCACTAGTGTACGTTAGCCTACGTATGAGATATGAATCAACTCTCAGTTATTTTTGACTGACCCTCGTTGTATCCTGATTTCGCTATTACAATGGTTATACAAAAATTAGGATATTAATTGTTTCCATGTGTTATCTGCTCATCTAAAAAAGTAAAAAAAAAGTTTTCTCTTTTTTTTGGCTATCTGGAATTTGTGGGATTCGAACCCATAACTTTGATATTCAAGAGCTGTAGTTGGCTTTGGAGAAAGCCTACCTTGCCCCTGAGCTATCTGGGCCTATTAATGTAAAGGATTAACATTTCTTTAAGTAAGTGATTTGTGTAGATTTTTTGTTTAAAGGGACATCACTATTGATGTTTAAGCAATTTAAATCATAACATTTAGCAAAAAACAAAACAATATACTCGATTTGCCCCAACGAAATTTCACAATGTTGAAATTTCAAGTTGTATTACATTTCTGTCTTCAAATTAATGAAGCAAATATCATAGAATGCTATATTCATTAGGTTATTTATAAACACTAACACTACTTATTTAATATTTCTGGCATACTTAATTTCCACTGAATTTGAAAATACCAGTATGTTTTGTTACTGTAGGCCACGCCTTACGAACCTTTTTCCTATGAAGGCTCGTCAACAAGCGGATCCTCCGAGGGAGGATTCGCAAAGATAGCTCCCTCTTTCCATTTTTTTTATTATTTTTTTTTCATTTTTTTTTTGCAGGCCCCTGGGCTGGTCCTGGTATTTTTGCATTGGGGTTTGGGAACTCCCTGGGTGGTTACCAAATAATACTGGTATCCAATGGGAGATGAGCAATTATTTGGGAAACAAACCAGCATTAATCTTTCTATATAACAGCATAGAATCTCGCATCCAAATGATCTTATGTCTTTTTTCAAACTTTGAATTTGGCACTTACAATTTCGTGGAGAACAGCTTTAATATTTATAGTGCTTCATACAGAATTAATACATTTATATACTGATAGCTTAAACGATATGGTAAATAGTTTTAGATTCAGATTAACGAGGCCTCAATCTGATTTGAGTCGCCTCTTTCATCAAATGTTTTCATATGATATACGACTCAACCGTCTTTAGAAAAGTACATAATACAGGCAGTATTTCATTATTTAAAATAAGTTTCTTCTTCATTTGTTTAATAATTCAAGTAAGCAGTAAAAGGCGTTCACCAAGGCTCCTTATTGTGACCAAATGAATTAGTGCCCTGCACATTTATCTGGACACTTATCTTCTATAGACTATATAGGACAGCTCGCCAGATGCCTGATAGCAGAGGCAAAAAGAGAACGCTCTAATGAGCCTGTGCATCGATGTAGTTGAATAAGAATGACTGCATTTATCCTTATCAAATTAATAGAATTACTTGGTAAAACAGCAATGATGAGATGAAGTCGATGTATCGTTATTTCGGCGTTATTAACTTGCATTGATACCAATTTTGACTGAACGGAATGTTGCTACTGTTGGGGAGTTTGGCACATAAAAGGACATTCCTATTTTGGTAGGCCACGAAAATAGTACCTATTAACATTTTGAAATTCACAGTTCCTGTGTCCTCTATTCGGTAAGTGAATGCTCAATTGGAATTTAAACTTTCATAGGTGTATGCATTGATGCATGTTTGTCGTGTTGTTGAAAGCAAATGCATCTTTGTGTGGACTATTTTGTCACAGTAAATAGAGCCGACTACCATGGTAACGTATGACGCTGGTCTGATTTCCGGTTTACTTTTGTGTATGTCGAGAAGCCAAAGTCGTCAAGGCAGGTTGTATTTTCACTTTCTTGAAGGTGGATAACAAATCTTGTCACTCATAGGAAAAGAAACATTCAAACATTATCCTGAATAAAGATGCTGATGCCTCAAATACGCCAAGTTACATCGACTTAAATAGCTGTGATTGCTTGTGCAAGGACACCTGATGACAAAAGAACATGCGTATTTCATTTGCGATAAGTAGGAATGTTCTCATGTGCGCGTTTGGCAATAAATGTGTCCTGCTAGGGACGGTTTTGTCGTCTGTTGATAACCTTTGCAAACAGTTTGGACCCAGATCTGGCATGACAAAAAGTCGGGCCTGATCTAGATCCGAACTGTTTGACATTCATACTGATTGAATCCCTCAAAACTTTGAAAGGAGTTTGTTTTAGCAGGTGAAAAAAAACCTGTACAATTATTCAGCATGCAAAGAGTACAACCCTTTACCTACCAGCCACGAAGTTGCCTGCTCCTTTGTTGTTTTAGGTATACTATAATGCATGAATGTACACGCTCGCCTGGGCCCTCGCTGCTCGCATATGTGACTTGTACCAAACTTTCATGAACGGTCCCTAAACTTTTGGCCTGAGCCTTCATCTACATCCCTGGCATCCCTTCTTTTTAGGGATTCGCTGTTCGCATATGCGTTAAGTACCAAACTTTCTTGAACTGGCTTATAAAATTTGACTGAGCCTTCATCTACATCCCTGCTTTTTAATGCGATTTGCAAAGGCCCTGGCGAGCGAGACTGTGCCAATGTGCAGTCTCGTCTGATCCTATGATGTTCTGTTAAGCGATAAGTACCAAACTCTTATGAACTTGCCTATAAAGCGTAAGTGAGTATGATCAGGAAGTACCATAATTACACACTTCAGACCAACCAACGGCACCTTGAGGAGCAGTCACAGAACATTTATAGTAGGAAGACATTTAAAGTAAGACACCATGCTCTCTCTTCCTCGTCAAGATGGCTGCATAACTAGAAAAAAAACACTAAGTAATGTATAACTAAGCAAGGACCAAATACGGAGTCCCCACAATCCAATGGGAGAAACATTAAAGAATGAATCAACAACAACAGAATCACCGGCTTAGAAGGGACAGAGTTGGTGGGCCTGAACCTTCATCTTCATCACTTCTTTTTTTCAGTGCGAGCAGCAAAGGTTGTGATGATACTGCGCAAATTTCAGGCTCATCTGAGCCTTCGCTGCTCGCATATGCGATACATGTGTAAGTACTAAACTCTCATGAACTAGGCCATAAAGTTCGGCTTGAACCTTCGTCTTTATTTTTGGTGAGGCGATAAGTACAAAACTCTCATGAATTGGCACATATATGTATCTACTGGCATGACCTTGGAAGGACACATGACAGACAAACAAGCTCTGTGAACAGTGCAACATTAAAACCTAGGAGAAGGATGCGATTCTTTACAGTCTTATCTATTTCCTTGTAGTTCGCTTACAGGTAACGACCTCATCTTGTTTGGCTCATCATAGTAAATCTAGACCCTAGCCCCAATGGGTAGTTGGGCATGTACGATTAACTCTTTCCTAACTAGCATAGCGTACTTGCTGGTAACCTATGCAAGCAGTTTGGACCCAGATCAGGACTGACAAAAATAATTTTGAAAAAAGCCAGCAGACGCCAACAAATGCATGAATAATTACCCAGCGTGCAAAGAGTTAAAGAAGGGTTTGACGCACGTGCGATAAGTGCGATTAAACGACGAGCAGTCAAATGCTCTGGAGAGACTGCACAGCTGGTCAGGATCACATGTGCCTTTTTGGTCACGCATGTGATAAGTAATTTAAAATTTTCATGGGCAGGTTTGTTACTGATGTGTAACCAGTGAAGACTCAAATGAGTTTGACCATCCTCACATTCTCACAAGCGCTTTCAATGCGTGCGCACAAAACCTATATACACCAAAATTTAGAACTGAAGTCTATTGGATAGTTGCGTCTACATGTTAAAAATGGTTACATGTATGTGAATATGTGATACATGTAAGTACACTGTGTGCAAGCAGTAAATGCTCTTGCAAGATTTCACAGATGCGCTGGCTGGTTTGAGCCAATACTGGATACACACGAGATAAGTACAAATATCTCACAAAATGGGCGACTTTTTCAAATGAGATCAAACATCTGAGCAGCCTTTGCAGATCTTTCACTGTTTGCACTGGCACATCAAACACCAGGACAGTTTCACACACCCGTTTAAAATATTTGTAGCAGATACATTCACACGTTGAGCGAAGGCTCTGGTGAGACTGCGCATATGTGCAGCAGGCTGACCAAGGCCTTTGCTGAACGCCCAGAAATAAGCACTAATTTTGAAGTAGGCTTTTGCACATGGACGCCAAGGAAGTGTTTGAACGAGCCAGCGCATCTGCATAGACTTAACAGAGCCACCACTAACCACAAACACAAAGTATGGTGGTATATGAAGGTTCACCTTTAAAACTTGAACTAGCCTCACAGGATAACTACGCATGCTCGTTTAATGAATAACTGTACGCATATATGAGATAGGTATCATTTTCTAATGTATCTGTTCCGTGCACACCCAATGCAGGAAATGTGATAGTTAGCATATGCCTAAAACAAAGATTCGCATTAGCTTGCATAGTTTCACAGAGATGGTCAAATATTTCATTTGTGGCTGGTAAGTGTGTTTATTTGGTCTTCGCATTTGCTCAATAGCCAGTGTCGTATGTCATGGTTCTAAAACTAAGATATGTACACGTTAACTGCTTAATTTAAATCTCATCATTTACGAGGGTCAGTCAAAAATAACTGAGAGTTGGTTAATATCTTTTTACTGGGTTGGCAGTTTTCGCTGAAACTTTTAACACATATAGAATGAACCTTCGGGCTTCATTAAATATAGAAGTAGACGTTTAATCATCTTCAATGCGCTGTTGCTAGGCAACGGAAGACCGTCTCTCAGCGATGTGCGTTCGCGTTGACGACACTTCTGACTATGCAGCCATGAATTTAAAATCATTTCAAATCTAAAACAGTATAATAATGGAATTTTTATATCTCCAATTGTATCAAACAATGTGTTAACAATGTTTTGAAGAAGTGTAATAGATAGTAAATACAATACATGCAATGTTCGTTGCCTAGCAACCAAAATCGATAGAAATTCTAATTTTAACTAAAAGACGAGATTTTGTTGCTATGGCAACCGTTTATTCCTTGAAGTATTCAAGATATACATTCAGATATCAAAACCACTTACTAAATACAATGAAATGGTCATATGATAGGATACTTAGTTGATAATATTGCTCTAAAATGAACCGTAACTGGTGGGTGGGGTATATTTTGGGGTGATATTTTCAAAAAAAATTGTTAATTTTCCTCTTATTAATGTAATTAAATTCGAACGCCTCAATCTTAAATTGCATTTAACAAAATACATTCACTTACTGTATTTGCAACAACTGCACAAGTTGATGTGATTTAAATTTTGTATAGTGTTTCCATGGCAACGCTTTATTCCAGCGTGAATGCATGACGTTATTTCACATTCTTCGGTTGCTAAGCAACAACAATCTATACTTTGCATGGTCTTGTGTATTGTATATTATGATGCAGGACAGATCATTGCATGCATGTGCCTAATTTCACTAGTGTACGTTAGCCTACGTATGAGATATGAATCAACTCTCAGTTATTTTTGACTGACCCTCGTTGTATCCTGATTTCGCTATTACAATGGTTATACAAAAATTAGGATATTAATTGTTTCCATGTGTTATCTGCTCATCTAAAAAAGTAAAAAAAAAGTTTTCTCTTTTTTTTGGCTATCTGGAATTTGTGGGATTCGAACCCATAACTTTGATATTCAAGAGCTGTAGTTGGCTTTGGAGAAAGCCTACCTTGCCCCTGAGCTATCTGGGCCTATTAATGTAAAGGATTAACATTTCTTTAAGTAAGTGATTTGTGTAGATTTTTTGTTTAAAGGGACATCACTATTGATGTTTAAGCAATTTAAATCATAACATTTAGCAAAAAACAAAACAATATACTCGATTTGCCCCAACGAAATTTCACAATGTTGAAATTTCAAGTTGTATTACATTTCTGTCTTCAAATTAATGAAGCAAATATCATAGAATGCTATATTCATTAGGTTATTTATAAACACTAACACTACTTATTTAATATTTCTGGCATACTTAATTTCCACTGAATTTGAAAATACCAGTATGTTTTGTTACTGTAGGCCACGCCTTACGAACCTTTTTCCTATGAAGGCTCGTCAACAAGCGGATCCTCCGAGGGAGGATTCGCAAAGATAGCTCCCTCTTTCCATTTTTTTTATTATTTTTTTTTCATTTTTTTTTTGCAGGCCCCTGGGCTGGTCCTGGTATTTTTGCATTGGGGTTTGGGAACTCCCTGGGTGGTTACCAAATAATACTGGTATCCAATGGGAGATGAGCAATTATTTGGGAAACAAACCAGCATTAATCTTTCTATATAACAGCATAGAATCTCGCATCCAAATGATCTTATGTCTTTTTTCAAACTTTGAATTTGGCACTTACAATTTCGTGGAGGACAGCTTTAATATTTATAGTGCTTCATACAGAATTAATACATTTATATACTGATAGCTTAAACGATATGGTAAATAGTTTTAGATTCAGATTAACGAGGCCTCAATCTGATTTGAGTCGCCTCTTTCATCAAATGTTTTCATATGATATACGACTCAACCGTCTTTAGAAAAGTACATAATACAGGCAGTATTTCATTATTTAAAATAAGTTTCTTCTTCATTTGTTTAATAATTCAAGTAAGCAGTAAAAGGCGTTCACCAAGGCTCCTTATTGTGACCAAATGAATTAGTGCCCTGCACATTTATCTGGACACTTATCTTCTATAGACTATATAGGACAGCTCGCCAGATGCCTGATAGCAGAGGCAAAAAGAGAACGCTCTAATGAGCCTGTGCATCGATGTAGTTGAATAAGAATGACTGCATTTATCCTTATCAAATTAATAGAATTACTTGGTAAAACAGCAATGATGAGATGAAGTCGATGTATCGTTATTTCGGCGTTATTAACTTGCATTGATACCAATTTTGACTGAACGGAATGTTGCTACTGTTGGGGAGTTTGGCACATAAAAGGACATTCCTATTTTGGTAGGCCACGAAAATAGTACCTATTAACATTTTGAAATTCACAGTTCCTGTGTCCTCTATTCGGTAAGTGAATGCTCAATTGGAATTTAAACTTTCATAGGTGTATGCATTGATGCATGTTTGTCGTGTTGTTGAAAGCAAATGCATCTTTGTGTGGACTATTTTGTCACAGTAAATAGAGCCGACTACCATGGTAACGTATGACGCTGGTCTGATTTCCGGTTTACTTTTGTGTATGTCGAGAAGCCAAAGTCGTCAAGGCAGGTTGTATTTTCACTTTCTTGAAGGTGGATAACAAATCTTGTCACTCATAGGAAAAGAAACATTCAAACATTATCCTGAATAAAGATGCTGATGCCTCAAATACGCCAAGTTACATCGACTTAAATAGCTGTGATTGCTTGTGCAAGGACACCTGATGACAAAAGAACATGCGTATTTCATTTGCGATAAGTAGGAATGTTCTCATGTGCGCGTTTGGCAATAAATGTGTCCTGCTAGGGACGGTTTTGTCGTCTGTTGATAACCTTTGCAAACAGTTTGGACCCAGATCTGGCATGACAAAAAGTCGGGCCTGATCTAGATCCGAACTGTTTGACATTCATACTGATTGAATCCCTCAAAACTTTGAAAGGAGTTTGTTTTAGCAGGTGAAAAAAAACCTGTACAATTATTCAGCATGCAAAGAGTACAACCCTTTACCTACCAGCCACGAAGTTGCCTGCTCCTTTGTTGTTTTAGGTATACTATAATGCATGAATGTACACGCTCGCCTGGGCCCTCGCTGCTCGCATATGTGACTTGTACCAAACTTTCATGAACGGTCCCTAAACTTTTGGCCTGAGCCTTCATCTACATCCCTGGCATCCCTTCTTTTTAGGGATTCGCTGTTCGCATATGCGTTAAGTACCAAACTTTCTTGAACTGGCTTATAAAATTTGACTGAGCCTTCATCTACATCCCTGCTTTTTAATGCGATTTGCAAAGGCCCTGGCGAGCGAGACTGTGCCAATGTGCAGTCTCGTCTGATCCTATGATGTTCTGTTAAGCGATAAGTACCAAACTCTTATGAACTTGCCTATAAAGCGTAAGTGAGTATGATCAGGAAGTACCATAATTACACACTTCAGACCAACCAACGGCACCTTGAGGAGCAGTCACAGAACATTTATAGTAGGAAGACATTTAAAGTAAGACACCATGCTCTCTCTTCCTCGTCAAGATGGCTGCATAACTAGAAAAAAAACACTAAGTAATGTATAACTAAGCAAGGACCAAATACGGAGTCCCCACAATCCAATGGGAGAAACATTAAAGAATGAATCAACAACAACAGAATCACCGGCTTAGAAGGGACAGAGTTGGTGGGCCTGAACCTTCATCTTCATCACTTCTTTTTTTCAGTGCGAGCAGCAAAGTTTGTGATGATACTGCGCAAATTTCAGGCTCATCTGAGCCTTCGCTGCTCGCATATGCGATACATGTGTAAGTACTAAACTCTCATGAACTAGGCCATAAAGTTCGGCTTGAACCTTCGTCTTTATTTTTGGTGAGGCGATAAGTACAAAACTCTCATGAATTGGCACATATATGTATCTACTGGCATGACCTTGGAAGGACACATGACAGACAAACAAGCTCTGTGAACAGTGCAACATTAAAACCTAGGAGAAGGATGCGATTCTTTACAGTCTTATCTATTTCCTTGTAGTTCGCTTACAGGTAACGACCTCATCTTGTTTGGCTCATCATAGTAAATCTAGACCCTAGCCCCAATGGGTAGTTGGGCATGTACGATTAACTCTTTCCTAACTAGCATAGCGTACTTGCTGGTAACCTATGCAAGCAGTTTGGACCCAGATCAGGACTGACAAAAATAATTTTGAAAAAAGCCAGCAGACGCCAACAAATGCATGAATAATTACCCAGCGTGCAAAGAGTTAAAGAAGGGTTTGACGCACGTGCGATAAGTGCGATTAAACGACGAGCAGTCAAATGCTCTGGAGAGACTGCACAGCTGGTCAGGATCACATGTGCCTTTTTGGTCACGCATGTGATAAGTAATTTAAAATTTTCATGGGCAGGTTTGTTACTGATGTGTAACCAGTGAAGACTCAAATGAGTTTGACCATCCTCACATTCTCACAAGCGCTTTCAATGCGTGCGCACAAAACCTATATACACCAAAATTTAGAACTGAAGTCTATTGGATAGTTGCGTCTACATGTTAAAAATGGTTACATGTATGTGAATATGTGATACATGTAAGTACACTGTGTGCAAGCAGTAAATGCTCTTGCAAGATTTCACAGATGCGCTGGCTGGTTTGAGCCAATACTGGATACACACGAGATAAGTACAAATATCTCACAAAATGGGCGACTTTTTCAAATGAGAACAAACATCTGAGCAGCCTTTGCAGATCTTTCACTGTTTGCACTGGCACATCAAACACCAGGACAGTTTCACACACCCGTTTAAAATATTTGTAGCAGATACATTCACACGTTGAGCGAAGGCTCTGGTGAGACTGCGCATATGTGCAGCAGGCTGACCAAGGCCTTTGCTGAACGCCCAGAAATAAGCACTAATTTTGAAGTAGGCTTTTGCACATGGACGCCAAGGAAGTGTTTGAACGAGCCAGCGCATCTGCATAGACTTAACAGAGCCACCACTAACCACAAACACAAAGTATGGTGGTATATGAAGGTTCACCTTTAAAACTTGAACTAGCCTCACAGGATAACTACGCATGCTCGTTTAATGAATAACTGTACGCATATATGAGATAGGTATCATTTTCTAATGTATCTGTTCCGTGCACACCCAATGCAGGAAATGTGATAGTTAGCATATGCCTAAAACAAAGATTCGCATTAGCTTGCATAGTTTCACAGAGATGGTCAAATATTTCATTTGTGGCTGGTAAGTGTGTTTATTTGGTCTTCGCATTTGCTCAATAGCCAGTGTCGTATGTCATGGTTCTAAAACTAAGATATGTACACGTTAACTGCTTAATTTAAATCTCATCATTTACGAGGGTCAGTCAAAAATAACTGAGAGTTGGTTAATATCTTTTTACTGGGTTGGCAGTTTTCGCTGAAACTTTTAACACATATAGAATGAACCTTCGGGCTTCATTAAATATAGAAGTAGACGTTTAATCATCTTCAATGCGCTGTTGCTAGGCAACGGAAGACCGTCTCTCAGCGATGTGCGTTCGCGTTGACGACACTTCTGACTATGCAGCCATGAATTTAAAATCATTTCAAATCTAAAACAGTATAATAATGGAACTTTTATATCTCCAATTGTATCAAACAATGTGTTAACAATGTTTTGAAGAAGTGTAATAGATAGTAAATACAATACATGCAATGTTCGTTGCCTAGCAACCAAAATCGATAGAAATTCTAATTTTAACTAAAAGACGAGATTTTGTTGCTATGGCAACCGTTTATTCCTTGAAGTATTCAAGATATACATTCAGATATCAAAACCACTTACTAAATACAATGAAATGGTCATATGATAGGATACTTAGTTGATAATATTGCTCTAAAATGAACCGTAACTGGTGGGTGGGGTATATTTTGGGGTGATATTTTCAAAAAAAATTGTTAATTTTCCTCTTATTAATGTAATTAAATTCGAACGCCTCAATCTTAAATTGCATTTAACAAAATACATTCACTTACTGTATTTGCAACAACTGCACAAGTTGATGTGATTTAAATTTTGTATAGTGTTTCCATGGCAACGCTTTATTCCAGCGTGAATGCATGACGTTATTTCACATTCTTCGGTTGCTAAGCAACAACAATCTATACTTTGCATGGTCTTGTGTATTGTATATTATGATGCAGGACAGATCATTGCATGCATGTGCCTAATTTCACTAGTGTACGTTAGCCTACGTATGAGATATGAATCAACTCTCAGTTATTTTTGACTGACCCTCGTTGTATCCTGATTTCGCTATTACAATGGTTATACAAAAATTAGGATATTAATTGTTTCCATGTGTTATCTGCTCATCTAAAAAAGTAAAAAAAAAGTTTTCTCTTTTTTTTGGCTATCTGGAATTTGTGGGATTCGAACCCATAACTTTGATATTCAAGAGCTGTAGTTGGCTTTGGAGAAAGCCTACCTTGCCCCTGAGCTATCTGGGCCTATTAATGTAAAGGATTAACATTTCTTTAAGTAAGTGATTTGTGTAGATTTTTTGTTTAAAGGGACATCACTATTGATGTTTAAGCAATTTAAATCATAACATTTAGCAAAAAACAAAACAATATACTCGATTTGCCCCAACGAAATTTCACAATGTTGAAATTTCAAGTTGTATTACATTTCTGTCTTCAAATTAATGAAGCAAATATCATAGAATGCTATATTCATTAGGTTATTTATAAACACTAACACTACTTATTTAATATTTCTGGCATACTTAATTTCCACTGAATTTGAAAATACCAGTATGTTTTGTTACTGTAGGCCACGCCTTACGAACCTTTTTCCTATGAAGGCTCGTCAACAAGCGGATCCTCCGAGGGAGGATTCGCAAAGATAGCTCCCTCTTTCCATTTTTTTTATTATTTTTTTTTCATTTTTTTTTTGCAGGCCCCTGGGCTGGTCCTGGTATTTTTGCATTGGGGTTTGGGAACTCCCTGGGTGGTTACCAAATAATACTGGTATCCAATGGGAGATGAGCAATTATTTGGGAAACAAACCAGCATTAATCTTTCTATATAACAGCATAGAATCTCGCATCCAAATGATCTTATGTCTTTTTTCAAACTTTGAATTTGGCACTTACAATTTCGTGGAGGACAGCTTTAATATTTATAGTGCTTCATACAGAATTAATACATTTATATACTGATAGCTTAAACGATATGGTAAATAGTTTTAGATTCAGATTAACGAGGCCTCAATCTGATTTGAGTCGCCTCTTTCATCAAATGTTTTCATATGATATACGACTCAACCGTCTTTAGAAAAGTACATAATACAGGCAGTATTTCATTATTTAAAATAAGTTTCTTCTTCATTTGTTTAATAATTCAAGTAAGCAGTAAAAGGCGTTCACCAAGGCTCCTTATTGTGACCAAATGAATTAGTGCCCTGCACATTTATCTGGACACTTATCTTCTATAGACTATATAGGACAGCTCGCCAGATGCCTGATAGCAGAGGCAAAAAGAGAACGCTCTAATGAGCCTGTGCATCGATGTAGTTGAATAAGAATGACTGCATTTATCCTTATCAAATTAATAGAATTACTTGGTAAAACAGCAATGATGAGATGAAGTCGATGTATCGTTATTTCGGCGTTATTAACTTGCATTGATACCAATTTTGACTGAACGGAATGTTGCTACTGTTGGGGAGTTTGGCACATAAAAGGACATTCCTATTTTGGTAGGCCACGAAAATAGTACCTATTAACATTTTGAAATTCACAGTTCCTGTGTCCTCTATTCGGTAAGTGAATGCTCAATTGGAATTTAAACTTTCATAGGTGTATGCATTGATGCATGTTTGTCGTGTTGTTGAAAGCAAATGCATCTTTGTGTGGACTATTTTGTCACAGTAAATAGAGCCGACTACCATGGTAACGTATGACGCTGGTCTGATTTCCGGTTTACTTTTGTGTATGTCGAGAAGCCAAAGTCGTCAAGGCAGGTTGTATTTTCACTTTCTTGAAGGTGGATAACAAATCTTGTCACTCATAGGAAAAGAAACATTCAAACATTATCCTGAATAAAGATGCTGATGCCTCAAATACGCCAAGTTACATCGACTTAAATAGCTGTGATTGCTTGTGCAAGGACACCTGATGACAAAAGAACATGCGTATTTCATTTGCGATAAGTAGGAATGTTCTCATGTGCGCGTTTGGCAATAAATGTGTCCTGCTAGGGACGGTTTTGTCGTCTGTTGATAACCTTTGCAAACAGTTTGGACCCAGATCTGGCATGACAAAAAGTCGGGCCTGATCTAGATCCGAACTGTTTGACATTCATACTGATTGAATCCCTCAAAACTTTGAAAGGAGTTTGTTTTAGCAGGTGAAAAAAAACCTGTACAATTATTCAGCATGCAAAGAGTACAACCCTTTACCTACCAGCCACGAAGTTGCCTGCTCCTTTGTTGTTTTAGGTATACTATAATGCATGAATGTACACGCTCGCCTGGGCCCTCGCTGCTCGCATATGTGACTTGTACCAAACTTTCATGAACGGTCCCTAAACTTTTGGCCTGAGCCTTCATCTACATCCCTGGCATCCCTTCTTTTTAGGGATTCGCTGTTCGCATATGCGTTAAGTACCAAACTTTCTTGAACTGGCTTATAAAATTTGACTGAGCCTTCATCTACATCCCTGCTTTTTAATGCGATTTGCAAAGGCCCTGGCGAGCGAGACTGTGCCAATGTGCAGTCTCGTCTGATCCTATGATGTTCTGTTAAGCGATAAGTACCAAACTCTTATGAACTTGCCTATAAAGCGTAAGTGAGTATGATCAGGAAGTACCATAATTACACACTTCAGACCAACCAACGGCACCTTGAGGAGCAGTCACAGAACATTTATAGTAGGAAGACATTTAAAGTAAGACACCATGCTCTCTCTTCCTCGTCAAGATGGCTGCATAACTAGAAAAAAAACACTAAGTAATGTATAACTAAGCAAGGACCAAATACGGAGTCCCCACAATCCAATGGGAGAAACATTAAAGAATGAATCAACAACAACAGAATCACCGGCTTAGAAGGGACAGAGTTGGTGGGCCTGAACCTTCATCTTCATCACTTCTTTTTTTCAGTGCGAGCAGCAAAGGTTGTGATGATACTGCGCAAATTTCAGGCTCATCTGAGCCTTCGCTGCTCGCATATGCGATACATGTGTAAGTACTAAACTCTCATGAACTAGGCCATAAAGTTCGGCTTGAACCTTCGTCTTTATTTTTGGTGAGGCGATAAGTACAAAACTCTCATGAATTGGCACATATATGTATCTACTGGCATGACCTTGGAAGGACACATGACAGACAAACAAGCTCTGTGAACAGTGCAACATTAAAACCTAGGAGAAGGATGCGATTCTTTACAGTCTTATCTATTTCCTTGTAGTTCGCTTACAGGTAACGACCTCATCTTGTTTGGCTCATCATAGTAAATCTAGACCCTAGCCCCAATGGGTAGTTGGGCATGTACGATTAACTCTTTCCTAACTAGCATAGCGTACTTGCTGGTAACCTATGCAAGCAGTTTGGACCCAGATCAGGACTGACAAAAATAATTTTGAAAAAAGCCAGCAGACGCCAACAAATGCATGAATAATTACCCAGCGTGCAAAGAGTTAAAGAAGGGTTTGACGCACGTGCGATAAGTGCGATTAAACGACGAGCAGTCAAATGCTCTGGAGAGACTGCACAGCTGGTCAGGATCACATGTGCCTTTTTGGTTACGCATGTGATAAGTAATTTAAAATTTTCATGGGCAGGTTTGTTACTGATGTGTAACCAGTGAAGACTCAAATGAGTTTGACCATCCTCACATTCTCACAAGCGCTTTCAATGCGTGCGCACAAAACCTATATACACCAAAATTTAGAACTGAAGTCTATTGGATAGTTGCGTCTACATGTTAAAAATGGTTACATGTATGTGAATATGTGATACATGTAAGTACACTGTGTGCAAGCAGTAAATGCTCTTGCAAGATTTCACAGATGCGCTGGCTGGTTTGAGCCAATACTGGATACACACGAGATAAGTACAAATATCTCACAAAATGGGCGACTTTTTCAAATGAGATCAAACATCTGAGCAGCCTTTGCAGATCTTTCACTGTTTGCACTGGCACATCAAACACCAGGACAGTTTCACACACCCGTTTAAAATATTTGTAGCAGATACATTCACACGTTGAGCGAAGGCTTTGGCGAGACTGCGCATATGTGCAGCAGGCTGACCAAGGCCTTTGTTGAACGCCCAGAAATAAGCACTAATTTTGAAGTAGGCTTTTGCACATGGACGCCAAGGAAGTGTTTGAACGAGCCAGCGCATCTGCATAGACTTAACAGAGCCACCACTAACCACAAACACAAAGTATGGTGGTATATGAAGGTTCACCTTTAAAACTTGAACTAGCCTCACAGGATAACTACGCATGCTCGTTTAATGAATAACTGTACGCATATATGAGATAGGTATCATTTTCTAATGTATCTGTTCCGTGCACACCCAATGCAGGAAATGTGATAGTTAGCATATGCCTAAAACAAAGATTCGCATTAGCTTGCATAGTTTCACAGAGATGGTCAAATATTTCATTTGTGGCTGGTAAGTGTGTTTATTTGGTCTTCGCATTTGCTCAATAGCCAGTGTCGTATGTCATGGTTCTAAAACTAAGATATGTACACGTTAACTGCTTAATTTAAATCTCATCATTTACGAGGGTCAGTCAAAAATAACTGAGAGTTGGTTAATATCTTTTTACTGGGTTGGCAGTTTTCGCTGAAACTTTTAACACATATAGAATGAACCTTCGGGCTTCATTAAATATAGAAGTAGACGTTTAATCATCTTCAATGCGCTGTTGCTAGGCAACGGAAGACCGTCTCTCAGCGATGTGCGTTCGCGTTGACGACACTTCTGACTATGCAGCCATGAATTTAAAATCATTTCAAATCTAAAACAGTATAATAATGGAATTTTTATATCTCCAATTGTATCAAACAATGTGTTAACAATGTTTTGAAGAAGTGTAATAGATAGTAAATACAATACATGCAATGTTCGTTGCCTAGCAACCAAAATCGATAGAAATTCTAATTTTAACTAAAAGACGAGATTTTGTTGCTATGGCAACCGTTTATTCCTTGAAGTATTCAAGATATACATTCAGATATCAAAACCACTTACTAAATACAATGAAATGGTCATATGATAGGATACTTAGTTGATAATATTGCTCTAAAATGAACCGTAACTGGTGGGTGGGGTATATTTTGGGGTGATATTTTCAAAAAAAATTGTTAATTTTCCTCTTATTAATGTAATTAAATTCGAACGCCTCAATCTTAAATTGCATTTAACAAAATACATTCACTTACTGTATTTGCAACAACTGCACAAGTTGATGTGATTTAAATTTTGTATAGTGTTTCCATGGCAACGCTTTATTCCAGCGTGAATGCATGACGTTATTTCACATTCTTCGGTTGCTAAGCAACAACAATCTATACTTTGCATGGTCTTGTGTATTGTATATTATGATGCAGGACAGATCATTGCATGCATGTGCCTAATTTCACTAGTGTACGTTAGCCTACGTATGAGATATGAATCAACTCTCAGTTATTTTTGACTGACCCTCGTTGTATCCTGATTTCGCTATTACAATGGTTATACAAAAATTAGGATATTAATTGTTTCCATGTGTTATCTGCTCATCTAAAAAAGTAAAAAAAAAGTTTTCTCTTTTTTTTGGCTATCTGGAATTTGTGGGATTCGAACCCATAACTTTGATATTCAAGAGCTGTAGTTGGCTTTGGAGAAAGCCTACCTTGCCCCTGAGCTATCTGGGCCTATTAATGTAAAGGATTAACATTTCTTTAAGTAAGTGATTTGTGTAGATTTTTTGTTTAAAGGGACATCACTATTGATGTTTAAGCAATTTAAATCATAACATTTAGCAAAAAACAAAACAATATACTCGATTTGCCCCAACGAAATTTCACAATGTTGAAATTTCAAGTTGTATTACATTTCTGTCTTCAAATTAATGAAGCAAATATCATAGAATGCTATATTCATTAGGTTATTTATAAACACTAACACTACTTATTTAATATTTCTGGCATACTTAATTTCCACTGAATTTGAAAATACCAGTATGTTTTGTTACTGTAGGCCACGCCTTACGAACCTTTTTCCTATGAAGGCTCGTCAACAAGCGGATCCTCCGAGGGAGGATTCGCAAAGATAGCTCCCTCTTTCCATTTTTTTTATTATTTTTTTTTCATTTTTTTTTTTGCAGGCCCCTGGGCTGGTCCTGGTATTTTTGCATTGGGGTTTGGGAACTCCCTGGGTGGTTACCAAATAATACTGGTATCCAATGGGAGATGAGCAATTATTTGGGAAACAAACCAGCATTAATCTTTCTATATAACAGCATAGAATCTCGCATCCAAATGATCTTATGTCTTTTTTCAAACTTTGAATTTGGCACTTACAATTTCGTGGAGGACAGCTTTAATATTTATAGTGCTTCATACAGAATTAATACATTTATATACTGATAGCTTAAACGATATGGTAAATAGTTTTAGATTCAGATTAACGAGGCCTCAATCTGATTTGAGTCGCCTCTTTCATCAAATGTTTTCATATGATATACGACTCAACCGTCTTTAGAAAAGTACATAATACAGGCAGTATTTCATTATTTAAAATAAGTTTCTTCTTCATTTGTTTAATAATTCAAGTAAGCAGTAAAAGGCGTTCACCAAGGCTCCTTATTGTGACCAAATGAATTAGTGCCCTGCACATTTATCTGGACACTTATCTTCTATAGACTATATAGGACAGCTCGCCAGATGCCTGATAGCAGAGGCAAAAAGAGAACGCTCTAATGAGCCTGTGCATCGATGTAGTTGAATAAGAATGACTGCATTTATCCTTATCAAATTAATAGAATTACTTGGTAAAACAGCAATGATGAGATGAAGTCGATGTATCGTTATTTCGGCGTTATTAACTTGCATTGATACCAATTTTGACTGAACGGAATGTTGCTACTGTTGGGGAGTTTGGCACATAAAAGGACATTCCTATTTTGGTAGGCCACGAAAATAGTACCTATTAACATTTTGAAATTCACAGTTCCTGTGTCCTCTATTCGGTAAGTGAATGCTCAATTGGAATTTAAACTTTCATAGGTGTATGCATTGATGCATGTTTGTCGTGTTGTTGAAAGCAAATGCATCTTTGTGTGGACTATTTTGTCACAGTAAATAGAGCCGACTACCATGGTAACGTATGACGCTGGTCTGATTTCCGGTTTACTTTTGTGTATGTCGAGAAGCCAAAGTCGTCAAGGCAGGTTGTATTTTCACTTTCTTGAAGGTGGATAACAAATCTTGTCACTCATAGGAAAAGAAACATTCAAACATTATCCTGAATAAAGATGCTGATGCCTCAAATACGCCAAGTTACATCGACTTAAATAGCTGTGATTGCTTGTGCAAGGACACCTGATGACAAAAGAACATGCGTATTTCATTTGCGATAAGTAGGAATGTTCTCATGTGCGCGTTTGGCAATAAATGTGTCCTGCTAGGGACGGTTTTGTCGTCTGTTGATAACCTTTGCAAACAGTTTGGACCCAGATCTGGCATGACAAAAAGTCGGGCCTGATCTAGATCCGAACTGTTTGACATTCATACTGATTGAATCCCTCAAAACTTTGAAAGGAGTTTGTTTTAGCAGGTGAAAAAAAACCTGTACAATTATTCAGCATGCAAAGAGTACAACCCTTTACCTACCAGCCACGAAGTTGCCTGCTCCTTTGTTGTTTTAGGTATACTATAATGCATGAATGTACACGCTCGCCTGGGCCCTCGCTGCTCGCATATGTGACTTGTACCAAACTTTCATGAACGGTCCCTAAACTTTTTGCCTGAGCCTTCATCTACATCCCTGGCATCCCTTCTTTTTAGGGATTCGCTGTTCGCATATGCGTTAAGTACCAAACTTTCTTGAACTGGCTTATAAAATTTGACTGAGCCTTCATCTACATCCCTGCTTTTTAATGCGATTTGCAAAGGCCCTGGCGAGCGAGACTGTGCCAATGTGCAGTCTCGTCTGATCCTATGATGTTCTGTTAAGCGATAAGTACCAAACTCTTATGAACTTGCCTATAAAGCGTAAGTGAGTATGATCAGGAAGTACCATAATTACACACTTCAGACCAACCAACGGCACCTTGAGGAGCAGTCACAGAACATTTATAGTAGGAAGACATTTAAAGTAAGACACCATGCTCTCTCTTCCTCGTCAAGATGGCTGCATAACTAGAAAAAAAACACTAAGTAATGTATAACTAAGCAAGGACCAAATACGGAGTCCCCACAATCCAATGGGAGAAACATTAAAGAATGAATCAACAACAACAGAATCACCCGCTTAGAAGGGACAGAGTTGGTGGGCCTGAACCTTCATCTTCATCACTTCTTTTTTTCAGTGCGAGCAGCAAAGGTTGTGATGATACTGCGCAAATTTCAGGCTCATCTGAGCCTTCGCTGCTCGCATATGCGATACATGTGTAAGTACTAAACTCTCATGAACTAGGCCATAAAGTTCGGCTTGAACCTTCGTCTTTATTTTTGGTGAGGCGATAAGTACAAAACTCTCATGAATTGGCACATATATGTATCTACTGGCATGACCTTGGAAGGACACATGACAGACAAACAAGCTCTGTGAACAGTGCAACATTAAAACCTAGGAGAAGGATGCGATTCTTTACAGTCTTATCTATTTCCTTGTAGTTCGCTTACAGGTAACGACCTCATCTTGTTTGGCTCATCATAGTAAATCTAGACCCTAGCCCCAATGGGTAGTTGGGCATGTATGATTAACACTTTCCTAACTAGCATAGCGTACTTGCTGGTAACCTATGCAAGCAGTTTGGACCCAGATCAGGACTGACAAAAAATAATTTTGAAAAAAGCCAGCAGACGCCAACAAATGCATGAATAATTACCCAGCGTGCAAAGAGTTAAAGAAGGGTTTGACGCACGTGTGATAAGTGCAATTAAACGACGAGCAGTCAAATGCTCTGGAGAGACTGCACAGCTGGTCAGGATCACATGTGCCTTTTTGGTCACGCATGTAATAAGTAATTTAAAATTTTCATGGGCAGGTTTGTTTCTGATGTGTAACAAGTGAAGACTCAAATGAGTTTGACCATCCACACATTCTCACAAGCGCTTTCAATGCGTGCGCATAAAAACTTTATACACCAAAATTTAGAACTGAAGCCTATTGGATAGTTGCATCTACATGTTAAAAATGGTTACATGTATGTGAATATGTGATACATGTAAGTACACTGTGTGCAAGCAGTAAATGCTCTTGCAAGATTTCACAGATGCGCTGGCTGGTTTGAGCCAATACTGGATACACACGAGATAAGTACAAATATCTCACAAAATGGGCGACTTTTTCAAATGAGAACAAACATCTGAGCAGCCTTTGCAGATCTTTCACTGTTTGCACTGGCACATCAAACACCAGGACAGTTTCACACACCCGTTTAAAATATTTGTAGCAGATACATTCACACGTTGAGCGAAGGCTTTGGCGAGACTGCGCATATGTGCAGCAGGCTGACCAAGGCCTTTGTTGAACGCCCAGAAATAAGCACTAATTTTGAAGTAGGCTTTTGCACATGGACGCAATGGAAGTGTTTGAACGAGCCAGCGCATCTGCATAGACTTAACAGAGCCACCACTATCAGCAAACACAAAGTATGGTGGTATATGAAGGTTCACCTTTAAAACTTGAACTAGCCTCACAGGATAACTACGCATGCTCGTTTAATGAATAACTGTACGCATATATGAGATAGGTATCATTTTCTAATGTATCTGTTCCGTGCACACCCAATGCAGGAAATGTGATAGTTAGCATATGCCTAAAACAAAGATTCGCATTAGCTTGCATAGTTTCACAGAGATGGTCAAATATTTCATTTGTGGATGGTAAGCGTGTTTATTTGGTCTTCGCATTTGCTCAATAGCCAGTGTCGTATGTCATGGTTCTAAAACTAAGATATGTACACGTTAACTGCTGATTTCAAATCTCATCATTTACGAGGGTATATCAATTAACTGGAATACGGTTGAGTGGTGTGGTAGAAAGCCAGACTGGTACTTATATAGTAGATTGTTGTCGAGTAAATGGTTATACAAATTCTTGAAGGCTATACGTTCTTGTATTTTACTAATGTTACTTAAAAGTGCGATTGGGCGATAGTTTGAAGGCAACGTTTTGTCCCCTTTTTTAGGAATTGGGATAAGGCCAGCCATTTTCCAGGCTTCGGGAAATATACCCTCAGAAAAGGATTGATTAAATAAAACAGCTAGATGTTCAGATATGGTTTTGGATACTGCTCTGAGCATTCGATTGCTAATACCGTCGAGTCCATTTGCTTTATTAGGATTTAGGGTTTGGACTAGCAGTTCTATTTCTTCTGCGGTGCAAGAAATATTGGAAAGAGAGTTAGGAGATTTGCAAAAGAAAGGTGGTAGAGCGGTATTTTGGTCATCAACGTTAGAGATGGAGGCAAAATAATCATTTAAGCATTGAGCCTTTTCCTTGTCAGTAAAATGAAACTTATTTCCGCCTAAAGGTGATGAAGAAACTAATGGCGGGATTGTTGTTGAGGAATCATTATTTTTTACAAAATGTCTAACTACTTGCCAAATTTTGCGTTTATCATTTTTATGGAAGTCCGTAATTGATTATTAAAAAATATTTCTTTTGCCTGTTTTTTCTGATTGTTTACTTTGTTCCGTAATTTCTTATATGAGTTCCAGTCTGAAATTTTGCCCGTTTTAATTGCCTTACTTTTCAATCTGTCTCGCTTACGTGAAGTTCATCTAATTTCCGAATTGACAAAAACAAAACCTCAAGCAATATAGAAACCCTGTGCAGTCTTGCTATCTAGCCTTCTACATTACATAATACCATAATTTGAAAAGGAATGAAATGTTAACCCTTAAAGCGCCACCTATAATTTGCAGCAGACGACAATTTCAAATTTTGCTGTTTTTTCAAAAACAACAAATAAGGCATGATATTTCATGAGAATCGTCTGCTAGGACAGATGTTGCAAAATTTGTCGTCTGCTGCAGTCGTGATTGGCAATTAAAGGGTTAAGACTTTGCATGCAGGGTAATTTTTCTGCTGTTATTGTAGTCTGTTTACTTTTTTCAAAATTAACCTTTTCAAAAATTATTTCTATGAACACTATCAGAGTGTCAAACGGGTTGGATGCAGATCACGACCAATGTTCTGCCAGTCCTGATCTGGCTCCAAACTGTTTGCAAAGGCTATCAGCAGACAACAAAAGTCGCTGCCAGCAAGGAAAGACTTAAAGGTGAATTATATAAGACTGAATCAAATGTTTTTGGAAAGAAATTGCTGAAAAATAGGGTATTTTAGAGAACGGTACTAAAATTACAAACAAGAAAACTAGAACAAATCTATTTTAATTTTATTTATAAATTATCAAGAGTACCCTGTAAATTTAACCCTTAAAGTGCCAATCACAACTGCAGCAGACGACAAATTTTGCGAAATCTTTCCCAATTTTCAGAAAAAATAAGGTATGATGTTTCATGAGAATCGTCTGCAAGCAGACGATTCTCAGGAAGTATCATTCCTTATTTGTTATTTTTGAAAAAGCGGCAAAATTTGAAATTGTTGTCTGCTGCAAATTATAGGTGGGGCTTTAAGGGTTAAAGACAAATATTCAAATGTTCTAATCCATAAAAAGGTGCTGAAAACGTTTAATAAAAGCAAACCTAGAGTAGAAAAACAAGGACCTGTCGTTTGAAATGAACGTGTTCTCTATTCTGACATAATAGAACATGATACCTATAAAATTCAGAGGTAAGTTCAATTCTTTCATGGGTGAAAGTTCAAAATTTCTAAAATTCTGACCTTAAGAAATTCAAATCTTAACACTTGTAGTATATCAACAAATATTAACAATTTCAATTTTAACCGGTCAATTGTCTTTAGATAAATTGAAAAATAAATAAAGTAAAGAAGCTATTATGATCCACCAAATCAGCATTTTGAGCAAAGTTGGCCTCAAAATCCTGAATTCTGGAATAATCCTGTGATTTCACCATTGAAAATGCCAACATTATCAAACTGCAATAATTCACCTTGTCAATGATTTGCACTACAATTGTGTGCTAAAGAGGATACATATGCAAACTTTTATTCATTTCAACATCTCATGCAAAATAGTCCATTCCAAATGTTGCATTTCCTTACTGTCAAATCATGTTCTGTTAAAACAAATTTAAGCTGACTTATCATGAATTGTGTTGTTGGTCAGACATGTATATCAATTTACTCACATTTTGCCAGTGTGCCGTGACAATTCCCAACTGCCATGATATTTCCCAACCTGTCCTCCAAAACCATGCAATGGCAGTGATATTTCACAGTGAAGTTTAATTTTTTCTAAAATGAAATTTCATGAAAACAAAGGGGGATTTTTTTCAGCTTAAATCTGATCATATTTCCACCATCCATTCAATGTAAGGACTGTGTAGCTATCTATGCTTTTACAACTGTGCAACCACCAGTTTAGCAAAATACTTGTTCAAATCATATTTGATGATAGAGCTGCCATGTTAATATACACAATTTGCCATATAGTGACAGGTATTTTAACATTGATTGGCAGCTTGACATGTTGTAAAGAGGCAAAGACAATGGGCATGATACTTAATAAGCATTAATTTCAAAATGGTACACGTTACCCTTCTTTTTACAGTATCGTATGTTGTTGGTACACATTCCAATTGCCTCTATGAGGCAATTCCAACATGTACCAACAACATATGATCGATGGATTAGAGATTTTACACTATAAACATATAAACATTTCTTTCACAAACTTCTCATTTACAAAATGTATCTTTATTGTTTTAGTGAAATTAGCATGGTGAACAGAACACGTTTTCATGTAGTTTAGTTTACACCTGGGTGACAATATTAGACTGCAAATTCTATGTAATTGACAGCTTATCTTGTGAGGTTTCAGCATCATGCAATGCTAAATTGGTATTTGTGTAGGTATTTGTGTAGTTGTAATTACTAAGTGGTGTGGTGCATCTAATTTTATTGTTGCAAAGTGCTTATTTGCTAAATGATAAGTGCCTCTAAAGAATATAGAAACAAGGGCCTGCCTAGTCAACCTGCATATCTTTTTTTTAAAACAAATGACTCATAAATGAGAGAACAAAATCAATTTAATAATCTGTCTCTGGCCCGAAGGTTATAAAAACTTTTTTAATGTTAAATTCATCTGAGCAGGGATAACTATATTCAAAATTTTCATTGGAGAGATATGTCGTCGGATATATGGTCGGAAATTTAGTTTTACGGTGACGCGTGAGCGGAGCTGTAAAGCGTGATTTACGAACGTATATCCGACAAATTACCTCCCCAAATGAAAATTTTGAATATGGTTATCCCCATTCTAATGCATTTCTGCAGTTCTATCTCAAATTGGAGCGCTGCAAGCTGCATAATGCAGCACGTCATCCAACAAAATGTGACGTAATTAATGACATCAAACTCCGCTTAGGTCATACAAGAGTCACTCATTCATACTTACTACAAGGTGAAGAGCTGCCACAATGTGTTGGTTGCGACGCACCATTCACTGTACGTCACTTCCTTTTGGAGTGTGGCGATTTTGCACAAGTAAAAAATAATTGCTTCCATGTTGATAACATGAAAGAATTATTTCAAGATATACATATTGATAGTATTATGACATTTTTAAGACAAATAAATCTTTTTAACAAAATCTAATTGCTATTTTTAAAATCATGTTTTGTTTTACATTTGTATCAGACCATAATACAGATTTTTAATGTTGTATTCTGTTCAGTTAGAGAACATGTACAGAACTTTTATTTTATCTTATAAATTTTTACTTTTTCCATCTTCATCATGTTTAGTTTAATACCGACTGACGCTAATGACCCACAAGGGTTGATGCGTCGTTAAGAACCAAACAAACAAAAATCAAACTGTTTCCTACAGTATATCACAGGATATACTGTTGCAAATTTTTGATGTTATCCAATCAGAGGTCGCGTTAAAAAAGCAAGGACATTAGAACATACTTTTATATGATCAAAAAAAGTGAGAGAGAATCACAAACACTCCCCTTCCCATAAGACCATACCCAAATAAAAGTATTAAATTTGCTGCCTACGATGTAAACCTATTTGCAATACTATAAAGCAACTGAATTTAGCAAATAGCAAAATTATAAATTCATGAAACATTTACATGTATTTACTTCTATAACGGTTATTAACCCCACTTTTATAGAAAAATTAAAGCAAAAATAGAGGATATTCACATTTTGGAATGAATATGCCATGCATTTCATAGAGTGAAGCGAAAAATGCATATTTCATGAGTGGCGAAGCCACGAATATGAAATATACATTTTCTCGCTTCACGAAATGAAATAAATGGCATTTTCATGACAAAAATTTGAATTTTCTTTTTATTATGTACAATTATGAGCGTGATAGATTTTTTGCACTAAATGACGTCATACATGTTTGCACAATACAATATAATGATGACGTTGCATAATGTGCAATGTCCGCCAAAACTGAAAACATAGGAGCAATTGTAGAAAAAGTGAAAATATCAGAGAATCTGGACAATTTAATCACCAAAATTTTCCTTGCGATCTAACTAAGAAAATGAATACCCACACTTTGTGTTTTTGTCCACTGATAAGAAAGCTACAGGCATTTGAATTTCTGAAGTGAGCTCAAGGAAGTCAATGGAGAAAGCAGAGGACATCCAATTTCACCCGTGAAATAAGACTTATATTTATTTTCACGGCTGTGAAATACTGCTTTTTTCAAATATGCATTATATTTAATCAATATTTCTCTGTATTTCATTACTTTGTATATAATAACATCTGTTTTTTGCATTGTCAATAAAATCAATTTCTCTGCTATAAGAGAAAGGAGTGTAAACTTAAAAACTTCACCAAAACTAGTTAATTCCTACATATGAAAGCATTTCACATTTAACGCTTATCCCGCCAGTATTTTTGTCCCGAAACAGTTGTCAGACTTTTTACGTCTGCTGCATATGTTCAAGTGCGCTTCAGATTAGATTTTATCATGGAAGCCAACAATATGAATCCTAATCCGACCATATTGTTTGCAGGCTACCTAAGAACATAAGCAGACGAGAAGAGCAAACAACAAAAGTTGTGACTGGCTACGGGGTAGATAATCTGAAAATATATAAATCTTATAATCTGCCAAATTCAGAAATTGAGGCTGACTTTCTATGCAATTAGAAAGTCAGCCTCAAATTTCTGAATTCAGTGATAATCCTGAAAACTTTTACCCATGGACAAATTGAACAAAATAAAAAAGCACTTCTTCAGATGATATGTAGAAGCTCCAAAATGAATATCACATGGTATAAATGAATGAAAATTGGTGATTTCTGAATTAGGTGATGACGTATTTTCTAACGTTTGGATCTTCATCACTCCAAACTTCCGGTTTTTGCAAAGCTCTCATACACTGTATGGCACGTAGTCGATCCTTGGCCGGTTGGAAATCTGCCTGTAACCCGAGGGTGGATTCGTAAAACATGGCTGCCAAGTCCCACTGTTCCTGAGCAGATAAATAGATGAAGGCAAATGAGATTTCGCTACTTATCACATAGGAAACCAGTTCATTTAACTCTGCATGCTGGGTAATTTTTCATGCTTTTGTTGTCGTCTGCTGTCTTTTCAAAATTAACTTTTTCAAAAAATTCTTTCAGGAACACTATCAGAATGTCAAACGGTTTGGATCCAGATCAGGACCAGAACACTATCAGTGTCAAACAACAGATTGAATCCAGATCAGGGTCAGTGTTCTTTCAGTTCTGATCTGGGTCCAAACTGTTTGCAAAGGTTATCAGCAGACGATAAAAGTTTCATGATCACATGGAATAATGAGTCATCACTTGCTAATCAGGTAAGGAAATCTGTTCTTTGCTTGGGCTAGAAATTTATTAACCCATAAAGCGCCACCTATAATTTGCAGCAGACGACAATTTCAAATTTTGCCGCTTTTTTAAAAATAACAAATAAGGCATATTTCATGAGAATCATCTGCTTGCAGACAATTCTCATGTAATATCATACCTTATAATGTCGAAAATTAGGAAAGATGTCACAAAAATTTGTCGTCTGCTGCAGTCGTGATTGGTGCTTTAAGGGTTAACAGCATTACATTCTGTGCTCATGTGACATTTCATCAAAGTGCTGGTATAACCTTGAAAATATGGTCAAAGTCACCAATATCTGATTTACACTTCCTTTCCCCCCCCCCCCCCACCCCCCCCCCCCCCCCCCCCCCTCCCATCAATGAATCTATGCAAGTTTGGTCTCAGTCCATTCACTGGTTCAGAAGATAGTGCCAAAAAAAGCTACATGGATTTGTTCCCCCTTCCCCCCATTCGGTTGGAGGGGACATAATTTATATTTATACAGTTACCTTGGAAGCATATAAATTGGCCATCGTAAATTGGCTGACAACAACATCTCTGCTCATCTGTAGTCCATAACTAAGGGTTACTATTGCATCATTGATATATCCAGCCCGCTGCAAGACATTGGCTACACCAAGTAGAAGGGCATCCTACAAAATATATGTATACAAAATAATTATAGGTCAACATAAGAGGGGTTCTAAGGATACATACCGATCTGCAGCCAAAAACTGTTTTCAGGCTTTGAGACCAGGCCTTGAAGTTATAAAACTTGAGTACAGTCTCAAACTCAAAATAAAGCACAATGATTGGCTGCTTGCGGACACGTGTCTGCAAGCAGCCAATCATTGCGCTTTATTTTGAGTTTGAGAAAGAACTCAAGTTTTATAACCTAGATGCCAGGAAAGGCTCAGTTCAATCCAACATACACAGCTACAGAGACTAGCTAGAAAATTGGATTTTTGCTTGTAGTAAATGTAGCAAGTTAAATATTTATAAAGAGTTGTTGAAAAGTCAAGGTAACCTGATAATATGGAATATCTGAGTTCACTCGAAAAAAAGCCATTGTCCTAAACAAAAGCTTAAATGAAAAAAGTCAATAAGCAATGCTTATTAGATACCCCCCGCACAGTAAGAGTCAGTGAAAAAACTTGGCAAGTTATAGTTTGAACAAGAAGACAAAGATTTCAGTAGAATCTTTGCAAACAAAAATTATAAACTCCTTCATGCATATGTTCAATGTGTCTACATTGTATAGGCAAAGTATCAAATTGCTCCATAAAACGCTGTGGTAGGAGTTGATCGGCCCATAAAGGCACCGTCTATGCATATACAAACACCTTATTAGGGAAAAATTGTCTAAGTTCTCACAGCTGTCATTTTGTCAAAAATTATTTTTTCTGAACTAAACTCCTTCATGCATATGTTCAATGTGTCTACATTGTATAGGAAAAGTATCAAATTGTTCCATCAAAAGCTGTGGTAGGAGTTGATTGGCCCGTGTATGGCCTATAATAGCATAAGCATAAAGCACTATATTAAAAGCCATTTAGAACTACAAAGGGAAATAACTCTAATAGAATTGGTCCCTAGCCCTTACTTTTTTGTCTAAAGTATTTGTCTTGCATATATAAACATGTTTGCAAGGTTTGATGAAAATCCAGCAATGACTCTTTGAGTTATTAAGGAAACAAAGTGTTACGGACGGACAGACGGACCTTGTCTTGCATATATAAACATGTTTGCAAGGTTTGATGAAAATCCAGCAATGACTCTTTGAGTTATTAAGGAAACAAAGCGTTACGGACGGACGCACGGACGGACGCACGGACAACGTGAAAACAGTATACCCCCTACAAACAAAGTTTGCGGGGGGTATAATAAACCCTTTGCACCCTGGATACTGGTAAACAGTGAAGTCCCAGATGAAGTGCTGCATAATGGTCCACTTCATTAGGGTCTGCACTGTTTGCAAAGATAAACAATCTTAACGGACAGAAATGCATATTAATTCATTAATTTTTTATCTGTGACCCTTTACAACCAGGCAACTACCGATTTAGCATTTCATGATACTGAAACCTCACAACATAAGCTGTCAATAATGTAATATTTGTAGTCTATAATGGTCAGCCAGGTGTGTATGCCAAACAACATAAAAACATGTTCATTTCTACATGCTGATTTCATTAAAATAGTAAAAACAGTTGAAAAGTTTGTGAAAAATATTTTAATGGGTTTATAAACTTTAATCCATTGGATATACACATCTAGGATGTTGTTACAAGTTGGAATTGCCTCTATGAGGCAATTTCAGCCTGTACCAACAGCATATATTACTGAAAAAATAATGTAATGTATTTTGAAATTAACACTTATCAAGTACCATGCCCATTGTATTTGCCACTCTACAACATGTCAAGCTACCAGTCAATGTTAAAATACCTGTCACTTTATGGCAAAATGTGTTTATTTTCGTGACAGCTATAGCATCAAATTTGATCAGGGTTCCCACAAATTATAGAAAGTAAAATTCCCTGACATTTCCCTGACTTTTCACTGACCAAATTCAAATTTCCCTGACCCAAAACATCGACATTTGTCAAGCTTTGTGGGTAATATATGAGCATGATTAGTGAACAAACAGCAATTTCAAGCAAATGTTCCTGTATAGTGTAGGTACAATTTATGGTCCTTTAATCAAAACTCTTTAGTCTGGTGATCATTGACTAACAATAGTGCTAAAATGCCTAGCATTACTACCAGAAAGCAATACGTTGTTTAATTGTCAAATTGTAATGGTAACTTCAAGATAATAATGAGATGAAGATGTATTGGCCAATAAGTGCATTACACAGTCAACTCTCTTTATAACGACCATGTTTGTTCCAAGCTACCTTTGACGTTAAAGTGAATTTTCTGCTATAAAGAAATGTCGGCCAGTACCAGGTTTCCACATCATAATCATTTGGTGAAAGAAAATATTACATTATATGAAGTTAAATGCTTTTGTTCCAAACGTATATATCAGTTCAATTTCATATTGCATCAAAATACAAAAAGCTTCACTCTTATCAAATCTGACAGAACCCTGTTCATTTTAAAGACCTTCTCTTGATCACCAAATTGACTAGTAAATGGTAAAATTTTTATTATAATGAATTTATTTTCAATAGAAAATGTATATCTGTTCCCAGAACTTACTGTCGGTGTCGTTAAGTGAATATTCTGCTATAAAGAGGGAATTTTAATAGAAAAAGATCCGTTCCCAGCATATATACTGAGGGAAAAAAGTTTAGCAATTATTTATAATAGGGTTTCCCATAGGCGATCTTTGAAGCATTAGATATTTTTAATTGGCAGGTTCGCAAACATGTCAGTTGTTTGAAAATGACTAAATGGCTACCCACAAGTGGTCAAAAGAAACAAAATCCAACTTCATAGTGAGGAATTGGTCTGCTGAGCATTTTAATTTCAAATGTTATTCAATTGAAAGGGAGGTAATTTGGAAAAATACGATACGATTTTCAACTAAAAACTGTACGAAAAGGGTAATCATAACATGCAGTTTTTAACCGTTTTTCACTTTCTTGCTTTTGGATTTTAACATTTGACAGAAAATTGAACCATTCAGCCAAAAACTATTCACACTATTGCCAGATAAGCTGTTATAGCAAGGGGGCATAAAATAAGACTTTACATTATGTGAAATGTCAACCTATTAATGTCATCGTACTTTTGAACGTTTGTCAACATTTATTTTTGACACTATGAAATTTAAAGTCCTATTTCTTCTAAACTGTGAATCCTAAAAGTATATTGCTAAACTTTTTTCCCTCAGTATATGTCGGATATTGAATACTCTGTTATGAAGAGTGATGTTATAAAGAGTTCTGACTGTATAACTTCTTATTAAAAATGCTCTGTAACCATAACTTAAAAGCAAACAGAACAAAACTGGGTAGGTATATAAAACTGTCATTTTACCACTGACCAGGATTCTTCATACCTTTAGAAGCATCATGTGTCTATGTTGTTTAAACCAAGTTTCAGAGTGTTCCCTCAAAAGGTGTGAAAGCAGATTTGTTCCTCTGTGACCAAAAACATAACCCCATAATTCACAAGGCCAACTAAATGAGGCTGTCAACTTATCAATAATTAATAATTTGGTACCCAATTAAGTATATGGAAGGCTCAGGGATTGCCTCAATCAAATGATGCAGCCTATCCTATGCACCAAGAGGGAAAAGAAAACACTAAAAAAAACAAAAAAAACTTCATCATGCAAATGTTCAATTTGTCTTCACTGTAATGGCCAAGGTTAATGCACTATCATCAAAACTGTGGCAGGAGTTGCCTCAATCCATAAATGAACTATTATGGCACAAACATTACCTTTTATATCAGAAAGCAAGCAGGAAAAAAATGACAATGTGAACACAGCTGCCATTTCATAAAGACAAGGATTTTCAACAACCAAACTTCTTCATGCAAATGATCATTGTGTCAATAGTATGTACTGCTGGGTGTGTAAAGTATCAAAATGTTCCATCTGGGCTATAAAAAGGCAAAGTAAGGTACCTAATCTCAGACTTTCAGTGTAAAAAGAGAAACATAACACCTATTAAAAGCAAGCAGGAAAGACTTTCCCAAGTATTCAAAGCTGCCAATATACCAATCATATTTTTTTTCAGCAAAACTTCTTCATACAAATGTTAACTGTGACCATAGTGTGAAGACAATGTACCATAGTATCCCTTCAAAAACTGCAAAACGAACTGATCAACATGCAACACTTATGTAAAAGATAATTTCACAAAGCTATCATTTTGCCAATACTTAAATTTGTAACCAAATGTTCAATGTGTCGAGATCTATCTATGATCTATGAAAGCAAAGTATCTGAAATTGTTTATAACAAAGTATGTGGTATGACATCGGCACTGTCTCTGCATAAACACACTTTAGTAGGATTTACAAATAAAACAAGTGAGCCATACCCCTTACTATTGTATTACGAGTGTCTTACTTGAGCAAATGAATGTATTTGTGATGTTTGAAGAACATTTTATAATAAGGTCAAAAAGATATTAAAAGAACAAAATGTCACAGGCAGACAAATGGAAAGGCAGAAAATGAAAAACAGTTTTTCCCATATATAGGAACAGTTTTCTGTCCCTATCAGTCAATTATTACCACCTTCTAATGAGAATATATTTTCGAGTATAGGAATTCATGTTTTGTTTGATTTGATTTTTTACGTCCCAGTCAACAATCTTTCAGATACGTGGGGATGGGTCTTCCTGGGTTGAACATGTACTAAGCTAGGATAAATGTGTCTTGCTCAAGGACACAACCCAGTGACGCCGGTGAGGCTCGAACCTGCGGCCTTATGGTCTCAAGTCAAGCACTCTACATCTGAGCCACAGCACTCCCTAGGAATTCATGTACTTACCATTATAAAATTTTGTGGATTTTACATTTTCATACTCAAAACAACATTATTCCTACTATCAATCCAGTGTTCTATATCATATTTTATCCAAAAGTTTGGACATCCCTAGAATTTAGACACATTGATCTACTTAATTGAACAGTAAATATCAACATTAAAAAATATGACAAATTGTTATTCTAAAATTCCCTGACTTTTCCCTGACTTTTTCCAAAATTTCAAATTTCCCTGACTCAACTCAAAATTCCCAGACTTTTCCCTGACCTTGAACTTTTTTCATTTTTCACTGACTTTTCCCTGACCGTGGGAACCCTGTTGATGTCATGAAGTGCCATTTTGCTAACTTGTTACTTGCACAGTTGTAAAATACAAAATGGACAATTCCATACTTATTCTATCAAGAAAATCCATCCGAATGATAAGGGTAAAAATTACCTGGGCTGATTCTGGAGCATAATACAAGGCAACTCTAAGACATTCCAAGGCATTCTGAGCTTGACCTTTAACCCGCCAGTATAAACTAGCAATATTAGCAGCTACCCATGAGGTGGAATTCTGAAAAAATAATTATCATATGACGTCGCGTAAGGGAGTGAAATAACCCCATGCAATAAAATCAATAAACTACTAGTGGTTTACAGATTTTCAGGAAACGATATGACGTCCATCACAACGTTGCTGACATAAGGACAAAAGTATAATGTTTTTATGGCAGAAATAAGATTTCAAAGTATTCATAATGTCATACAACCACGCAAGTAGCAAGTTAGAAAAACGACTTCTGTCATCAGTTCATAAAATGGTGTCACTGTCAAGAAACAAAGACACGCCGACCAACTGTTTTCGTCACAAACGGTAAGTTTCTCAACGTGTGGTCAGAAATCAAAGACAGTTAAATTTCTTGTCGAACTGCCTATCAGGTGCTCCTGCGCCAGTTTCAGAGATGATTGACAGCTGTGCCTTACGTGAAGGCGGGTCAATGCCCTATTTTCTCTCATGTGATAGGACAAAACCTGTTATGTGATGATTCCCATATTTGGCACGCGCTCGTGGTCTTGCCACAACAAAAGCTAGTTTCTCTTAGTGTTTTGAGAATGCCAGCGCTCAAATACGAGTTTTTTTGTTCTTTTATCCATGTTGGAATATCCAACTTTAATATATATACGTTATTTCACCAACAGAAAATTAGTATTCGGCGCCAAAAATTGCTCACAAAGAATCAAGATATTGTAATAAAGCCGCACCAAACGAAACTATGATATGTGCACTAACGGAATACTCGGATCAGCCTGTGCCCAATGGTCTTGTTACACTATGCTGTCTGCCTGGGGAAAGCTTAAGGTCCTTTAACTAGCTATCAAGTGCTCAAATAATGATCCCAATCAGCCTGTACCTCTCTACGTTGTGCGCACGAACGGACAGTTTATTTTGCCAAGGTGCGGCACATTAATGTTTACCACCGCTTCGCTCCGCCTCCTGACTAAATGATCATGTTTTTTGACAACCGTTTAGCCCCCCCCCCCCACTACTTGCTACAAGGGGGAATGTTTAAATAAATTGGTGTTGCTAAATATGGATTGCAGTTTCTTTTACTTTGACGAGCTTGTCACTTATTACCCCATATCTTGTTCGGCGAGTCTTTGAAATCTGGCTCGGTGGTCTTGCGATGATGCAACTCCAGATGTGCTTTTGCTAACTTGCTACTTGCACGGTTGTATGATAAATAGAATCTAACATTCGTGCTCCTGTATTATTAAATTTATTAAACTCATTGCGAAAAAGAGATAAAATGCTTGGCAAGCCTCGTATTTGATATCTTTTCCCCACCTCATTTAATAAAATCAATCAAACATGAACACTTATGTAAGATCCTCTATAAATGAGCATAGATCTGACAAAAGGGACCTTCTGGCAATAAAAAGCAAAAGTGAGATATTTACAGAGAAAGAAAGACCTAGCTATTGTGAACAATTACAGAAAATTTGAAGAGATTATCTTTACAAATAACAAAGATATGAGCGTTTAAACTCATAAACATGATGCGTTTTAAACATGACGTCACTTAAAGCTGCATAGTCTGTAACTTTTGATCTTTTAATTTTTGAAGTAAAGTTTCTATTTTTCAAGAATACAATAAAAATACTCAAATTCACATAAAGACTTTACCATTTTTGTAAATCTTAACAAATTATCACGATCAAAACAAGAGCATTCATGTTAAAAATCAACTGTCTAGAATTATTGGAGGGACGCAAATAATTACATTACAAGAGAAAAAAGCACCTGTTTTATAAGATTATTCACTTTTCCATGCAGTTTTCAGCTGTACTGAACATGTTTATTGTGAAAATATATCTTAACTCTATTTTTACAAATGATTTAAAAAGAAAAGAAAATTTTTCGAAAAATGTTCAAAGTTACAGAGTATGCAGCTTTAATGTTGTTAATGACCTTCTGACGTCAACGCCATTGTGTTAACATATGACACTAATACAAAGATGCTAGGAGCAATATTTCAAGAGTGCTTCTTGTTTCTGTAAAAATTTGATGTGTTTGCAATTGCATAGACTGCACAAATAGCCCACATACAAACATCGCGTGTTTACAAAAGCATTTGAAATGAGGTACCCTGTTTTCAAGTAAGCGTGTAGTCCATATGCACAGCTGTTGCCATGGCAACATACATTATATGTATCACTTAATTTATCAGAAATGTTTGCGTCTTTGATTGTTATACATGTTAGAAGCAATATGAGTCTATTGTTAGAACATGCAAAATCTTGAAAATTTAGACGTTTTTGAAATTTTGATTACACAAAAAAAATGCTAAAATGCCCGAAGGACCCTTTTGTCAGATCTGCGCTCATATACAATTGGCACTCTAATCTCACAGATGAAGACTCAAATAAAATAAAATGTAATTTTCAGCAAGTTTACAGCCAATTATTCAAAATTATAGGTTATTAAATCATTAATACTTGTCATTCAAATGTTATATCAAGCTTTAATTTCCCGAAAATCAAAAAGGTATCCCCAAAACTGTTGTTTGTTGCAGTTTGCATTGGAGCTTTTAAGAGCTGGCATTCATTGATGAATTTCAACAGAGGGCTGAAAAAATGTTATTTGATAGAGTGCCATACATCACAGCTATAACAATAGACCCCTTTCTCATTGTTTCCCCCCTTAGCAAGCGCTCTTCAATTGAGAAATCAATAACGTCATTTTTGCAAATGATGGGGCCTATTCAATTTTCCCTATTTCTTATTAAAAGTATGTTTTTTTAAGTACCCACAATGCTTCTTTCACTTTGTAATAATGAAATAAATAAATATTTGGTTATACATTAATAACTTTTCAATTCAGGGTTCCCACAAAAATTCAACAACACGATTCCATGATTTTTCCATGATTTTCCATGATAAACAATGTAATTTCCATGACTATTTTTTAATGCATGACCTGCAACCTCCCCTTTTAGCGGCATCTTCACCAAGCTGAGCATAAATGCAGAATGCAGAAACAGTTATGTATTTAGATGAGCATGCTTGTAGACTACGCATGCATTTTGAAATAATTAAAACTTGAAACCACCAGTAGCCAGAAAACTAGCTGTCAGACACACAAATTTTATGTGTCTGACAGCTAGTTTTCTGGCTGCTGGTGCTTTCGTCAAATTATTTCACAATATTCCATGATTTTTCCATGATTATTCAGGGTTTTTCAAATTCAATGATTTTTCCAGGCATGGATTATTTTTTCATGATTTTCCAGGTTTTCCATGATTTCCAGAGCTCATGGGAACCCTGAAATTACCTGTTTTAAAGCTAGAGCTATTTTGGTTCCCGCTGATTCTATTGACTCTGACACACCTTCAGCTTTCCTCAGAACCTGCAAAGAGAGAACATGAAATATATACAGTGTTCGTACAGAGACAGGAAAACAGAATTCCAGGACTATTTCATTTTTCAAGGATTAAATTTTTTCCCAATTCTGTATAAAACAATGTGAAAAAATGCACTTTTTTCAGCCGGAAATGTTGAAGTGGAAATAGAAAAATGGCGCACTCATTTTCTTTGATTCTGATTCTGGTGATTAAAACCAGGACTACCACACAAATTGAATAGAATAGAATACAAGTCGCACCTCGCTCTACAAGGTGTATCCAGCGATTTTCACTCAGTTTTTTTTGATTTTCACAGTTTTTTTTGCACATCCCATAAATTCGAAAAGACTCGTTGTATTATATATTTTTAAATATTTTCAAGAATAATTTTACAAAATCCCAGGACAATTGCAGGACAAAAGGCATTTTTTCAAATTCCAGGAGTTTTCCAGGACCAAGGTAAAATTCAAGGACTTTTCCAGATCGGTGCGGACCCTGTTTTATAACACACCTCATTATAACAAAAAATTGGATAAAATATGGACATGTTCTGGCTTCCAAATGTTTTTAGCATGGAATTTTACAAAGAAATTATTGGAAAATGAGCATGAAATGAAATGTTTATTTTCCCTACAAATCCTTTACAAAACTGTCCTTTAGAATTACATAATTCACTTGTCCCTTAGTATAACATAATTCACTTATAACAGTTTCCATAACTATGGACCCAAAACATAGAGTTAAAGAGGACTGCACTGTACCATTAACTGCAGCTTGCCAGTTTACCAGTAAATGGGCGAAAAAACAACTAGAATTGTTTTTCAACGAAAAAACAGATGTCTCCCCCTTTTAGGAATCAAAAGAATCACATAATTGCATTTAGTTATGTTACAAGGGGAATAATTTGAAAAATATACATGCAAGAGTTATGGTTCTTGTGCATGACATGTCATCTAAACATGCTATACAAATGAATAAAGTTTCGTTGAATTACCTCTAATGGTTATCAAGATATATAGCAGACACTAGATAGCGTCACAAATGATCAATGGGAAATAATTCCAAAATATCCAGAGCAGAGTTATGGTTCTTGTGCATGACACATTGTCTCATTGTGCTCTAGAAGTGTATGAAGTTTCAACCAAATAGCTTTAACAGTGTTCAACTTGCCGAGCGGACAAAAAATTGCATTTAGTTATGTTACAAGGGGAATAATTTGAAAAATAAACATGCAAGAGTTATGGTTCTTGTGCATGACACGTGGTCTAAATGTGCTTTATAAATGTATGAAGTTTAGTTGAATTACCTCTAACATTTATCAAGTTATAGAGCGGACACGAAATAGTATTGCAAATGATCAAAGGGGAATAACTCCAAAAATATCCAAAGCAGAGTTATGATTCTTATGCATGACACATCGTCTGAATGTGCTTTACAAATGTATGAAGTTTCGTTGAAATATATCTTACAGTTTTCAAGTTATAGAGCGGACACAAATTTGTGACGGACAGACGCAAGGGGAAAAACAATATGTCTCCTGACCCTTCCAGGGGTGAGACATAAAAACAGAAAATGATGTAGTTCTGGTTAGACCATGCAAAGCATGTAGTTTTTTATGACAACTAGACAAAGTGCCCAGCCTGGACATGTATACCCTTGACTAGTGCTATTGTTTGTTTGCTTTTCAAAAAGGACCAAATATTTACCTTTGACTCTGGAGATCGCACTGTTATTTAAGAAATGAATGCGATTTTTGGAATGTTCATGGAATCAAGAATACTGCGGGTCTCTTGCAAAGTAATTTTTTGCTAATATTTATATTTTATTATAAACATCTAAAATATAGAAATTATTTATAATTTTGGAAATAAAACAGTTTTGTTTTTAATATGTAATCGTATCATCTATTTTGTTGGAGTGCAAAACGGAAAAGCGGAACAGCCAGTGTGAACAGAGACAGCCAATGGAGCTAACACGAGGCTTGTTTGCACGTGCCACTCGGGCATGGCTCGCTGTCAATCACAATACCAGTGTCACTTCTGATGAATTAATTCAATGTTCGAAGCGTATTGCACGGGCAAGTGAGCTTGGCAGCTATCAATCAAATTTTTGTTGTTCATGAGGTTATGAATGGTTGCAAAAATCTAAAGATTCATTAAAGGCTTGCTTTGAAAATGTAAATATATGGTATATTAATTAGAGTATCCATCCAATTAACTTGCAGGATTCTGGTCATTAGCAGCATTTACAAGCAGTGTAGAAAACAGTGTAATTCTACTTTCAAAACAGGTTATTTCCAGGTTCGGGTTTTTTGTCTCTTCCTCACGGTGCATAGGTTGGACTGCAGTCTGTGATTGTGGCATTTCCTGGTCATACTTACTTGCTTTTTTTTACCATAGTAAGGGTTTGCTTTATCTCCTTTTTTTATGTTCTACGAGATGATGCATGGATAAGTTAGGGGTCTTTCATGCAAACCAAACCTCTATGTGTCTTGATCCACATCTAAACTTAGGGTGACGTTGCTGCCATGAAACCGGTTTAAGCCCTCCAGTAAAATATTTTTACTGACCGTTCCAAGGCGGTACTTCTTTTGTGGATCTTTTGTGTTATTTATGTCTTGTGTTTGTCATGCTTTCCCGATTGTTCATTGCTGTTTTATGGTCACCTGCTGGGAAAGGGCTGACCTCTTGGCTCTAGTTAGTGATGTTTATTGTGTTTATGTCACTTTCTTATTTGGTATCTAGGACAGGTGTGGTACTTGATTGTATCGATTCCTGATCTTTGCCACCTTTCTTACTTTGGATAACAGAATTACCATTCTAAGCCCTGATTCTGGTGCATAATCTAGTTTGTCTCTGTAGATCAGCCCTGGTAAATGGTCTACCATAACTTCTGAGGGGATTTCTGAATCACATAGAGGCTCTTGGGGACCTTCAGTAGGTTTAGACTTACCATTCTAAGTCCTGATTCTGGTGCATAATCTAGTTTGTCTCTGTAGACCAGACCTGGTAAATGGTCTACCATAACTTCTGAGGGGATTTCTGGATCACATAGAGGCTCTTGGGGACCTTCAGTAGGTTTAGACTTACCATTCTAAGTCCTGATTCTGGTGCACAATCTAGTTTGTCTCTGTAGATCAGACCTGGTAAATGGTCTACCATTACTTCTGAGGGGATTTCTGGATCACATAGAGGCTCTTGGGGACCTTCAGTAGGTTTAGACTTACCATTCTAAGTCCTGATTCTGGTGCATAATCTAGTTTGTCTCTGTAGATCAGCCCTGGTAAATGGTCTACCATAACTTCTGAGGGGATTTCTGGATCACATAGAGGCTCTTGGGGACCTTCAGTAGGTTTAGACTTACCATTCTAAGTCCCGATTCTGGTACATAATCTAGTTTGTCTCTGTAGATCAGCCCTGGTAAATGGTCTACCATAACTTCTGAGGGTATTTCTGGATCACATAGAGGCTCTTGGGGACCTTCAGTGGGTTTAGACTTGAAATCAATGTAATCTTTAATACTGCAAAATAAAGGCAACACAAACATAAGAATACTACATTTGCGAAGTCAATATTACATTTTACCCCTTTTAAATGGCCAATCACAAAACAGACAACAGTTTTATGATATCTTTCATATTATTTGGGGAAATTGCTGGCAGATGATTCACATGTAATATCAAGCCTTATTATGTTTCTTAAGGTAATGACAAAATTTAAAAATGTTGTCTGCTTCTGATGAGCCTTTAACGGCCTCATTGGTTGATGATGGCTTTACATTGATATTCTCCAAACTGTCCAAAGAAGCACCTAGATGAATGAAAGCTTGGAGACTCCTATACCAAGCATTTGAGCCTTTACTGCTTGCACACATAAACTTGGAAGTAGCTGTTCAGTAGTTGTGCAACGATGCACAGAGAACCGAGTTCTTAAGACCATGTTCTATTTAAGATGGTTATTTACGCAATTTCAGTTTGATGCGATGTTTGTCGTATCTGCTTTTTAAACCAATTTCAGTTTATTCCCTTTGAAATGCATACTTTGGGTGATATCCAATCTGAATCAATACTCTAGAGTCATTTAACCATCAGCTTTATTTAGACCAACATGGAGACTAACTTTTTTGCGCAAACTCTTTCTCCAGATAGACTAATATTGGAAGACATAATTCTGCTAGTCATTTCAGCTTTTTCAAGCTTCCAAAGGATAATCTTTTTAAGAACATATTTGACTTCACTACAGCTGGTGAGTGGGACTGTGTGGCGGAGTTAGAATGTCTCCCTGTCCTTCACTATATGCTCTTCACTATAATGTAGATATTATTTTCTTGTCTTTTCGGATCATGGGTTCCATTGTGGAACTTTGAAGCCATTAAGAGGGTCACTGATGAGGTCTTAATGGCCTAAACTTGCTTGTTGAAAGACTGCTTGTCTGAATTCTATCTAAATAAATCAAATCAGTAGTCTGCATCGTGATATCTATCAAATTCAGATTTGAGTGTATCATGGCAGCTCTACTGTTCAGTCCAAATATTAAGACTTCTAGTCTCACTGGATTACTGTGTTGCAAGTTTAAAGTATGTTTTATGCATATGCATAAATTTCCTGGGCTGGCCCATTTCAAGAAAGTATCCGCCATGCTGAAGGGGGAATCTGTAAAACAAGAATGGGTTCATTTTAACCTCTACTTACTTGATTTTTTTGGCTGATAGTGACAACCAAGAACTTGAGAATTGTAACATGTTTGTTTTCTTGAGTTTCTTACATTCTGCTAGCTTTGGCAGTGGTAGGTGTAATCTCTTGGATGAGTATTTACGAGTATCTGAAATCATAAATAACAAAATAACATCATTGAAAGGGATACACACAATAAGGCCAGAATTTTTTTTATTAGATGATTTACGAACACTCCTACTGTAATATTCCATAAAGTAGAGAAAAAAAAAAATTTCTAAAATTGTTTTTATATCTTATCTGTGGACTCTAAATATTATTTGTGTCATTGAAAAAAATAATATATTTTTGAGGGTCTGTCTGTGTATTTTTGACAGTGACACTGTTAAAGTGATTGTCCTGTCCAGAATTTTAGTATTATTATAAAATACTTAAAGAGATTTAATACAGATTGTTGGTTTACCTTTAATACTAGTATTACTGTTTTTTTCTGGAGATATTAAACAAGTAGCTCAATGGGCAACGAGCGCTCACCTGGGAGCCAGCATAATGTTTGGAGACACCATAATTTATGATGCTCAAAGGCAGGTAACTCTGAACTTGAAACAGTGATCAGGAATATATTCAAACACTCAAGATATTATGCCAATTCTGGTTATCTGCAAGTTTTAAAAAGATCTGAATAAAAATTGCGGAGGAAACCTGGTGAGATGCTCAAGGGTAGATAACTCCATAGTCAGTGATGAGATCTGACCAAAATTCTAACCCATCCATTAATGTATGTTCTGGTTACCTACAAGAATGAAGAAGATAAAAAAAAATGAATGAACTAGAATGGTCAAAACATTATAAACCTATATTTTAGACATTCAAGGGCAGCTAACTATAGTTGATTGTCAAATATGGCCGAAAATCAAACTAATTAAAGCTTTTATAGTTGTCCTTGAATGATGAAGATCCATCCAGAAATGAAAGCATTAGAGTGCTCACAACATTACTCCTATTATAGGTCTATGGAGATTTTTTCAGACATTCAAGGGCAGCTAACTCCATAGACCAATGTTCGATCTTGCTGAATTTCAAACAAATCCAAACTTTTATGTATGTCCTTGTTACCTGATCCAATCAATAATGAAGGTGCTCGAGTGCTCACAACATTATACATTCATTTTTCAAACGCTCAAGGGCAGCTTACTCAGTAGTTGGTGATGGGATCTGGCAGAAATTCAAACTCATTCATGCTTTTATAGTTGCCCTTGTTACCTGCAAGAGTGATGAAGATTCATCCAAAACTGAAAGCACTAGAGTGCTCACAACATTTCTCCCAATATAAGTCTATAGAGATTTTTTCAGACGTTCAAGGGCAGCTTACTCCGTAGACCCAAGTCAGATCTTGCAGAATTTCGAACCCATCCAAGCTTTTATAGCTGTCCTTGTTACATGCAAGAATGAATAAGATCCGATCAAAAATGAAGGTGCTAGAGTGCTCACAACTATACATAAATTTTTCAATTGCTCAAGGGCAGCTAACTCAGTAGTTAGTGATGGAAACTTGCAGAAATTCAAACTCTTTCAAGCTTTTATGGTTGTCCTTGTTACCTGCAAGAATGATGAAGATCCATTCAAAAATGAAAGCACTAGAGTGCTCACAACATTTCCCCATTATAAGTCTATGGAGATTTTTTCAGAGGTTCAAGGGCAGCTAACTCCGTAGACCAAGGTCAGATCTTGCAAAATTTCTAATCCATCCAAGCTTTTATAGCCGTCCTTGTTACATGGAAGAATGAATTAGATTCGATCAAAAATGAAGGTGCTCGAGTGCTCAAAACATTATACATTCATTTTTCAAACGCTCAAGGGCCGCTAACTCAGTAGTTGGTAATGGGATCTGGCAGAAATTAAAACTCATTCAAGCTTTCATGGTTGTCCTTGTTACCTGCAAGAATGAATGAATAAGATTCAATCAAAAATGAGAGCACTAGAGTGCTCACAACATTTCTCCCATTTTAAGTCTATGGAGATTTTTTCAGTCGTTCAAGGGTAGCTAACTCGGCAGACCCTGGTCCAATCTTGCCAAATTTCGAACCCATCCAAGCTTTTATTGCTGTCATTGCTACAAGATACAATGAAAAAATGGAAGAGCTAGAGTGCTCACAAGATTTTCTCCATAATAACCCGATGGGAGCTATCTGTTGCCATGGAAACCAGAGTTCTGATCTGATCTGGCCCAAAACCTAATGCAGCAAATCCCCCACCCCAATGATGCTTTAGATGAAATTTGATTATGATTGGCCAACTGGTCTTAGAGATATTCATGTCTAAAAGTGTGAACGGACACACGCCGGCTCGACTCCCATCCAATAAGCTCACCAAGAGCCTTTGGCTCTGGTGAGCTAAAAAAAAGCTCTGAAAATGACCAGTTAACTTTTTTATTTAAAATAAAACTTTTCTTTAATCAGCCCAATAATATCATTTATCAGTTACTTCTCATATAAACTGCATGATGCAAGTTAATTGGCCTGATAAATGTTATCTATCTCATGACATGTGTCTTTATCATGACGTTGCACTTTTGAATGACATGGTCAATGACATAAAATCGACAAGAAAATCAATAATTTCATCAGAATTGCTAGTTTGAAAGGAGAACCAACTTGTAAACTAATAAATAGAATACCAGGTTCGCATCTTTTGATATCAAGTTTACCAGGCAAGGTATGCACACGTTGAATTGCTCCGCAAGCCTTGTGATTCAACAAGCGTTCTTGAAGCCTTGCCTGGTAAACTTGTTACCTAGTATTATCTATATTTTGTATCATTGCTTTACATGTACCTGGCAGTTCAGTATCAGGGAGCTGATAAACAGCCCTTCTGGTCCCTTGACCATCCTCCACATCTGGTTCCTTGGGGCTGTCAAAGAACATCTCACCCTGATAAGGGGGCATTCTAGGCTGACCCGCTTCTGGCCCCCTTGGTAGCTCAACGGCCGGCTGCTTGTCTTGTTTATTCATCTGTAGATCAACTTTCAGGAATTTCTTGATACGCCCATTCAGAAACATTACCAAAGCATCAGGATTGTTCTTAAAGTTGTCATAGTCCTTAATCTGTGGAGATTGTAAAGAATAAAATTAATTCACATTCATATCTGGGTTTAGCATGTTAAGTTTTAAATGTGATTATGCCAGTTATTTGACCATTAAACAACGTATAAATTGCATCAAATGTTCTTTTAATACTTTCCCCGTTGTTGTTCTTTTAACCCTTTTCATTCTGGAAACTAATAAACAGGTACTTTGGTAAGGTCAGAATGTTTTTATTAGTTGATTTACAAACCCTCCTACTGTAATTTTCCGGAAAGTAGAAAAAAAAAATCTAAAATTATTATTTTATCCATCTACTCTAAATATTATTTGTTTCTTTGAAAAAAAAATAATATATTTTTGAGGTTCTGTCTGTATTTTTGAGAGTGACACTGTTTAAGGTGATTGTCCTCTCCAGATTTTTAGGAAAATGATGAAATATTTAAAGATTTAATACAGACTGTTGGTTTACTTTACTAGTTCTACTGGTTGTCCTGGAGATATTAAAAAAAAAGCTCGAAAATGACCAGTCAACTGGTCATTTTCAGAGCTTTTTTTGTGTTTTTCGTCCCCCCGCCCCTAAATCTGATCCCCCCCCTGTAAATCAACTAATAAAAAAATGCTGGCCTAAACAGTGAAAGACACAGAAGGAATGAGGCACAAGGCAGCATTTCATTTTGGTCTGCACTGTTTGCAAATTTAGGATAAAAAGAATCTTAAAGGATAGAAATACACATTTTTATAGAATTTTTGACCAGCAAGCCCATAAAATACAAATGGACAATTCTATACATATTCTATCAACATGCTTAGGAAAATTCATCAGAATGAAAAGGATTACGAAACCAAATAGCAATGTTTCAAACCTCACTTACCTTGAAAATAAAGAAACTGAATATGAGATTTAACCCTTTGTATTTTGGTTTGGTTTGTTGCTTTACCTCCCAGTCAACAGCTATAGTCATGGCGAGATGGTCAGTTCACCTAACTACACTTTTTTCTGGGCAAGCTTGACCAAGTGGTTAACCAGTACTTTGTGCACATACTTTCGCTTGTAACTGACGACAACCCTTCTTGATTCAGCGGACCATAGAAATCATTTCATTATCATCTCCACGAAAGTATTGGACTTGACTGGGATCTGCAGTCAGACACGTATCTGGAGTCAGTAACGTTACCGACTGCGCTACGTGGGCCCGTTTTTAACCCTTTGTATACTTAAAAACCCTTAACGGGTTTAGAACAACTTGCAAGGACAGAGAAACTTCAAAATTTAGAAAATTCTTCCTGTGACCACTTAAAGTAAACAATGTGCAGCCCCTTACTTATTGTATCAACATGTAAGGAAAAAACATCAGAATACAAAAGGTTAAAGGTTAGCATGGGTAGGGAATAGTGGTAATCAAAACTTCTCAGCAGGATTGTTCAAACCTAGTTCCAGCCATTGAGGTGAGTATAAAAATATTTTGCCTGTTCAAGCATCTCAATGTTAATCATGATCTGTTTGAGATAAACATATAATACCTACACCATATATTTCTATGTGAAATGAGTAATGGTTCGTTTTGTTAGATCTATACATTGATAAGAAAATTTAAACTAAGGACTTTTTAAACATGGAATTTGCCTTTAATCATGGATTTTGAAAATTTCTAAAACATAATTTAACTTCTGAAACACATTTTTTGACTGCAATATGGCATGCAACCGTCTGAATTTTTAATATAAGATTAGTTAAAAATCATACCCGACTGAAATATTTTGTAATTTATCTTTTTTTAAAGGGAGTTCAACACACCGTTTCAATGCATTTTCCCATTCAACCTGTGACACACCCTTTCAAAAAAACACAAATCACATTTTTTTCTTGTAAAATATGATATGTAACTGGTCTCTTATACATAGAAAATTTAAGTCAGTTCCATACCCTACCTATTGCAACCAAAAGTTGTGTTTCAGGAGTTATATCATGTATTAGAAATTCCCAAATTCCATATTTAAAGGCAAATTCCATATTTAAAAAGTCCTTTGTTAACTATAGCATTAAGATAAAATGGTAGTGCATAGTGTGGAAGAGAGCTGCCAATTCTCTTCATAAATTAAAGCTGACCAAAAAATGAAGAAACCCCTATTAACCATTTACTCCATAGGCTATTTTTAGATCATGACATCATTTTATATCTATTAGATCTGTCTAAAACAGCATGGAAAAAATTCAAGAAAAATTTAAGTTAAGTTTTGAATACTTTTGAAAATATTATGGAAAATGGAGTATTCCATTTTCAATAATATTTTCAAATATATGATATTTCAAAGGCATCAAAATGTGTTATTGTGGAGTAAAGGGTTATGATATTTCAAAGGCATCAAAATGTGTTATTGTGGAGTAAAGGGTTAAAAGATCATAAACCAGTAAGAAATCACCAACACAGTAATTATCGGAAAGCCAGCTGTTGGCACCATCAATGACATCCAATAAACTGCCTATAAAATTGTTACATGACAAGTATACATGTATTTCTAAAATTCAGCTTCTTACTACCATGCAACTACCAGCTTAGCAAAAGCATAGTTCATGACATCAAATTTGGTGATATAGCTGTCATGTAAATATAAACAATTTGCCATATAGTGACAGGTATTTTAATACTGATTGGCAGTTTGAGATGTTAAAAGAGGAAAGGCAATGGACATGATACTTGTTTAGTGTATATTTCAAAATAGGTTTCCTTAATTTCAGTAACATATGTTGTTGGTAAACATTGGTATTGCCTCATAGAGGCAATTCCAATGTGCACCTACAACATATGTCCAACTTCTTTTTATGTTTCAGTGAAATGAGCATGTAGCAATGAACAGGTTTTGTGCAGTTTGGCATGCACCTGGATGACAATAATAGATAGCCAAATTTATATTATTGACAGCTTATCTTTAGATGTTTCATTGGAATGAAATGCTAACTTGGTGGTTGCCTGGTTGTATAGAGAAGTTGTATGCTAGTGGCTTTAATTTTAATGCACAGTTCATAAAAATCTGCACCAAAACAGTTACATGGTTACCGTAATAAAATTTTATCTTTCTTAAGGAAAATTTGCAATCCTCATTTTGGCTTTCAGAAAATATCTCATGTCATTGTACATAAACTTCCACAGTCCATATTAATTATCATATTTAAAAAAATGTGTTAATAATAAGGAACTAAATATTGTGATTAAAGAAATTACAGTAAAACCTGTGTAAAACGGCCTCTCAAAAATAGACAAAGCAAAGATCTTAATGAGAAATGGGAGCTTAATTTAGGTCGAAAGTATTGCAGAATGCATTCTGCAATACTTTTGACATGCATTTAGCGATAATTGGTCTTGAAAACCAATTTTCTGTCATTTTGAGAGTGGCCATTTTACACAGGTTTTATTGCATTTGCAGCTGTGATTATTTAAGCACAGTTAAGTCTGGAATGTACCTATCTGATTATGAGAGAGCACAGCGAGACCTTGTTTGAGTTGATTCAGTCCAGATTTACCAGTGCTTTATCAAGGGTATTTGAGCACAGCTATGAGTTTTTTATTTCTTTTCTAACACTCAAATTTACAAAGTCTTGAATCTATTTACAAAAGTGTACTGATCTCCAGTTTATGATATTACATACATTAATTGATTAGCTATCAAACACCATTTGACATCACCAAGATAAAATAAAAATACAAAGAATTATAGGGAAATGTGCACAATGGGTGTTAGAAAACGAAAAAGTGCATCATGGCGCTCGAAATTACAGTTAGTTAGTGTACAAATACAAATATATATTAGACCATAAAATCAAACATTAAAAAAGGAAATACTTGTAAAAGAAAATTGTGTACAATAAAATAGCACCATGCATTTAAATCAATAAACCACTAGTGGTTTACAGATTTTCAGATAACGTCATAAAATGACGCTTTTAATGTCACCCATATGGCAAAACCCTGTTTTCACGCCAAAAATGAGATTTCAAAAAGTTTAATGTCATATGATGAATACAATCTTACATTCGTACTCCTGTATTAATGAATTTATTAAACTTGTTGCGAAAAAGCGATAAAATGCTTGACAAGCCTCACATTTTATCACTTTTTTCCTCAACTCGCTTAATAAATTTAATAAAACATGAGCGGTCATGTAGGATCCTCTATGTAAAACACTAAGCCATTATACTGATCTCATTTAACTGAACACAAATTGGGCGTTGACGCGAGAAAACCTGTCTTCGGGGTTTCCCACAAAGTGAGACCCAAACCAGTCTCCTCACCTACAGAGACTAGCTAGAGAATTGAAAATTTGCATGAAGCAATTAGTTAAGATATGATACTTTCCAATAAGTGAAAAACAAAGGCATTGAACAGACTGTGCAGATGCGCAGGCTGGTCTGCACATTTGTTGTTCAGACAGGTTTCCTCTCGTTGAGGCCAACTTAAAAAGGGGGAAAATCCCTTTTAAATTTTAAAGTTTGGTCAATAACTTGTAAGTTCCATAAAAGACATGCTTGAAAAATTCTCCAGCTCAACAACAAACAACTAACAACTAAAATGCAAACAGAGTGCAACCCCTTTGAAATGCTATGTTTGGGGAAATTCCATAGTAAATCGATTTGGGAGTCAAAACAATAATTGACAGTGTTATATCAAAATCTGTGTTATAACGAGGCATGTTATAATGGGGCTGCACTGTACTATACTTCTAATATCACCAATATTCTTCTCTACTGTGCTATTGATACTACCAGGCAACTACCAGCTCAGCAAAAGCATAACAATTTGCCATATAGTGACAGGTATTTTAATACTGATTGGCAGTTTGAGATGTTTAAAAGAGGAAAGCCAATGGACATGATACTTGTTTAGTGTATATTTCAAAATAGGTTTCCTTAATTTCAGTAACATATGTCGTTGGTATACATTGGAATTGCCTCATAGAGGCAATTCCAATATGCACATACAACATATGTCCATTCAATAAATGAGTGTTTTTCACCATAAACCGGGTTTTCACAAACTTCTCAACTTCAGTGTAATGAGCATGTAGAAATGAACAAGTTTTTGTGTAGTTTGGCATGCACCTGGATGACAATAATAGGTAGCCAATTTTATATTATTGACAGCTTATCTTTAGAAGTTTAATTGGAGTAAAATGCTAACTTGGTAGTTGCCTGGTTGTATCAATATTTTTTTTATAAGTCTAGGACTAAGGTAAGGTTAAATCTGACAATACCACTAGTGTTACAGGCAGACTGTTAAACACATAACAAGACACAATCTTCATTCTTCAATACAAAGCCTTGGTAATCACAAAATCTAATCTATTAAGGGAAACAACAATATTAAACTAATTAAAATTCAGTTAATTTATATATATAACAACATTTAATTCAAAGAAACAGCATATATGAATCCCTGATTAGAATTTCCTTTGTTCTGAATACATCATGTATAGTTTTTATCTTTAAGCTAGCACATTTTGCTGCGTGATCTACACTGTCTGTCAAAAGTGCCCATATATGGTTTTGCAGTTTAGCATGCATTCAAGTCAGGGCTTATTTTTGGCCCATTTTATAGCCGTTATTGGGTTATATTCCAATGCCAAAAAGTATCTTTTTTCCCAATTTTTGGAAGAAAATTCCCAATTTCAAATAAAAAAAAAATTCAAAGAAAAATCATCATTTTTATCAAGGTAAAAGTTGGCTTAAAATTGTCGAATATTCAACATTGCAGTCTCATATAATAAATCATGCAATGCTGATTATAAGTTAGCACTACAGCTAAATTCAGATAAATATATAATGTATTTTATGATTTGACAAAATAGCCAACAGCACTAAAAAAATCCCAATTCTTGGCATTTTTGTACTATAATTCCCAATTCCAGGGGTATGGGTCATTGTCCCAAAATGGTGAAAAAAAGCCCTGCAAGTGCTGTTTAGTATGCTTTGTAGAGATTGATTCAATTAAGTCTATTTTGTGTTTTAAGGCAGTATGTTAGATATTCAATGCTAGTAAGCTAGTAAATCTATGGTAATAATCCCTTTGTACAGTCAGAGCTCACACTTGGGAGCGCAGAGGCTCAGTGGTAGAGTGCTTGACTCGAGACAGAGGGGCCACGGGTTCGAGCCTCACTGCATTGTGTCCTTGAGCAAGACACATTAATTTTAGCTTAGAACTGGTTCAACCCAGGAAGACCCGTCCCTTTACAACTGAAAGATTGTTGATGGGACATAAAGAATCAAATCAAACAAAACAAAGAGCTCACATTTAGCCTGAAAGTGTGTTTCAATATCAACTGGCTTCAGAAGCTGGCTGATTTAGGGCTACACTTCTTGAAGTAACTTAAAATGTGCAGTGTGTAAGACAGAACTAGATTTTTGTAACAGCTTTGGAAAAATATAATCTATCATTAGTGCTCATTGGGAACAGGAATAATCCTACCGGAGGGTACACCATTCCAGTGGGAAATATGGCTCTCCAAGTTTCCAACTGGAAAGGCAACCCTTGGGTGAGATGTTTTGGCTGATTCAGCGCCATAAAGCTCTATGCTAATCACAGCACAAGATTAAAAAGTTAAACACTATGGCACATACATGCAGTTGAAATCTTGTGCATTTTAGGCACCAGCCATTTGTAACTACTGCCCCTTTCCTTCAGATGTGGATAGCAGGGCTTATTTTTAGTCCTAAAGAGCCTACAAAGTACCCAACTTGTGCTGCCTGCACACATATACTCCTGTAGAATCAGGCTGAAAATGTCACTTGGTTCCCAAAATGCTGAGTTTTATGCAAACTGAGACTGTTCCAGCTTTTACTTGTAAGTGAAGTGGGCAGTGGTTACATATGACTGATGAATTAGGCAAGAATTTTTCTATTAGTTGATTTACGAACCCTCCTACCTTAATTTTCCAGAAAGTAGAAAAAAAAAATTCTATAAATTTTCTTTTAATTTATCAGCTGTCTCTAAAATTATTTGTTTTGTTGAAAAATATAATATATTTTTGAGGTCTGTTTGTGTATTTTTGAGAGTGACACTGTTAAAAGTGGTTGTCCTATGCAGGAAAATTATAAAATATTTAAAAATTTAATAAGACTGTTGGTTTACTTTACTAGTTTAACGTTTGTTCTGGAGATATGATATGTAAAAAAAAAAAACTCTGAAAATGAAAAAAAAGCTCTGAAAATTACCAGCCAACTGGTCATTTTCAGAGCTTTTTTTTCTTTTTTTCCCGCCCCCCTGACCCGAAATCTGAGAAAAAAATCCCGTAAATCAGCTAGTAAAAAAAAAATTGGCCTTACATATGACTGATGAATTAGGCATGCAGACTAAAACTGTTACAATAAAAAGAATCACACATCAACCTTACCTATAACTTCATTCTGTTTGGATGTTCTTCCTCTGGACAAATTTTTGCTGGTCTGACCTATGCCTTTTTCAATATGCCATTTGAGCCACAACATGAGAAAATGCTTATTTCAACCTACACATATGCAGACAATTGAGGCCCAGATAGGCCTGGACATTTGCACCAGGTTTATAGGCTTTCAATGTCCCGCTGTCATTGAGGGCCATGTGATGAATATTTACTCACTTTTTTTTAATTTGTGAAGTTGCAAATACTATATTCAATCTCAATGAGCATATATTCTACAACCCCTTTTAAAAACAGTGTAGATCCATATCAGCTTGATTCTGAAGAAGCCCGCTGATCAGAATCATCACATTTTCACCCTGTTATGAATCCATATAAATAATGAAATTATATCCTTGGATGGGCTGATATTCGGAAGTTCATAAGTATGTGAGCAACCAATCAAAGTACTCTGTGTATATTCCAAAGAGCATGTGCTCTTATCTGTTTTAAAACCAGTCGTAACATTTTCTCACATTGTGGTTCATTCTATCCTCTTGCAGCACAATGTATAGACTAATTGTCTTATTAGCCAAGGGTCTATGCTGGCTCTATCTTCCATTACTACAGTCTTTCTGATAAGGCTTTAAGCTGGTTTCTCATTCTCAAATGACCATGCCGGCTTTGAACATGAACTCAACAAATCATGCTTTAAATCTTTAAACAATTGCCTTTTTGAAAAAAGTATAATGCCCTTTGGCATATCAAATGCTCCAAATATGGTTAAAGTCATTTTTTTTAATTTTCGTTTTTGTTTAGTTATTGCCTCACACACACTATCAGAATAGACACTTTATCTGACTGAGCCATATGTTTATTTATGGGCTTTTTTTATTGTTTTGATTCTTTATGTTCTAGTCAACAACTTTTCAGTCATGTCAGGAAGGGTCTTTCTGTGTCGAACCAGTACTAAGCAGAGGATGCAATATGGCTGTATAAATTGGCTTAGATAGAACACTGGATTGCTGGGTCAATGGATTCCCCCTTATTCTTGCTCCTTTTATAAATTATTGTTAAAGGCATTTGGTGCGTCCTGATGATGGCTTTGTTATGGTTTACTCAAAAAGTGAGTATGACCAGGAAATACCACAATCATACACTGCAGATCAACCCATGGCACTGCCAGGAAGAGAATTCTCAGGAAAAGTATTTTGTGATAAACTAATGACTGTCAAATATGACTGAAGATTGTTGAAACAGATGTGAAAGTTTCAAATCAAACACATACAATTTACTGTTATACAGTACCTCACATTGTACAGGGTAAACATGACCTACAACCTCAAAAATCAATAATCCAATGGGAGTCTGTATGTATCTGTATTTGTTTATGTCCACGGCATGGAAGTTTATCTGCACAGTGTGTAGTACTGAATAAACAGTTAGGTAACCAACCAGTGGGTATGATGTTTGAGTATGATGTTGTGTAAGCGAAGATGCCAGCGTTTGGTCTGCATTGTGTGATTGTGGCATTTCCTGGTCATACTCACTTACTTTTTGAATCTATAATTATCTCAAAATACAGCAATATAACAACAACTCATGATAATTGCAGAAAGTTTTATTCTTCATCAGAGCTAACATTATATAGAATAAAATAAAATCTGAAATAATGGAGATTCTGGATTTAAGTACACAACATGTAGTATCACACATAGTACTACACATAGAGAGTACTACACAATCACAGTGGGTGCAACATTTGCTTTTGCTGTCACTTTAGATTTTACCCCAAAAAGGTAGTTTGCTTAGATGTCAGTGCATTATGTGGAAACTGCATTTGACTATTTGTTATCTGCTCAAAATCATCTAAAAACTTTATCTGAAATGATGTCCAGAAAAATGCAATTTGTAGTTTTCATGGCATCCCTCATATATCCTATATTATTCCCAGATGATGTTAAGAGTTAACAGACGATAAATCATGAAATAGTTCACATATAATAGCAAGCATTAAACAAATTTAGTTTTAAAATTGGAGAACAGCTAAAAGGATCACACATGTTTTTTCATAAATTAACATTTGCCAAGCTGTTTGAACACAAGGCAGTTAGGCCGAGTGTTCAAACAACATCAGAGGGACCAGGCAAGTGTTAATGCAATGTGATGGTTATTTGTGCATATTTTACCTGAATTCAACCTTAACTGCACTGAAAATGTCGCTTAAACATTAAAATATGCCTTTTCTTACACTGGATTACGAAATGGTGTCAGTGTCAAACTTTTGAATGTCAAAATGTCGACACAAAGTCATAGACGCGTGCAACATTTTCATGAACAAAAGCCTTGCTGTAATCATCAGTCAAAGCTGCAACGCCTTTCCGTATAACCTCATACAAACAATTTTAAATCAGGGCCCAGATAGGCTTTTTCAAGCTAAAAGCCATGTTCAAACAGCATGTGAATCTCATGATATGGACATTGCTTCAAACAGCTTCGCGTAACAAATTCCTATGCAAGAATATAAAATTGACCGCAATACAAGCTATGTTGCACCCATGAAACAGTAACAAAGATTCACATCACCTAATGAGATACATATTTAACCTCTTTGATTTGAGATAAGTGAGTGTATCTCAGAATTATCTTCCTTATTTGAGCCGTGACACGTGACTTCCAACAACGTGGCATTTTGAAAAGTGTAGACTCAAACGATTCTGTGCAGCCACCTTTAAAGCTTAGGATTTACTCTAAACCATGTTCAGTCAGTAGCTTAACACTCACAGAATATTAAACGACTAGCAAAGGCTCAGAACAGACTGTGTGTATGTGCAGTCTGTCTGGTCTGAGGCTTTGCTGATCGCACATACCACACTGTTGGAAATTTCATGTTACGGCTCATTTCTAAGACCACGATTCTGATATTCCATATGCCCAAAACCATACTTTCAAATATATGTGGGGCTAAAAATATGTTTTTACTTAAACCTCTACCTTCTTGTGTAACAAGACTGATACGAGTCTTTGCTGGTTGGCATATGTAATCAGTACTTAAATCTCATGTTCTAGTTAATATACATTGAGGTAACTCAAAATAATAACCTCAATAGGATGGTTCTTTTGAGTGTCCATAAAATATAGTAAGGTTCAGATATAAGAAATAATTCAAAAATACACTTTCATATCACAAGAGCTGAAATCTCATCTTGCATTATGCAAGATTTTGAAGCAGTACAAATGATGTTTGAAGAAGAAAAAAAAGACATGAAATATTAAAAATATCTATATAACACAACCATTTACCGGTATATATCTTTTAAGCAGGTCACTTCACTGAAAATCTCCATATATCTTTGTTAATGGTCAACACAGGGATTATAGCAAGAAAATCAAAACAAAGCAGAGACTATTATTATAAGCAGGAAAAATATATGAATTTATTTCCAATATTCATTTTTATTGAAATACGAGTCATATCATATGAAAAGATTTTTTCAAGTACAGAAAAAGCTAGAAAATTCAAACGTGATTCTACTGCATTTCATCCTGGATGCAGTAGGTGTAGAAAAGTTTGTCTGTGACATGACTCAAATTATGATAATTAAAAACTATATGAATTTATAACAAGAGGGCCCTTGGGCCCTGGGTCGCTCACCAGAGAATGACTGATCAGTGGAGTGGAACCATTTGTGAAAATATGGTAGAATGCAGCATGAGAAACAATTGTGTGAAATTAAATTGAATTTGGGTCAGTGGTTCAGGAGGAGATGTTGTTTAAAATATTTCTTATCTGGAGCTCTGTAAGTCCTCCTGTTTGGTGGAGCAGAACCATTTATGAAATTTTGAAATTGGACCATTTGTTCAAGAGGAAATGCTGTTTAAAGCTATTTCTTATCTGGAGCTCTAGCAGCCCTTTTGTTCAGCGGAGAGTAACCATTTGTGCAATTTTGGTAGAGGTATTATGAGGAACAATTGTGTGAAATTATTTTGAATTTGGGTCAGTGGTTCAGGAGGGGATGATGTTTCAAAGATTTCTTATCTGGAGCTCTGGTGGCCCTCCAATTTTGAGAGAGGGTATCATGTGGAACATTCATGTAAAGTTATTAAAATTTGGACCAGTGGTTCAAGAGGAGATGTCGTTTTAAGACATTTCTTATCTAGAGCTCTGGCAGCCCCTTTGTTCAGTGGACTGTAACCATTTGAGCAATTTTGGAAGAAGGCATCATGAGTAATAATGCTGTGAAATAATTTTGAATTTGGACCAATGGTTCAGGAGAAAATGCCATTTAAAGGTATTTCTTATCTGGAGCTCTGGTAGCCCCTTTGATCAGCCGAGCAAAACCATTTGTGCAATTTTGGTAGAGGTTATTATGAGGAAAAATTCTGTGAAATAATTTTGAATTTGGGTCAATGGTTCAGGAGATGTCTTTTAAAAGATTTCTTATCTGGAGCTCTGGCAGCCCTCCTGTTCAGTGGAGCGGAACCATTTATGCAATTTTGAAAGAAGGCATCATGGGGAACATTCATGTGAAGTTATATGAAATTTGGGCCAGTGGTTCAGGAGGAGATGTTGTTTAAAAGATTTCTTATCTGGAGCTCTGGCGGCCCTCCTGTTCAAAAGAAGCGGAACCATTTATGCAATTTTGAAAGAGGGCATCATGGGGAACATTAATGTGAAGTTATATGAAATTTGGACTTGTGGTTCAGGAGGAGATGTCGTTTAAAGAAAAAGTTTACGGACAGACGGACGCATGACGGACAAAGACCGATCAAAATACCTCACCTTGAGCCTTCGGCTCAGGTGAGCTTAAAATGAAAAGCAACACTATTGTTTATTCAATCAAACTGTCTTGTCTTCTGATTGGAAGTAATTATTTGAAATAAGGAAAAAAGTATGAGCAAATGATCAAATGCAGCGAAAAAGCTATCAAAGTTACAGAACTCTTAAAATAAAAAAAAAGTCAAGATTCCAAGCTAAATACCCCTGCAAAATGATGATTGTAGTTGACCATATTTGATCATATGTAACCTTGCCTTTGACAATGGCCACCATTACCAACCGTGACCACCATTGCCAATCATGGTTGAACCCTGGTTAGCAATGGTGAACAAGCTTGGAACATGGTAAGTGACATTGATTAACCAGGTAAGTAGCCTTGGTGTTATCATATCAATTTTTGTCCTGGCCATCATTGCCAACCATAGAAAATGTCTCTGGAATATCAATGGTATAACAGTGTTTTCCATTGGTATTCCAGTGATTTTTGCAAAAATCACTGTTCCACTGAAAGTCATTGGAATTTAAAATAACACTGTTATTTCACTGTTATTCCAATGGTATTCCAATGAAAATACCAGTGATTTTACCACTGGTATGGTCTCACTGTAATTCCAATGGTATTCCAATGAAAACACCAGTGCTTTTACCACTGGTATGGTCTCACTGTAATTCCAATGGTATTCCAATGAAAATACCATTGACTTTACCACTGGTATGGTCTCACTGTTATTCCAATGAAAATACCATTGGCTTGATTTTCCATTGGAATCGTTTCACTGTTTTTCCACTGTTTTGTTGTGTGTCTGTAGTCAATGGTATTTTTATCAAATTGTCTTTGAAATCAAAAATGGAGATGGATTCTAGTATTTTAGAGGTTTCAGCGGATGGCAAGTAAAGTTGGGCAGAAGATATGACAGAACAAATAACAGTTCATATTTTGCAAGGCTGTCAACATGGGTAACTTTTTAAACACAATTTCAGCAAAGGGTTTGGCTGAAGTAAAACTATTCAAGAAATTATCAAGACAATATGGTTTTTCAGTGCTTATCACAAAAAAACTGCATCTCATGGTCTCTGGCCTTTCAAACTTGTACATGGCTGAGGTAAGTCTATCAACACGACACAAAAAAACACTTTGAAAAAAAAGAAAGATTGCAAAAACTGGTGTTGACTGCACACAAGTATGGATTTCATATGTTAGGAAAATTATTATGATAGTAGTTATTCATCTAAGTATGAAAATGGGAAAAAATCTTGCTGGAGATTCTTTGTGGTACACCGATTTTAATTTTCTTCAAGGCATACAGAATGACATACAGTAAAAACATGTCTTAAGCGGCCACTCAAAAAGAAGACCAAAAATTGGTTTTCAAGACTGATTATTGCTTAATGCAGGTCAAAAGTATTGCAGAATGCTCCAAGAGAGCATTCTGCAATACTTATGACCTTCATTAAGCTACCAATTCTCTAATACCTTTGTTTATTTTTTTGAGAGGCTGCTTAAGACAGGGTTCACTGTACTATCAAAATCACTTATTGTTAAAAAACTGAATATAAAAGTAATATGGAAAAAACATTGTTTTAACTGATGAACTAGAAAATAATAACATTAACAATACTACTCAAATAAACCAAGCATATAAACAAAACAAAGAAATAAAAGGGCACAACAGCAACTCTGGATTTCCAATGGCACATGTTGTCAAAGTGGGGTCACATAACATTGTCTGTTTGTCACAGTGGTGTTACATGACATATAAGGAGGAGTATCAAAGGAAATAATGTTGTGATATAGCCCACAGTGATCAAGACAACTGCTACTTGTGATGATGTATTATGTACAGGAGTAATAAGGCCAGAATTTTTTTTATTAGTTGATTTACGAACCCTCCTACTGTAAATTTCCAGAAAGTAGAAAAAAAAATAGAATTTTATTTCTAAAAATTTTTTTTTTTTATTTTATCCGCCGACTCTAAATATTATTTGCTTCCTTGAAAAAATAATAGATTTTTGAGGTTCTGTCTGTGCATTTTTGAGAGGGACACTGTTAAAAGTAATTGTCCTGTCCAGATTTTTAGGAAAATGATGAAATATTTAAAGATTTAATTCAGACTGTTGGTTTACCTTACTAGTTTTACTGTTTTTTCTGGAGATAAAAAACACTCTGAAAAAAAAAAGAAAAAAAAAAGCTCGAAAATGACCAGTCCGAGTTTTTTGGTTCTTTTTTTTTCATCCCCCCGACCTTAGATCTGAAATAAAATTCCCGTCAATCAGCTAATAAAAAAATTCTGGCCTTAATCACCTGGACAACAGTCACTGTACTAGAATTGGATAAATGTTTCAAGATGATATAAGTGACCCAAAATATATCAACTAATTGCATACTGGGTAATTTTTCATGCTTTTTGTACTCTGCAGATTTTTATGAATAAGCCTTGGGAGTTACTTAAATCAAGATCCTTTATTTTGGGATTGGTTTGGAACCTATATTCACTAAAGAGCCAAAAAAGTAAATTCAAAAGATCTTGTTTATAAATATTAATGGCATCTGATTTTAGACTGCAAATAAATGATCACTTAAAAGTGTCATATCACTTCTTCTCCCATACTGTGGAGACATAACCCTGATCCTTTCATTCACTTGTGTAAGTATTTATTAGTAATACAAAGCATTAAATTAAATAATTAAGAATTTAAAATTAGTAACTAATCTTCAATGAAACTGGCACTATTCAAATAAACCAAATTCTTAGAAAGGAAAAAAAACCCTTATACTACCATGCAACTACCAGCTAAGCAAAAGCATAGTTCATGAAATCAAATTTGGTGATATAGCTGTCATGTAAATATAAACAATTTGCCATATAGTGACAGGTGTTTTAATACTGATTGGCAGTTTGAGATGTTTAAAAGAGGAAGCCAATGGACATGATACTTGTTTCGTGTATACATGCATTTCAAAATAGGTTTCCTTAATTTCAGTAACATATGTTGTTGGTACACATTGGAATTGCCTCATATGCCCATTCAATAAATGAGTGTTTTTCACCATAAAACAATTTTTTCACAAGCTTCTCAACTACTTTTTATGTTTCAGTGTAATGATCATGTAGAAATGAACAAGTTTTTGTGTAGTTTGGCATGCATCTGGATGAAAATAATAGCCAATTTTATATTATTGACAGACTATATGGCAAATTGTTTATATTTACATGACAGCTATATCACCAAATTTGATTTCATGAACTATGCTTTTGCTAAGCTGGTAGTAGAATGGTAGTATTTAGTCAAGTTCATAACAATCAATATTGTCAGAAGAGTAAAAATATTAACATATATACTAAAAAAATGCTACTAAAATTGATATGTTTTTGAGATTTTAATGGCACACTTTGTTAGGCTATCAAAACAGAGAGACTGAGAGACACATCTGCTTTAGGTATAGCAGGTCCCAAACCCTCCTGGAATTGGAGCATAACCGACCGGTTTTTCTCATTTTCATGAGAACTTAAATTCCAAAGTTTTTAAATTACAAAATGCAATTTATATGTCAAGTGGTATAATTGACAGAGATTGTGAGGTCAACTGAGGCAGATTAACTAATATCAGTGTGAAAATGCTGTTAATTGGCTGGCCGAAAAATACTCATTTTTGCCAGCTGCCAATGTCGAGGTTATAATTGGTTCTAGGAGAGAAAATTGCAAAAAATAGCAAAAATTAGAAACAAAGAGTGACAACAACAAACAAAACTTGCACTATAATGGGGATATGCAAATAAACAAGATGTTTTAAATCAAATAACAATGATCAAAGAATTCTTCAACTAAGAGACACAACAACCTGTTATTGGAATGATCTGATGACATAATAAGAGTGGTTTTCACATAATTACATACTTAGACTGGTTTTCACATAATTGCATACTAAGACTGGTTTTCACATAATTACATACATAGACTGGTTTTCACATAATTACATCATTAGACTGGTTTTAACATAATTACATAAATGGATTGATTTGTAGTACCCTTGTAGCAGTCAGGTTTTTCCTTTGGTAAAGAATGGGACGGCCCATTACAACCACACAACTAGCAGGTTAGCAAAGAGGTGGTTCATGAACTCCAATTCGGAGATATAGCTGTCATGTAAATATAAACAGTTTGCCATATAGTGACGTTTAAAAGAGGAAAGCCAATATACATGATACTTGTTTAGTGTAATTTTCAAAATAGGTTTCCTTAATTTCAGTAACATATGTTGCTGGTACATATTGGAATTGCCTCATAGATGCAATTCCAATGTGCACCTATAACATATGTCCATTCAATAAATTCGTGTTTTTCACCATAAAACAGGTTTTCACAAACTTCTCAACTACTTTTTATGTTTCAGTGTAATGAGCATGTAGAAATAACCAAGTTTTTGTGTAGTTTGGCATGCACCTGGATGACAATAATAGATGGCCAATTTTATATTATTGACAGCTTATCTTTAGATGTTTCATTGGAATGAAATGCTAACTTGGTGGTTGCCTGGTTGTATGTAAAGTGACTGAACAAGACCATGTATTGTTGAGACTGCAGCAAGATGAAAAAAGCTATCACAGAAAGGCATCAACATTATTGCAGTCAGAATGGCCAAGACTAGAGTGTTGACCGAACTGAATGTAATATAGTTAAATTAAAACAATAAATTTGAAACACATGTATTTTCAGGTTGAACATAATTTCAAAAAGAAAAAAAATCATCTATCAAAGACTACTGGTGTTCTTACTTATTTCTTTAACTTACAACAACGCAACTAGCAGGTTAGCAAAGAGGTAGTTCATGAACTCAAATTTGGAGATATAGCTGTCATGCTAATATAAACAATTTGCAGTAGTGACAGGAATTTTAATACTGATTGTCAGTTTGGGATGGTTAAAAGAGGTAAAGACAATGGACATTATACTTGGAAAATGTAAATTTCCAAATAGCTTTCTTCCTTATTTTCAGTAATATATGTTGTAGGTACACATTGGAATTGCCTCATAGAGGCAATTCCAATGTATATCAACAACATATGTCTTTTCAATAAATGAGTTTTTCACCATAAGCTTTTTTTAAACAAATTCTCAACCACTTTCATTTATTCAAAGAAATGAGCATGTAAAAATGAACAACTTTTCATGTAGTTTGTCATGCACCTGGATGACAATAATAGACTGTCTATTTTATGCTTCTGACAGCTTATCTTGAGATGTTTCATGGGAATATATTGCTAAATTGCTAGTTGCGTGGTTGTAAGTCTGATTCCTGGATACATATGTCTCATAATATTTCCAGGAACTTAATATTATTTTATCAAGTACATGAGCATAGTAAAAGTATTAATTTGTCTGGTTATCAGTTTCAATGTTCCCATAACACATGTTTTACATGCAAGAGATCAGTGTGCCAGTCTCAGTGAACTAAGTGTAAGTACTGAAGTGTGTAATGTCTATATCTATACCAAATATCCTTATGTATGAGGGCGCTGAAAAGAAGAAATAGCACAAAATAATTCAAACATTTTACATGCAGTACAGGTCAGTCCCGTTAGTACTGATCATGTTATTACGCGAGTACGCTTCCCAAAATTTAAAAAAAAATGAATAAATAATTTTTTTTATTTTTTTTTTTTTGAGATTTTTTTTTTTTTTACCAAACCTGTCAAAACATATGTCTTAACGACAAAAGGTAGCTCTAATGAAGGTCGAAAGTATTGCAGAATGCTCTCTTGGAGCATTCTGCAATACTTTTGACTTGCATTAAGCGATAATCAGTCTTGAAAACCAATGTTCGGTCTTCTTTTTGAGTGGCCAGGTTTTACTGTTACAGTATCATTAAATTAAAAATTACTTTTTTTTTTATTTCTCGATCAAAACGTATGTTGTGAGTACTCAAAAGTTACATCTCAATAAGATGGTTCTTTTGAGCAACCAAAACATATGTTTAAAATAGTAGGTAAGAAAATATTCATAAAAAGCTTGATTACCAAGACCTATGATTTATAAATTGGTAATTATCAAGAATTGCTGAAAAACAAGAACACAAACATATATTTTTTGCCACAAATACTGTAATAATTGTTCCCAAGCCAAGGAAGCTGCAAGAGTTGTGATTTGTTGCTTGGATTGCAAAGTATGGCAGGAAACATAAATAGGGTACATATAGATTTTACCATTTTCCTATTTAATTTCAAGTAGTAAGGCAATAGCATTCTAACAGGCTTTCCTTGATTGGAAATAAATTTCAATATTGGAATAACTCTTCTTTTTGAGGATTAATCAATGTGGCAACTCCAGGGAGTAAGTCTTTGAATTAGTTTGTGAGCAATGTACCAGGGTGTACAGTTTGCAAAAATCATCAAAAAATGAAAATTCCAACTGTCAAAATTTCTTTTATCAAAATATATAGTTAGGAGTACAGTTTTTGCTAAGGTTGAAAAAATGGAGCCTAAGCAATTAAGAGGGGGTGGACAGGGGGTACCCCATTCCCAGTTCCCTCCCCCTTTCCCCCCACTTCCCTCCCCCTTCTCCCCCACTTCCCTCCCCCTTCTACCCCACTTCCCTCCCCCTTCTCCCCCACTTCCCTCCCCCTATCAGATTTTTCCCTCCCCCTGATAAAATGTTGTTCTTATTCAAGAACTAAAGCGTATATATGTAAGTGAAGAACTAAGAATAGTTCACCATAGACTCAGCTGTCGTATTTTCATGCCCAGTAGGCACAGAACCAGACTATCTCCAGATCAATGTCTTTTCTCGAACCAGCAAAGGAAACATTATTTATGCTAGGCAAAACAAAAACCTCTTGTTTATGGTCAATTTTGGCGCCTATTCAATTTTGAGCCTTTTTGGGATATTAAGGTCTATTTTCTAGACTTTTTAAAGGATTTTTGTTTTACTTTTTCATACAAAAAGTTTATAAAAAAAACGTTTGCCAACCTATCGACCTCTTAACATATTGAAGATATTGAAGAGGTAACAGCAAAAACAATATTGATGCTTTTTTAAAGTTTCGGCCTTACTTCTAAAATCATAAATACAGGTACATGCTTTGCGCTGCTCTTAAAATTGTGTGTCGATTAACTCTTTTTGCATACTTGGTATGCTAATTTGTTTGTTTGTTTGATTTGATTCTTTACGTTCCATCAACAATCTTTCAGTTATAAAGGGACGGGTCTTCCTGGGTTGAACCAGTACTAAGCTAGGATTAATGTTCTTGCTCAAGGACACAACGCAGTGACGCCGGTAAGGCTCGAACCCGGGGCCCTTCGGTCCCGAGTCAAGCACTCTACCACTGAGCCACTGCGCTCCCTTATATGCTGATTTGTTTTCAAAGCTAACTTTTTCGCAAAACAAATCAAAAACAAAATCAGGAATACCTGGCGCCATCAGAGTGCATAAAAGTGTTGGGTCAAGATCAGGGCCGGCAGAATCAAGATCAGGACCGATAGAAGCTGATCTGGGTCCAAACTGTTTGCAAAGACAAAAATGTATAAGTATTAGGATATTCTGCTGGTGTTGATTTATTGTTGATTGTTACTCCAATTGTGGGATTCTGTAATTGTTCTATGTTTTGTGGTGCGTTACTTTATGTCCATTCTAGTTTTGCAGCTTTGCTTAGTTTGTCTTCCTGGTGTCTCGTGATTGATGTATGGCTCTTCCTCGCAGTGCCATGGGTTTGTCTGCAGTTTGTGATTGTGGTTTTTTCCTGATCATACTCACTTACTATTCTTGTAAAAAGTTTGTTTTAGAAGAACTATAAGGGTGACAAGGAAGGGTTCATATGCATGATTTTGAGTAGAAAAATGGATTCTAGTATGAACATTGTAAGGTGTAGGCCTAACTCTTTTGAGCACGAATCTCAATACTTGATTCTTGTGAATGTTACTTTAAAATAGGCTACGCCATTCATCGATATTTTATGACAGATCAAAACACTAGCATACCATGGAGGTCAGCCTTATAAGATCGGTGAACTCATGCTGTCAGTGTTTTTTTTTAAAGTTTTTAACAGTTTACAAAAGTAATTCTCTAGCGCGGACAGGGACGCAACTTGCCTAAAATTAATAGTCTGCACTTATGAAATAGTGCATGCTGATGAATAACCTAGATGACAAAATGAAAATGCGGCTTCACGGTCCGCGCGCCACGATATAACACACTCTAGGTAGTGGTGTACAATAAAAAAATCTTTAAAAAATCAGGGCCTACTTTTTACTTCGTTTTTGGGTGCCGAACCTTTGAAGAAAGTAATGCCACCATAAACATGATATCACCTGTCACAATTGGAAACACCTGCCACAATTGGAATTAGGCAGATGATAACTGCTTTTCTACACGCACTTTGTATACTTATTACCAGGAATAAAACTGGCATATAATAATTCCATACTTTCGGTTTAATACGTACGCTAATGCGTTTTTGCGTAAGCGGTAGCTATATGTATACGTCCCTGACGAAATAAATAAAATAGTTATCGACAGCAGCTGAACGCCGTTTAAATGTGTAAATTCCAAAGGAAGAGAATCAAAGGGACGCAATCCAATACTGAGACTGATAAATATGGACAGAAACCATCAAGTTGGCTAAGACGCCGGAAATTACTCGAAACCGAAGACTCGAAAGTGAACTGCATCCTTTAGGTCCTTATATGACTTATAGGTCTTAAAGGGTATCGTTATGAATCTTTTTATTATGAATTTGCTAGTAAAAAAAGCAATTTCGCCCTCCATCCTTCCAGACCCCCGCCCACAATGACCCCTCTTCCCGCCCCCTCTACTCCCGCTTCCCGCCCCCTCTACCCCCGATTCCGCACCCTCTACCCCCGATTCCGCACCCTCTATCCCCGTACCCCCGCCCCCCCTGTCCACCCCCTCAATTAAGTCTATCACTGTCCAAATGGCTAAGTCTCTGGTTGAAAAGCATTTGCTATTTTAGGTCACCCTAGAGTTAGCAACATCATGTCTAGCCATTGCTACCCTAGAGGTCGGATTTCCCTCTTGGTTTGGATACACTAGTATTATAAAGCTTTTGGGTCATTGTAAAGGTGACAACTTTGATATTATATTCATATCTGGGCCTGGGTTGGCTATTTCATCTGCTCAATAGGGATTTATAACTGCTAAAGAGTCTTAATAAGTTGTTTGAGCCACGCAAACATGCATGCATTTCATGAAAATCCTGACTGTATATACACTGAACTCATATTTATTAACCCTTACAGTACTTATCACAAAAAAGTTATATGCTTTTGTTGTCTGGTGAAATATTTGAAGCATCTTTGTCAAACAGTGTAGAGCCTGATCAGACTGCTCCTGTAGGATCTGGGTCCACACTGTTTGCCTCTATACATATGTTAACCAATAAACAGACATTTTCGGATGTACACTCAGTGGCCATAAGTGAGTTCCCAAATCAGCTTACAAAAAATTGACAAAAAATATGGTCTGAAACAATGGTCTTTTCTAGCCAATTAAGACAATTTCCACAAATGATAATTGCCCTGGATAAATATACAGGGTATATGTTTAAGTCATCACCAAATTGTATGATGTCATCATCTGTTGCTATGGAGATATTGTGCATCACAAACATTGGCTCCATTTCTACAAAAAGATAGCAGGTGTTGAAAAAATGCTGTAAAAATGGCAGATTGTAATATTTTTTATTGAAAATTTGCAGAAATATTTGAAATGTACTGGAAAGCATTCAGATTCTGTTAAAGTTCAAATTAGTATAGACACTGAAAATAAAATAATGCAGAGTAGAGAACTGGACGGAAAATAATGCCATGAAAATGATCCGATGGCAGTATACTTTGGCTGTAAAAACTAACTAAATAAACAAATGCAGGAATATGGGGTATGTATCTTTTGCAAGGTATCATAACAGTGTTCTATTTGAAACTAATATTTTTTTAATAAATGTTGATGGATATAAGCTATGGTTGGGTCCTAAGAAAATCTGCTAATTTTCACTGTCAGTCCTGATATTGGTGCCACAAGCAGCATAACCAGTGATATAATATTTGTGTAACAATTATTTTCAGTTGAAAGTACCATTTGGGGTTACATTTTAAAGAACATTTATTTTTTTAAGAAGAACTATCCTATGATTTCGTATGAAAGTTTGGGTACCCCCCGTAAAGCAAAATTTGTCCAATGGGTTAATTAGGTATCGCTGGGTGCTGTCTTTTCAATTTGAAAGACTGAAACATTTAAAGATTAGTTGCTTCAAACACTCATATATAGACCCTAGAAAGACTGATACTTGTTGTGAAGTTACCATGTGGATTCATTCAATAATTTAGATTTTTGGGTCAGGGGTACAAATACCCCACCCACCCCTAATATGACGGTGAATAAATTAGGAAGTTAAGAACATATCCAGTTCACAGCTCACGATTATAACATATTTGCACCATTATCACCAAAAATATATAGAAAATAAGAAATATTTATAGTCATGTAAAAACGGAAGAAGTTTAGAACCCACATCAAATTTTCAAACTGTTTCAGAAATCAGGGGTGGTCGAAAAGAATAATACCCACAAGCTCTAGGTGATATTATTTCTATAATATTTAGCATTCTTGAGTTGAAAAATAGCAAATAGTGATATGTTCAAAATTTCAGATAATTTGCATTTCTCGTTTTGAAATTATACCAATTTAAAATGTACTTAACTTTTTGCAAATGAAACAACGTTTGCCATTTTGGGAACTCACTTATGGCCACTGAGTGTAGTTATTTTGCTGGCGTTTTAAGGGTTAATGTGTCTTTACTGGGGTGTTATGGCGCAATATGAAACAGTTACTTTCGAATAAACTACGCCTCATTTTCAGCTTTTACCTATGTCTACGGTAGATCAGTCCTAATTATGCCACCTTTACAGCGACCCAAAAGCTTTATATTACAAGCTATAATAAACACGTTGCCTAGCTAAAATCTACATGTGGCTCTGCACTGTTCAGCCAAGGAAGATACATAGGGTATGTGGAGTGGGGATGTCACAAGATAACCTGACTTTGGTGCATGTGAACAGCAAAGGCTCGGGACCAGCCTGCCTATCTGCGCATTCTGATTAGCACATTTGTTATTTCCCTCCTTCGGACAGGCCTCCATATAAAAATGCGTAATCAAAAATTAACTTAAAAACATATGTTGTGGGTACTCAAAAGAACCGTCTCAGCGAGACGGTTCTTTTGAGCACCCAAAACAAATGTTTAAACTGATGGTCTCAAATTTTTGGTTATCTGGAGGCCTGTTTGGAAGAATAATAGTTGCCGGGTAACTTTTCACGCTTTTGTTGTCATCGGCTGACTTTTTTCAAAATCAACTTTTCAAAAAAAATCTTTCAGGAACTCTATCAGAGTGTCAAACCGTTTGTATCCAGATCAGGGCCGACATTCAGTCGGTCCTGATCTTGGCCCAAACTGTTTTTAAAGGTTATCAGTAGATGACAAAAGTGACCGCTAGCAATGAAAGAGTTCAACTTGCTACATGCACCAACCACTATTCTAGCTAGTCTCTGTAGCTGAGACAGGTTTTCTCAGGACAAAGCCATAGTTGTCAGATTTACTACTGTTATTTATTCCAACTACTGTGTCCGCCAGACATCTTATACTTTGCATGCTGGGTAATTTTGCATTCTTTTTTGTTTGCTGATTCTTCCAAAATTTACTTAAGAATTTAAAGTTATTTTTCTGTGTTTCACTATGGTATGAAATGACGGGAAAATTACATCTAATTTGCTAAGGTTTTCATGCTAAAATTAGATGTAATTTAAACGACATTTCATACCTCAGTGAAATGCAGAAAAATAACTTTAAATTCTTATAATTACAACCTCTCTCCTTTGACTTTCTCCTAAGTATTTTTTTAATTATGTTTTCCTAAAAATTACGTTTCCGGTTGATAATGTTTAGTGCATTTAGACAATGACGTGCACTATGACGCGTACGTAGATGTCACGACGTTCAAAAACAAGATGGCCGCGAGATCGGGTTAAACAGCTGATCGGCATGAATGCTGTTAATTTAAGCATTGTATGTAAGTTTATCTTTGCTTTTCCACCTGAAAATATCTGTGTAAGTGTAAAGTAAAGTGTAAGTAGTTGCCGACTGTCCATTTCTCTTCATAGAAGCATTGCACAGTATCACAAAAGAAGTTCTGCCGTGAATGTCCCCACCCCTCATGAATACGAACCGTAGTTCATTCAAAAATGATATACAGGTCAATTTGATCAGATGACCGTTCTTGACCAATCAGATTAACTGATCTCAATAAATGTTACGACAGTTGTTATCATTTTTTCATGAAGTTCTTTTGGGACTACATCAGAGTGTCAAATGATTTGGATGTATTGTTGTGTCTTAACTCTTTGACTAATAGTTTCTTCTACTGATAACCTTTGCAAACAGTTCAATCCAAATCAGGCAAAACTATTTGCTCTATTGTATTTTTGGAAGAAATTTCAAGAATGATGATTTTGAAAAAAAAATCAGCAGGCAACAAAAAAGGCCATGTAAAATTACCCACCACGCAAATTGTGAAGGTACATCGAGGTGTGGAATAGCAAAATTTTACACTTGCCCAGGGACATGTAAATGGCCATAATGCACATGTTCGAAGAAAATTATATTTGTCCCAAAGGGCAGATAAAGCACAAACGCCTTAGCTTATAGCCCTTACTGTGTTGATGCCAAATGTAAACTTGTTTGAAAACAGTATGAAACCGAATATAACCTCAATTTAAAACAGTGTGGATCCAGATCAGATGATCAGGATCCATACCGTTTTCCAAACAACATGTAAAATTATTAATCCAATTCGAAGTGCAGAATTGACTTAACTTTATTTCCCAGGACAAGTAATTAGAAATTTCTAACTTGTCCTGAATGAAATGGGACCACCGACCAGGTCGGACAAGTTTGGCATGATATTTCCACAGTCCTGTACATAAAATTCATCCTTACATTTGACTACCTGCTACAGTGTGTAAATTTAGAGTTGGAATAATAAACAGTGTAAACCTAGATTGTTGCAGCTTGGGTCTTCTTTTGAATATATATAGTATACCCAGCCTTTTCTAAAGCCCAAAGCGTAAAATTCAGGATATTTCTGTACTTACATAAGCCTGATATTCTTGTCGGTTACAACCATTGGATTTCGATCCGTCATTGAATATAACACATTCATGCGGCTCCACCGTGATCTCGTTCGGCGACTGAGCAAATATAAGTTTCTGGTGAATGTCACCGTTCACGTAGTCAAGCTTTATGTGAGGCATCTGTCCATTTTGCTGAAATTAAAGGTCACATGAGATTATCGACAGCTAGTTTAACTCTTTCATTCATGAATATTCATACTAGGCTCCACCCACTATGAATAATTATATAAATAAACTTTCATGTTTGTACATAGAACAAAGGAAATAATTGTCAGGTTCAATAGTTTAGGATCATACCTTATCATATTTCCATAAGCAATCAGAGTAGACCCTGATCAGCCAGCTCTTACAAGAGCTGCCTGATCTGGGTTTGTCTGTTTGTAAAAGCGTTAAAAGGGCGTCTCTATGAGGTAAAGGGTTAACCCTTTTCCCACCATATTCATGCGCGGATCCAGGAAGTTTTGTCAGAGGTGGTCCAACTTTGACATTTTTTTTTTAGTTCATGAGGAAGAGAGAGGAACCAACCAAATACCACTATAAGCGGACCATCTTCTGCCTGCCAGCGAAACGCCATTTAAATGGCATGCCAATGATGGCCCAACATTGAATGCTGACTTAGCAGCTTTGTGATGTTTCAGGGGATCCAGACCAGCATTGCTTAGAAACCCTATATTTTTGTGATTTTTCAGGGGGGGGGGGGGGGGGGGGTGTCTGGACCCCTGTCCCCCCCCTCTGGATCCGCCCATATGATTGTCGTCTACTCTCTTATCTGCTTATTTACTGATCATCACTGCCCACAAACAATCCTGTCAAAATGTTAAGTGATCCTTAAGTCTACCTGCGATAAACTTTGTAAACATTTTAACCCAGGTCAGGGCTGACAAAGAATCAGGATCTGGATCCAAACTACAGTAGAACTCCAATGACTTGAGCAGGCTTGGGACCACGAAAAATAATTTTAGCCAAGGGTAGTTCCAGCCATCCAGGGTGGATTATGTATAAAATGAGTTCTAGCCATTGAAGTTTTACTGTATTTGACACTCCAGATTGTATTCTTGAAAGAATTTGAAAATGTTAATTCTGACAAAAAATCATTTTTTAAATTTACCCAGCATGCAAACAGTTGAAGGCTGATGCTGCAGCTCTGCATGCACAAATACCAAGATACTAGTGCATGTATGTCCAACTTTGAAAAATATACTTTCTCAAACATCAATCAATGTCATTATTAAATACCAATTTGTTAGGATTCTACTGATAAAGAAAAATTTGCTTAATAAACCATATTTTAACCCATAAAGTGCCACCTATAATTTGCAACAGACGACAATTTCAAATTTGCTGCTTTTTCAAAAATAAATAAGACATGATATACTTAAGGACTTCGAAGACGCATCACCCAGATTAAATCCTTTATTTTACAAACCCTGAGAATGTCAGCGAGATAATTGTTATTGCATATCATAGTCTAACTATCTTGTAGTGTGTCCTAGAAAAATCATGGTTGTAAATTTACTTTAAGGTATTGAAAAAGTATCCGTTTTAAGACAGGGGTGGTCGATTTTGAAGGACACAAATTCAGCTGCAAGTTAACAGTTAACACACCTTAGTTTTAACAGATTTGCATCCTTTGCTTCATTCCCAATTGCATATTCATCATTGGACGATTAGAAATGAATTGACAGTTCGGTATACTCAAAATTACACCTCTTTAAAAAGACCGACATACCCCATCCACCCTGATAACTATTGTCTAGTAATAAAATTCAACGTCTTGGGCCTTTCAAAGGTTCGATTTTTTACTTCCAGTTTCATTGAAAGAGGCTAAGGGCATACACAAATGAAAGATTATGCATAAAGTACGCTTGTATCACTTTTCTTTTAAATTGTGCAAGTGACGTTGATGTAATTTTTTAAGACGTTCTCGATCGCATGACAGCAGTTCTCCTGCCATGATTTACATCTAGACGTCTTTCCCACATGACTGCCAGTGTACGTAGTCAATATCAGTAATGAAAGCGTGCATAAAGGTAACTTATGGAGATGTTTCTAAAAAGGAGCTATAAATCAATGTTCAAATTTGACGTTTAATTTCGAAATATTGAAGTTATCAATTACTTTTAATTAGAAAAAGTCTATAAACTCTTTTGGTTATATGGTATCATACATGCCACAGTTTAAGCATAAAAAATAATCAAAAAGCTTCATTTAACTGTGCAGAAAGGTGCTGGATGCTGTATGTACCCATATGACGTCATCAGCAATGTCGCGTGAGAGTGCAGTCAAATTAATGACTGATTCATACCAATTCTGGGTTGCTGCTTGCACATTAAATCATGCGAGTAACTTTTCAATCGCATATACCGTGTGTAAGGAAGGTGCAAAAATATGGTGATGCGTTTTCAAAGTCCTCTAGTATATTTCATGAGAATTGTCTGCTGTCATGAAAATTTAAACCTTATTCCTTTCGAAAATAAAGAAAGATGCCGAAAAAATTGTCGTCTGCTGCAGTCGTTATTGGCACTTTAAGGGCTAATGCACATGTGAATGTAATGGGATATCTGATTGGATAATGTCAAAAAATTGGAAACAGTATATTCAGTGATATACTGTCAGAAACTTTAAGTCATTACATAATGTTGCTTTTCATTGGCAGGTAAGTCGTTTTACGCAGCTGGCAGCTGCTGGTTGTATGCTCAACATACATAATCACTTCCATTTTCACTGTCTTTTTGAAGAAAAAAAAATGTTACTTGTGCATTAGAATGGGGATAACCAAATTCAAAATTTTCATTTAAGGAGGTATATCATCGGATATACGGTCACAAATCGTATTCTGGCTCTACTGATGAGTCATGGTATAACTAAATTTCTGATATTAAAACTGGCGTTATACCTCCCCATATGAAAAATTTGAATACAGTTATTCCCTAATTCTAGCTGCAAAGAAAATGCACAAATCTTAGATTTAATTTGTTTAAATAATATCATTCACTTACAGAAGTTGCTGACATGCATTAATTACTCAATATAACCACCGCCAAAACATACACATTAAAGTCCCTTTATAACCTTATTACACAGCAGTCATGTTGTGGCTCCCAATATTTTTTACCATGGAATTTTACAAAGGAATTTTCATGGTCATTTTCTAATAATTCCTTTGTTGAATTGTTTCTTTATAGCATTATAAAGGAACTGCACTGTATTCTAGAGCCATGGGTGAAAGTTCAAACTTTCCAAATCCTGAAGTCAGCCTCAAAATCCAGAATTCAGGAATAATCCTGAAAACTTTCACCCATGTAGGGTAAATATGTGACAATCTAATCTACATAACACTTTTTAAAGCAAAAACGAATGATTTTACAAAGCATAGATTTATTACTCTTTTCTTGCTAGTGTGATCTGATAGCTTTTGTAATTTAGACCAGTAGCAGGTCCAACACAGCCTTAGGCCTGATCTGGATCCAAACTATTTTACAGTCTTATTTGTATTTCACAAAGAATTTTTGAAAAGGTTTACTTTAAAACAAATCAGCATGCAAAATTACCCAGCATGCAGAGATTCAAATGTATGATCACATAAATTTTAATTCTTATAGCAGCAGACGAAAACTTTGTTCTTGTTTCCATTTCTTAGGGGGACAATAAGGTGGTAAAAATAAGGCTTGCTATTTCATGTAAATCCTCTTCTGGTAGATGGGATTCACATGGACTATCAAGTAGACTTCTGCCTAGAAAACAGTAAAACCACAGCATGAAATATAGAAAAAGTATACATGCGTGGATCCAGAGGGGGGGGGGGGAAGGGGGTCCGGACCCCCCCCCCCCCCTGAAAAATAAAAAAAAAGTTATAGGGTTTCTCTGGTCCGGCAAAAAGGTACCATGCCAGAATTCAATGTAGTGGCCATCATCGGCATGCCAGCTAAACACCATTTAAATGGCATTTCGCTTGCGGGCCAATGATGGCTACCTCTCCTCAACTAATAAAAATTAAACTAGAGGACCTGACGATCCTGAAGCGCTCACCTGATCTCCTTAATAATGTTAAAATAGGTCAAGATCAACTACAGCTTATAATGAAACATATTTTATTTTATGGGCGTTGCTGCCATTTTCGTCAAGTGACTTAAAACAATCTAATGAATACTTCATCAAACAGCCCAGTGATTTCTGAAGAAAAGATGTTAAGAAGGTATGTGGCAGTCCAAATGAGTGGCCTTGGATAAAAGGTCACAGGTCAGCTTGACATTTGGTACTTATATAAAACCTTTGTCTCATTAGTTTAAACATTTTTTGCAAGTATTATGATTTCGGCCTAAAAAGTTATAGAAAAATGAACAAATTTAAGATTTTTCCCAAATAAATGCATTAGAAATCAAATTTGACCTTGCCTTAAAGTAGGTCAACGTCAACCTTGATTCATCAGTTGTGCAAATCTGGTAGGGTCCACATCCCCAATGCTACATACCAAGTCCCAAGGCCATTGGCCTTTTGGTTCCAGAGAAGAAGATATTTAAGGGTGTTTACCATATATGGGCGTGGTGGCCATCTTGGTCATGTGACCAGTACAATTGGTATAAATTTTGGCTAACCTATCATAAGGAGTCTTCATATGAAATTTGAGTTCAATTGGCCTAGTGGTTTCTGAGGAAACTATGTTTTAATGTGTTGATGGGACTCCAATATGAGCGACCTTGGCTGAAAAGTTAAAGGTCAACCTTGGCCTTTGAAACTTATTTATAGCCATTGTCTCATTAGATTTAACATATCAAGTGAGAATAATGACTTTGGCTTCAACAGTATTCAAAAAATCAACTTTTCAAAAAAAATCCCATATTAATGCATTAGGAAGCAAATTTGACCTTGACGTTAAGTAGGTCAAGGTCAACTTAGGATCATCATTTGAACAAACTTGGTAGGCCCCACACCCCCAATGCTACATACCAAGTCCCAAGGGCACCGGCCTTCTTGTTCTGGAGAAGATTTTTCAAGGGTTTTTTTTACCATATATGGGCGTGGGGGCCATCTTGGTCATGTAACCATAATATTTTGTATAAATTTTGGCTAACTTATCATATGGAGTCTTCACATGAAATTTGAGTTCAATTGGGCCAATGGTTTGTTAGAAAACTTTGTTTTAATATATTGATGGAGCTCCAATATGAGCAACTTAGCTGAAAGGTCAAAGGTCAACCTTGACCTTTGGAACTTATTTATAGCCATTGTCTCATTAGGTTAAACATATCAAGTGAGAATAATGACTTTAGCTTCAACAGTATTAAAAAAAATCAACTTTTCAAAAAAATTCCCATTTAAATGCATTAGAAAGCAAATTTGACCTTGACGTTAAGTAGGTCAAGGTCAACCTAGAATCATCATTTGAACAAACTTGGTAGGCCCCACACCCCAAAAGCTACGTACCAAGTCCCGAGGTCATCGGCCTTCTGGTTCTGGAGAAGAAGATTTTTAAAGGGTTTTTACCATATATGGGCGTGGCGGCCATCTTGGTCATGTGACCAGGACTATTTGAATAAACTTTCGTTCCCGCGTCCTAAGGAGTCTCCATATGAAATTTGAGTTTGATTGGCCCAGTGGTTTCAGAGGAGAAGATGTTTGAAATTGTGGACGGACGGACGGACGACGGACGCCGGAGTGACTGGTATACTATTAGCTCACCCATGAGCCTTCGGCTCAGGTGAGCTAATAAAAAAAAAAAGAAATGAAAATTGGACCCCCTCTGACAAAACTTTCTGGATCAGAGCATGGTACACATCCACTTTTGTAAAGTCTACATGGTAATTTTCTCATTTGAAGAAACTCATAGGCTGTAATGCTGCAAATTATAAGTGGTTCTTAAAGGAGTAAACAGTTACTGAAGAAACCATTTCTGAAATACAAAGACAAAATTTACCGGGCCGCGTAGCGCAGTCGGTAACGTGTCTGGCTACAGATGCTTGTCTGACTGCAGATCCAGGGGTCGCGAGTTCGATCCCGGCCCGGTACCATACTTTCGTGGAGATTGATCATGAAATAATTTCTACGGTCATTCCCCTCCCTTCCACTGATTTATTCAAGAAGGGTTGTTGTCAGTTACAAGCGAAAGTATGTGCACAAATTACTGGTTAACCGCTTGCTCAAGCCTGCCCATGAAAAAGTGTGGTTTAGTGAACTGACCGTCCCGCAATGACCATAGCTGTTGACATGGGACGTAAAGCAACAAAAACAAACAAACAAAGACAAAACTTTTTTTGCTGCTTAAACTAACAATGAAAAGCCAAATGCACTCGATATATATAGCCTATTTAAACAATCTTATAGTCATAATATTCGGAACTCCCCGGCCCAATTCATACCAGGCATTGGATGTTTATATGGCGTAGTATTATGTATGACTGGCATAAGGAAAATAGTTCGGTAGCATGTGAGGTCACTGTCAGCCTAATGATTAAAATCTATTATTCTGTTTATAAGAATAGTTTTGAACTTGTTATTGGGTTAGCATGGTTTCTCTGACATATTCATCATGTGACCCCACATTGTATATCTGAGGTCTGATTCCATGGAATTGGCCAAGGAGTTCTGAATGAAGTGATACGACACAACAGCTACAGAGCAAGATGTCCAGTGAGGCAAGATACTCTGGTATATTCACACCGCTACAATTGTATGAACTCTTTCCAATTTCGAAAATTTTGCATGTTTTTTTGTCGTCTGCAGATACTTTTCAAAATTACAATTTCAAAAGACTCTTTTAGGAATACCATCAGTGTGTCAAACAGTTTGGATCCATTATGTCTGGCCTAATCTGGATTCAAATTGTTTACAAAGGTTGTCAGCAGACAACACTACCCGGTTTACAGTTAATTCTAACTACTGTCCTTCCAGCCAAGAGTGGCAGTGACGTCATATTTTGCTAACAAAGTTATCAGGGACCTATAATCGATAGATCACTCCTGTATTAATCTTATCCACAGGATAGGATTAATACACAAGTGAACTATGGATTCATGTTAGATCAAGTGGAATGTACAAGTTATTTTTTTACAAATAATACGTCACTGTCACTCTTGGCTGGTACGACAGTACCAGTTCATGCCAGAACTGCATGCCATGCTTCATTTCAGCTAATTTTAGAAAATAATTCAAGCTTTTTTCATGCATGACACTAAATAATGACACTAAATAATTCATGTTACAACACAGTGTTAATGACAAAGCATTTAACATTTCAGATTTGAGTTTCAATTTTATTTATTTTTTTTGGGGGGGGGGGGGGGGGGGGGGGGTGTGCAGGGGGGAGGTAAGGCTTTACACATTCTGTCATTCATATTTTGGGAGAACAGTATGAAAAATCAGTCTTTTAAAAATTGGCTTTGAAATGGGGGTTTCTCTTCAAAATAATTTTTTTTTCAAAATCTAGAACTGGCTTTGTAAAAAATTGGTCATTAGGAGTGTGATAAAAATATTTTTAACTCTATTATATTGATGGGCACTTCCATCAAATATATTATATTTGATACAATAAACTTGGGATGGATCATTATAATTTTGAAGGATAGAATTTCCAAACTATGATGCATTCTGTCCTTAAAGATTGTGCTGCATTTTTGTGCCCCACAGTACTTAAGGGTTTCTAGTATACAAAGGCTTACGGTAAATCTGATTTTTTCAATACCTGAAGTCCTATTAAGCCCTTTTTGTCCTAATTAAATCTAAACTGAACTCAAATCTGTCTTATAAATGACTTGTCATACCATACCATGCACTGTGTGTTATGAAGTGCCACTGGTCGTATGAAGATTTTAGGAGGTGTTATAACGTGCGCAACCAAACCGGTGTGAGTCACCATAGGAATCATACACTGGAAAGGGAGGTAATTCATATATTAAAGAAAGGGAGGTAAACTATATCTATAAGCTAATTTTAACAGGCATAAAATGTTATATTCTGCAGAATCATACACACACAGGCCTTAAGTTAAGAGTGTGTTAATTTTCTTATTTCTCAATCAAAACATATGTGTTGGATACTCAAAATGAGACGTTTCTTTTGAGCACCCAAAACATATGTTCAAACTGATGAATTAGAAAATATCTAAAATTTTACGCTCAAAAATTTTGTTTATCTAAACCTATGATTAACCCTAACCTAACCCTAACCTCACTAAACACGGCTGTACAGATTGCGGACAATAATGTATCATGAGCATGTATGGACAGACCGACGGACAAAGCTGCAACTATATGCTATATATTTGCTCTCCCTTTGGGGAGCATAAAAAGTCAGCAGAACAGAGAATAGCAAATAGTTCCTTTAACTCTTTGCATGCTGGGTAATTTTTCATGCTTTTGTTGTTGTCAATATACTTTAACCCTTAAAACACCAGCAAAAAAGTCTGCTTTTGTCATCTGCTTCAAATTTTTGCTAACATTATTTAATAAAGTTAAGTATAGAGACAAACAGTGTGAACCTAGATAACTATTAGGCTTCTAAAATATTTCAGCAGGCGACAAAAGCAGACGCATTTTGTTGTGATTGGGGTTTTAAGCGTTAGCCTCTCTTTGCTGTACATGCCAGTCACCAAACACACTCATTAAATTATTAGTGGGAAAACCACACAACCAAGAGGCCCTTATGGCCCTGTGTCACTCACCTAGAACCAGCATGCACATAATAATAATCTTTTAAAGGGCCAATATTTTCAAAAGATGTTGCTTCTTTTAGTAAGCAAATAAGGTTTGGTATTCCATTCGCATGAGATATGCACTAAAAATTAGGGGATAACTATATTCAAAATTTTCATTTGGGGAGGAATATCGACGGATATATGGTCGGAAGTTTAGTTTTACGGCGACATGCGAGCTGAGCCATAAAACTTGATTTCCGAATGTATATACGACAATATATCTCCCCAAATGAAAATTTTGAATATGGTTGTCCCCATTCTAATGTGCGTCTACAGCCTCGTCTCAAGTTGGGGCCTTGCAAGCCGCACAAAGGCGAACGTCATCCAAGGAAATATGACCTAATTAATGACGTCAAACTATTCCCAACAGTATATTGCAAGATATACTGTCGCAAATATTTGATGTTATCCAATAAAACATCACGTTACAAAACCAAGAATGCATTAGAATGATGAAATATGTCACAAAGTTTATTGACGTCTACTGCACTAGTGATTGCTTTTAGATTAACCCTTATCCCACCATTATTTTTTTGACCAGCAAACGAAACTTAGTTGCGATTAGCAACCGATGTGTTTGAAAATCCCTCTTATTTCGTCAAACCCTTTTGCTGAATGGATGTATCTTTATACAAGGGAGACAACCATATATACATTACAGACAACTATGACAATTTCAAAGAAGTTGTTTCCCCTGATAATCCACAACACTCCTCCTTCCTGTCACCCATTATATTAAGTGATTATCTAAGCAATTCCCAACAACCAATCATATTAAAGAGCATCTGGTTATATGACCATACCTTCAACTGCTTAGCCCACTCATAAGGTTTAATCCACTCTATTTCCTATAGTGATAAAATAGTGACAGTCCCAATAAACTTCAGTTAAAATCACAATCCATATATAAAATGTATACAAAAGAGTAATTATAAAGACATTATTAGTAAAAATAAGCAAAAACATCAGCCGTAGGAAATAAGTTAAAGTGTCAGTTGTATTGAGAAAAACTTACAACCAGGCAACCACCAAGTTAGCATTTTATATAAGATAAGCTGTCAATAATATAAAATTGGCTATCTAATATTGTCATCCAGGTGCATGCCAAACTACACAAAATTTGTTCATTTCTGCATGCTCATTACACTGAAACAATCAAAGTGGTTGAGAATCTGTTTTAAAAATAAGCTTATGGGGGAAAATTCATTTATTGAAAAGACATGTTGTAGCTACACATTGGAATTGCCTCATAGAGGCAATTCCAATGTGTACCTACAACATATGTTACTGAAAATAAGGACAACTATTTGGACATTTACACTTGCCAAGTATCATGTCCTTTGTCTTTGCCTTTTTTAAACCTTCCAATCTGCCAATGAGAATTAAATTACCTGTCGCTCTACTGCAAATTGTTTATATTTGCATGACAGCTATATCTCCAAATTTGAGTTCATGAACTATCTCTTTGCTTACCTGGTAGTTGCGTCAGTATATAAAGATATTATTCGTAAAAATAAGTAAAAACATCAGCTGTTAGAAATATGTTTAAGCGTCAGTTGTATTGAGATAAACTTATACTACAAAAGTGTCAAATGTGTGCACCCTGAGTTTATACATGTACAGTAAAACCGGTCTTAACCGACCACTCAAAAATAGACAAAACAAAGATCTTGATGACAAATGGTAGCTAATGAAGGTCGAAAGAATTGCAGAATGCTCCCCTTGGAGCTTTCTGCAAAAATTTTGACCTGCATTAAGTGATAATGGGTTTTGAAAATCATTTTTGGTATTCTTTTTGAGTGGCAGCTTAAGACAGGTTTTACTGTACATATAATATTATATATGTGCAAGACTGCCAGCCCTGTTAAAATATATTCTACATTTATGATTGAAGCATAAAAATCAGCTTTCTTTAACCATATGTTGAGAGTATAAGATGTAATAAGATATACACATACAGTAAAAACGCGAAAATTCCAACTCAGATTTTGCAAAATACTCGCAAATTCCAAATAAATTTGGGACATACTGAATTCAGAGAATAAGACCTTTTCACGATCCGTTTTAGTAACTGCCTATAATAACATATATATTATGCACCCAAAACTAATATTTGATAGAAAAAAAACCTGATAATAATCATTTTTGGGGGTTATGTATTTTTATGTCTACCTCCCTATACTTCGAACTTCTGACAATTTGAAATAAATCCTTTAGTCCTGATGTTCCTTCAGGCTTCACTTACTTTGCAACAGGCCAGAAGTATTCATGATTCCATGAACAGACCAAAAATTGAATTCATTTCGCTAATGAAATTATCAAATATGTTCAAGGTAGTAATATCGTCTGTATGTACATTGAACACACAAAAAAGATTAAGAAATGTTTGAGCTGCAACTAGTTAGATTTCCCATCTACAAAAATGGATACCTGGCCTCGAGGTTATAAAACTGGAGTACAGTCTGAAACTCAAAAATAAAGCTCAATGATTGTCTGCTTGCGGACACGTGTCTGCAAGCAGCAAATTGTTGCGCTTTATTTTGAGTTTCAGAATGAACTCAAGGTTTATAACCTCGGGGCCAGGCCTTCAGTTAAGAGTGCGTAACAGAAAAATAATTTATTTATAAACCAAAATATGTGTATATGTTGTGGGTACTCAAAATAACCATCTCAATAAGCCGGTTCTTTTGAGCACCTAAAAATATGTTTAAAATTATGTGTAAGAAAACATTTACGATTTTATGCTGAAATTTTTTGTTTATCTAAACCTGTGGATACTGAGAAGACCATAGGAATTTCTTCCTATTAGTACTTTGTGTCAAACTTCTTTTTCAATAAAATATCTATATTGATAAAAATGATCAATCTACGTTGTATGTTTTCTGATCACAGGTTCTTCACTGTCAACTGACAAAATGTTCTATGAAAAACACTTTGCAAACCTAAATTCTAACCTTAAAATAATTAACCAACCAGCAAACCTCATTCTGTGGCATAAAGTTTTTTCCCCTATGACCGGTTGTAAAATTTGACCTTGAAATGAATTTCTGTAAATTATTATGACTAAAAATTATCCATAAAAAACCAACATAAATTTAAATCCACTCTTGGCTGGCAGGACAGTAGATGGAAAGTCTAAGAAACAAACCGTTAACCTGTGAATATTTCTGTCTAGAAAATGTCAAATGCACTCCAGACTTATTTTATCATGTAAGAAAACACTATAAACCCTGATCAGACTGCTCTTACAATCACGCAACTAGCAGCTTAGCAAAGAGATGGTTCATGAACTCGAATTTGGAGAGACCGCTGTCATGCAAATACAAACAATTTGCAGTAGAGTGACAGGAATTTTAATACTGATTGGCAGTTTGGGATGTTTAAAAGAGGTAAAGACAATGGACATAATACTTGGAAAATGTAAATTTCCAAATAGTTTTCTTCCTTAATTTCAGTAACATATGTTGTAGGTACACATTGGAATTGCCTCTATGAGGCAATTCCAATGTATACCTACAACATATGTCTTTTCAATAAATGAGTTATTCACCATAAGCCTTTTTTAAACAAATTCTCAACCACTTTCATTTATTCAAAGAAATGAGCATGTAGAAATGTAGTTTGTCATGCACCTGGATGACAATAATAGACTGTCTATTTTACGTTTCTGGCAGCTTATCTTGAGATGTTTCATGGGAGTATATTGCTAAATTGCTAGTTGCGTGGTTGTAAGGGGACAGTCTGATCTGGGTCATAATGTTTGCAATATAGGCTACCAAACTATGCATAATCAGATGAGTTAGCAAAATTGTAATTGGCTCAAAAAGTGCAAATTTGATTCCATGCTTAATTTTTTTTTACCTCTTTGCATGCCGGGTAATTTTTCATACACGTGTTGTCTTCTCTTGATTATTTAAAAAAAAACTATATCAAATAGCTCTTTCAGGGTGTCAAACCGTTTGGATCCAGATCAGAAACGACATTTCATCGGTCCTGATCTGGGTCCAAACTGTTTGAAATGTCACTACAAGCAGGGAAAAAATTAAGAATTGCTAATTTTCTTCAGAATTAGCTCCAATGATGTTTTGATTTTTGTTTGTTTGATTTGATTCTTTACTTCCCATCAACATTCTTTCAGTTATAAAGGGACGGGTCTTCCTGGGTTGAACTAGTACTAAGCTCAAATAAAATCTTTATCTGCAATCCGCGAAATTTGTCGTCACTGATAACCTTTGCAAACAGTTTGGACCCATTTCAGGCCTGAAATATTCAAATCTGTTTGATACTCTGATGCTATTCCTAAATGAATATTTTGAAAAAAGTAATATTGAAAAACATCTAGACTGGCTCCAGTGCTTAAAACAATTTCATCAATGTGTCATATCAAATACTTGTAGTTAGTCTTACTCTGATGGCTCTATACTTGTAGCTAGTCTTACTCCGATGGCTCTGTTTTAAAACAGAGCCATCAGAGTAAGACAAGCTACAAGTATATGATATGACACATTGATAAAAAATTGTTTTAAGGACTGGAGCCAGTCTAAAAAATATCTGAAGTCAACAAAAAAGCTTATGAAAAATTACCCAGTATGCAAAGAGGGTTTTGAGCTGGCCCCTATTCTGATTACCTGAACTCTAAGTTGGTTACACTCCTCCCCGTCGCAGATTCCCATTTTCTGATATTTCTCTGCTATTTCATCTAACCTCGCTGTGAAGTCTCCAGCAACTGTGAAAATAACAATTTATTATAGTGAGTTATTGAGAAAATTTAGTTGATTAAAATTTACAGTAAATGTTCTAAAATTTTGAACACTGGTTGCCAGCCAAAAAAGATCTAGACAAACAGTGCAGACACAGATCAGACTGCTTCTGATGACTTTGTGCATAAACTCAATGATATATTCTTAATTTACGAAAAGTATGACACTTTGATTTGTTGCCTTTTTACAGTCAACTTTCATTAATATTTTTGCTCCATGTTTAAGAGAGATAAACGGATGAGCTGTCATAAAATGTAGTCTCCTCTGATCAGCCATTTTGGATGCGATCCTCTTAGGCTCTGCATTTAGTTATGTCCCTTAGGTTGTATGCAATTCCTGTTGTTGTCATCCATGTTGGTGTTGGTAGTTACATTGTGGAAATTTCTTGCAAAACTGGTGTCACATGATCCATCAATTTTATTACATGAGTATGTCACTGGTACTGGAAATGAGCTGATTAGAATTTGTGACCTTTACCTAATGTCAAGGTCACACGTTTACTATTAAGTCAAACTATTAACCTTTTTCTTGCCAGTCATGACTTGATGTCTGCTCTCTCTTCTGCTTATGCTCTTAGGTAGTCTATATTACAAACAATATAAACCTAAGGGAGCAGTCTGATCTGGTTCCATAGTGTTTGCAATATAGGATACCAAACTTCATAAGCAGATGAGAAAGCATACGACAAATGTCATGAATGGCCTAAAAAGATTAAAAAATTGGAAATGGCGGGAAATGAGTTAACCCTTTACCTCATAGAAACACCTTTTAACACTTTTGCAAACAAAGCAGACCCAGATCAAGCAGCTCTTGAAAAAGCTACCTGATCAGGGTCTACTCTGTTTGCTAATGAAAATATGATGAGATATTATCCTACACTAGTGGACCTGACAAATGATTTCTTCGTTTTATGTACAAACATGAAAGTTTATTTATATAATTATTCATAGTGTGTGGAGCTTAGCATGAATATTCATGAAGGAAAAGGTTAAATACAAACACATTATATCCTCGGCTGTCCCCGTATTGGCATGGGGTTGGTTTGGTCCTCCCTTTTTCTCACACTTATCTGTACCACCTACAAAAGAATACAAAATTGGAAAGTGATGAATATGTCAAGCAAATGCCATTCATACGGCATTTACACTATTATAAGTACAATTACAGATCATAGCCACATTTACAGTTCATAGCCACACTCATTGCCATGCTTACAGTTCATAGCCACAATCATGGACCATGGTCACGCATACAAATGTGGCTATGATAGCTACATTTACAGATGATAGCCACAATCATGGATCATAGCCCTCCACAGTTGTGGACCATATTTAAATCATGGATCATTGCCACAATCATGAATCATAGCCAAAATCATAGCCACAATCATAGACCATAGCCACTATCATAGATAAAAGCCACATTTATATTTCATAGCTACAATCACAGCCACAATCATGGACAATAGCCATGGTCACATATCTAAGGTACAGTTATGGATCATAGCCACAATAATATACATGTACATAGCCTACCAATGGTACCGTAAACATACTTTAACATGTATTTATAGTTTATTCTGCCCCTTACTGTGCTTCACAACCAATCAGTTTGCACAGAAAGTTAAATTTTTCGCCAACTTAATCACATATATTGTCAATATATGTAATATCTATTAAGTAAATCATTAAGTGAATCTGTGAAGTGGTCAATGCGATCATTCAGAAAATGAGAGGGGAAGACTATAAGTAGGTCAACAATGCTTTCAAGTAAATAAACATAAAATTATGATACTAAAGTAGAAAAGGTATATCATGTCATTCTATGTTTTCATGGTTTTATCACATGATGTCATTTCTGGGAGCAATATAATGTCATGACTTATATCAAAATTGATAAACCAGTAGTAGTTTACATGTTATGTAATGACTTTCAGGGATCATAGCCACAATCATGTGTAAAAAATGACAAAAAATGAGATTTCAAAGTGGTGCCAAACAAATGCAAACACAGGACATAAACTTATCAATTTCAAATGAAATATTTTCAAAAATATTAACTCTTTCATTGCTAGCAGTCACTTTTGTCGTCTGCTGATAACCTTTACAAACAGTTTTGATCCAGATCAGGAGCAAGAGAATTGTCGGATCTGATCTGGATCCCAACCGTTTGACATGTGTTTAAATGAGGCTCTTGAAACTATAAATTCAAAATCTCATACTACTGTTAATTCAAAACAGTTGCTAAATATGCTCTGTATTCCATATCAAATGCTTCCCAAATTAAATTTGAGTAAGGGGATATGTCAAACTATCAGACTTTATCAAGGTTATACCGAAGTTGCAATGATATGGTAATATTATCGTGTCATCATGTGAAGAAAGGTATTCCCAGAGCTCTGGCATTACTTCAATATATGCATCAAAAATGAAATCATTCTTGAACTAATATGATACAAATGTATGTGTAAATTCATGTTTGTGGTGATATATGACTAAATAGTATTCCTGAACTACCTTTATTTCCAAAATGGTGGCAAAACAAATGCAAACACAAGACATAATCCTATCAATTTCAAATAAAGTATTGTCAAAAATTTTAAGAATCAATTAAACTCTGATAATATAAGGCTGCTGCCCAAAATGAAGTAAGCAGAAATGATATAACATAAAACCAATCTTATGTCACTAACTGTACTCAGTAAAATCTATATGTCAGCTGTCAACTGGAGAGGCATACTTACTCCCACCCTTTAATAAAAGTATCTCACCAAAAGAAACATTTTGGTAACTGTGACCATCATTGCTTTAAAATAATTGCCTGTCCCAGTAGTTTAAAGATCCCCCTAGACATTACACTTGGGACCTGTCACTCATTCAAATGTGTGCACTTTATATAGTTTGTCTCATCTAAAAATACTGATCAGCTGAATAAAGCACTATAGTGAGCATAATATACGAGGGGTGATCAGAAAGTTCGTGGAAAATAGTTGCCATTTCTACATCGATTGATCAATAGAGCTGGAATTACAGCACATAATACTGCAACATATATGCAGTTGATCGGTTATAACATGCAATCGTTATAACATGCGTGATGTTAGTCATCTATGTGCCTTACAGCTGTCGTCAAGGCAACGAAATATAGCGCGAAACGGCCCATTTTACTTTGCATTTTGTCATTTTACTATACAACCAATTAAACTTCAACGTTTTGTAAAATTTTGTTATGCTGCCATATTAAGTTCCATGCATGTTAAATGACATATTTACTCAAATATATGCAAACTTTCAAAGATTTATATCTAACGGATGGTCCTCTAAATTGAAACGAGTAACAGTACAGTCAAAAAGGCAAAGCATTCAACTTCTATGAACCAATTGCCTGTTTTGGCATGTCAATTCTTTAAAATAAACTACTTACACACTTCGTAAAATACCCTTTTTCAGGACAGTGATCTAATATTGATAGTTAAGTCTGATATTATAATCATTTTGATGAACACTGTCAAGAAAATAAGTTCTTTTATTTTAAATTTACAAAAGCTCGAAAAATTGACGCATTTTAGGCCTGCCCTTCGGACTGAAACCTATTCATTTGAATACACAGCGCAGCCGAATAAGATAAAAACCTCATATTATGTTCAAAGAATGGCGGAATATTACTTTCCATTAAAAATACCAGCCAATCATTTAAAACAAAACTACAAGTTTTAGCCCCGAGAAGCAACCCAGGGGTACAGATGGGCCGGTTCCAGCGATGTGACATCGCAGCGGCACCTCGTGCTCATATGTCTGACGTCACATTTTCTAAATTCAATTTCAGTCAACATACTATGAATGGTAGTTTCTATCTGTGAATTTTCATTGCAATGTGATATAATAGCACTTTTCCGCAAACTTTCTGATCACCCCTCGTATTATGGACAGCGACATGACAAAACCTGTCTTCCCAGTTTTCAATCAAGTCGGACTTCAACCAGTCTACTCAGCTACGGAGACTAGCTTGAAAATTGAAACTTTGAATGTAACAGGCTAAAATATCATCCTTACAAAGGCGCTGATCAGACTGAATGGATGCGAAGGCTGGTCTGTGCCTTTGATTTTTGCATGCAACAAAGTCAGGTTTTCTAGCACCGAGACCTATATTGGCCGTGACGCGAGAAAACCTGTCTTCGCGGTTTTCTGATCAGGTCATACCAAAAATCAGTCTGCTCAGCTACAGAGACTAGCTAGGAAAGTGAAATTTTGCTTGTAGCAAATCTTGATATGATAAATTTCAACAAGAGAATAACAAAGGCACTTGTCAGACAGCGGGGATGCGCAGGCTGGTCTGTGTCTTTGTTATTCGCAACCCCTCAAAGACAGGTTTTCTTGCTTCAAGGCTAATATATTAATGCACTATATTGCACCTAATGGTGCACACTATAAATGGATTCATTAGTCAACTTAACAAGCTGTAAATTTACCACTTGTGCACACTACAGTGTACACTTCATTATTTTTATTATTCTGAAAAATATCTACATCTTAGTAGTTGTGCACACTTTATCACTCATTTGCACTATTATAAGCCCAATAATAAAATGCTGTTTGCCATTAAAAAGATGGTATAATTCGTTTCTTGTTTACTGTCGTGAGTTGGCTCCCGGTACCGTTAGTTTAACAGGTGACTGGGCCCAGGGCAACGACAATAAACATGATTCGCACTCTAACACTTTGCACTACCAGAAATGTAATATTTGTAAAATACTGACCAACACCCTGACATCTGTGCACTTTCTGGTAGTGCACAATTTATCATTATACAGCACTTATTATTATCACTCTAATAATATCAACCCTTTAAAGCGCCAGCCAAAAAATGTATCTAAACATGATGTCTGATTAAGTCGTCCGCTGATATAATTGCTAACATTATTGATTAATGTAAGTATAGCGGCAAACAGTGAAGACCCAGATCAGGGTTTTGGTCTAGATTTGGGTCTACACTGTTTGAACAAGAGCCTTCTTAAACATTTCAGCAAAGACAAATACAGACAAATTTTGTTGTGATTGGCACTCCGAGGGCTAAAATTGCTGTTTGCCATGGTTAAAACTTAGAACTACAGTCAGGTGCAAAAAGTATTGATGAAATGGCAGCCATCGTGGAATTTTACTCTGTTCAGTTACAGAGTTTCTTATTATAGTTTCCAAGTATATAAGACAACAGAAATGTAAGCATGTAAGACTAGATTTGTAAATCTATAACTTTCTGCAGCCCAAAACAAATGGAAGCAAAATGCAAAGGCTCAAGACTCTAGAAATATTTTTGCATCTAAGATAAAGAACACGTGGAGCACAATATAAAGCTATAGTTCACAAATACCTTAAATTCTAATGCACTTGCTATTGTAATAAAATATTTGATTGGATAATATTAGAAATTTTGGACACTATATCTGCAATATACTGTCGACAATAATGTGAAATGAATAACAAGACATTATTATATTTTTCAATAAGTGGCATTCTTCAATGATGGTGAAAATGTAAATTACCCGCATTGGACCATAATGTCCCAGTGGGTAAAACCCGGTACCGCAGGACTGATAATGATGGTTTGAATTTGAAATGTGGTGTTTATTTCATTTTTATTTTCAGAAAGCAACAAAAAGGTATATGTAATGCCGGACTTTTCAACCAGATTGGGCGGTGCCGCTGCCTGAGAAACAATTCTATTTTTTTGCCTAAATGGATAATAAATTTTTCTCTATCTCCATGAAATCAAAAACAAATTGAAAGAAATGAATTTCCAAAAGCTGAGAATACTTTGAAGGGATTTAATTGGATAATTTGAGTCAGTTCTAGTTAAGAAAATACACTATACATATTAAACAACTCTTGTTTGCCTGATGGAGTTCTATTGTTCTAGAGTCTTGCACACTTCTACTGACTTACTTGCACATGGGCGTTTGAGTACAACTTTTTTACACAATTTCACTGTCTCTGCAAAACACCTGTCACTTTTACGAGGGTCTGGATTTGTTTTGTTTTGTTACATGAAGAACAATAAAAGGCCCCAAATTTTAGTTGCTCCCAATAAATTGCCTTATCATTTTTTATAAAATAATGATTATTTTGGCTCTAAAATTTTATGAATGCATTCAAAATTCTCAAATCTAATTATTTGTGCTGAAATGGCTTTATTAATTATCAATTAAAGACAAAAAAGGACAAAATAACTAGTTTTATATACTGAGGGAAAAAAGTTAAGCAATTACTTATAATGGTACAAGGACGTGACTGAGAAATCTATTATTTATAATGGGTTTTCCCATAGGCGATCTTTTAAGCATTTTTTAGCATTACCCCAAATCAAGCGCAAATTCACCCCACATCCAAAAGTGTGGAAGCTCAGAGATCCTCAAACATGTAGCGGATTCCAGGAAGTCTTCAAGGCACATGTGCCCGCTGTGGAAACTGAAGCGGCTACTACAACTGAGGAAATCTGGGCGAAACTCAAGACAGGTTTGCTGAAGACAGCAGAGGAGGTGTGTGGCACAACAAAGCCCCACCGATGGTGACGTGAAACTTGGTGGTGGAATAAGGAAGTGGATGATGCCATCACAGCCAAGCGCCCAGCTTTCAAAGCATGGAAGGCTGACAAATTCACACGAGCATCATATAACATTGCCAAGCGCATCTCCAGACGTGTGGTGCACCATGCACGCCACAAAGCAGGAAAGGTGGTCTATGATGGCATTGACCACAAGTCGTCTGATATCTTCCGCCTCACCAACAAGATGAGGAAAGAGAATGTTGATGGTGTAGGTGACAAGCCAGTGAAGAATGACGCTGGGGAAATGTCAATGAGCGAGGAGGCAAAGCAGAATGCGTGGACTGAACATTATGAAAGGCTTCTCAACTTTGAATTTGACTGGGACCCTGATCATCTGTCCAACGAACCGCCATTAGAAGGACCCCCTATCCCAATCACTATTGAAATGGTGAAGAAGGCCATCTCAAAGATGAAGTCGGGCAAAGCTGCAGGTCCTTCAGGCATAGTGGTGGAGATGATCAAGGCAGCAGGTGATACAGGTGCCACCATGATCTGCGATCTTGCTACTGCGATTATCCGTGATGGCAAGGTCCCAACTGACTGGGAGCAAAGTTTCATTGTTTGCCTTTACAAGGGCAAGGGTGATGCTTTGGACAGAGGCAAATATCGAGGCCTCAAGCTGACTGAGTAGGCCATGAAGATCCTTGAGAGGATTGTCGATGGTCTCATAAAACAGGTGGTGTCTATTGTTCGGCTTTGTCCCAGGAAGAGGCACTACAGATGCAATCTTTGTGGTCGGACAGCTGCAGGAGAAATACCTAGCAGTGAACAAGAGGCTTTATATGGCTTTCGTGGACCTAGAGAAGGCATTTGATAGTGTCCCTCGGAAGGTTATCTGGTGGGCCCTGAGAAAGCTAGGTGTTGAGGAATGAATTGTGCGGTTAGTCCAGGGAATGTACGCTAATGTGCGCAGCCGGGTTCGTGTTGGCGAGGGTTTCAGCAAAGAGTTTGAGGTGAAGGTCGGAGTCCATCAGGGATCCGTACTCAGTCCCTTGCTCTTCATCATTGTGCTGGAGGCCTTGTCATGTGAGTTTCGGGCTGGTGTTCCCTGGGAGGACCTATATGCGGATGATCTTGTCATCATTGCTGACTCTCTAGAGGAATGTGTCAGGAGGCTCTTGATATGGAAAGAAGCCATGGAGAAGAAGGGGTTGAGGGTAAATGCAGGAAAGACAAAGGTCATGATCTGTGGTACAGGCCTGGACCTCTTGCAGAGTTCAGGCGAATACCCATGCGCTGTCTGTTGTACAGGAGTAGGCAACAACAGCATCTACTGCAATGGCTGCAAACTTTGGGTGCATAAGAAATGCAGTGGGCTACAACGACTGACACCAAATCCTGATTATAGGTGTGCACAGTGCATGGGAAATGCCCGCCCTATTGACGGCAGGCCACAGAATGAAGTCCAGGTCGGACCTGATAAGCTGGAGGTGGTAGCTTCCATCTGCTACCTCGGCGACATGCTTTCTGCTGGTGGAGGCTGTGAAATAGCAGTCACTACTCGTGTGAAAACGGCCTGGAAGAAGTTCAGGGAGCTTCTACCAGTTCTCACATCCCGCCACCTCTCTTACAAGACACGTGGCCATGTGTACAGCTCTTGCGTGCGGAGCGCCATGCTCCATGCCAGTGAAACTTGGCCACTGACCAAGAGGAACCTGCAGCGCTTGCAGCGCAATGATAGGGCCATGATCAGACAGATCTGCAGTTTCAAGCCAGAGGACATGGCCACGGTAAGGTCAAGCGAATTACTGGCAAAGCTAGAGCTTGAGGACCTCAATCTCATTTTGAGAGAGAGAAGGCTTCACTGGTTTGGGAATGTGGAGCGTTCTAGTGGTGCAATCAGAACAGCATGTGATATACAGATTGATGGCAGGCGGGGGGCAGGGAGGCCCAAGCTTACTTGGAACAAACTGACGGAGAAAGACTGCTGTGAGTGGAAGCTCACGACAGTTGACCCTCAAGAAAGGAGCACCTGGAGATCAGGTGTGAGATCTGCTATGCGTGCAGCTAGTCAGTTACCTGGAAAGGGGCCCACTGATGTGGATGATGCCCCTGCACCTGCACGTTAATCAAAAATCCGATTATGATGATAGCTCTTTTTCATTAGCAAGTGCACAAACATTTCAATTGTTTGAAAATGATCTAATGACTACCCGCAAGAGGTCAAAAGAAACAAATTCCGATTTCATAGCGAGAATTTAATCTGCTGAACATTTTAATTTCAAACACTATTCAATTGAAAGGGAGGTAATTTGAAAAAATATGATTTCCAACTATAAACTGTACGAAAATGGTGAACAAAACATTCAGTTTTAAACTGTTTTTCACCTTTTGGCTTTTAGATCTTAACATTTGACGGAATAATGAAACTTTTAGCAGACACATATAATCGCTATTGCCAGATAAGCTGTTTTAGCAAGGGGACTGACAATCGCATTTACATTATGTGAAAATGTCAACCGGTTAATTTTATTGTACTCGCAAACGTTTGTCAACTTATATTTTTGGTATTATGAAATTTTAAGTCCTATTTCTTCTAAACTGTGAATCCCAAAGTTTATTGCTAAACTTTTTTCCCTCAGTATATATGTAACTGCCACTCAAACCTAATCCAGGCCCTCTTTTATACAGTAAAATGTCAATTTGCCTGAACCCCTCTGTTATTGATTTCAAAGGAGAGGGGGGTTGTCTTTTCTACTGCTACAGTTTGTTTGTTACGTCCCTTCTACTGCTACAGCATAATATCAAACAGACACTCTTTTCTCATAATCATACATACATTAAAGCAAACTTTTGAGCATAAAATTGTAAAAATGTTTTATCCACAAGCTCAAATATAAGTTTTGGGTACTCAGAAGAATTGTCTCAATGAGATGATTCTTTTAGCAACCACAAACATATGGGTATGTTTTGTTTGAGAAATAAGAAAATCAATATAAATGAATTAATATGCCCTCCTATTTGAAGGCCTGCTTAATACTATTTTTTTTCTTGTTATTTTTATTTTTGCATTCAATACTACAGACATATATCTTAAAACGCTGTAGCACATACTAATAAAATAACAGAGCCAGAGGTTATAAAACTTATTTCATGCTCAACTCACAGCAAAAAATTTGAAATCTTCCTAGTCTGACTTTTTCTTCCCCTGAGCAGAGAATTAGTGGATAACTGTATTCAACTTTTTTTTATTTGGGAAGGTATACAGTCATAATTTTAGTTTTAAGGCAATGCGCAAGCGGAGTCGTAAAACATTGTTGTGTTAGCGTTTAATGTCCCACTAGCAGCTAAGGTCCTATGGAGACGGGCCACAGCTTAGTCTCATCAGAGAGACTGGTGAAGCCTGGAATCTAACCTGCGACCCCTGGTTTACAAGGCAAGCGGTTTATCCACTACACCACAGCGGCTCCTACCGTAAAACGTGATTTCCTAACGTATATACAACGTTTTACCTCCCCAAATGAAAATTTAGAATTTGGTTATCCCCATTCTAATGCACTTCTTCAGTTTTGTCTCAATTGGGGTATTGCAAGCCGCATAAAGCAGCATGTCGTCCAATAACGGTACAAAAACAGTGTTATTTTTTAATTCCATTGACTTCCAGTGGAATAACAGTGAATAAAGGTGACTTTGATAGAAGTCATTGGAATACCAATGGAAAACACTGGAAAACTCAATGGTGACATGCCAAAAACAATGAGTTTGGCTAAAAATAGAAATAAAATGAAAGAAATAAGCAAGACAGCTATTTATAGAAACAGTTAGCGTACCACATTTACGACGTTGACATCCACTGCAGTCTTTACATGCATCATGCTTTTTACCTGAAATATCAATTGCTCTAGTCTACTTAAAGAAGTTTTAACCCTTATCCCGCTACTATTTTTTGTGTCCTGAAAATGTCATCGTTTTTTTACCTCTGTTAAATTTCAAGTGCAATTAAAGGGAAACGCTCACCATATAATTAATTGGTTTTAAAAGAAGGGATTTGTCTATCAAATCAGTATGATGCAAATTTTATCAACATCTATCAAGAAATAAAGAAGTTAAATGGATTTGAAGTTTCCATTATTTCTTTTATGGAAGCTGCCATATTTGTGTGTTTATGATGTCATAGCCTCCTAATTATATATGCAAAAATGAAACAAATAAGATTTGAAAAATAATTTTCACTCTACTTTTATGTATATGTCTAATATAACAATATAGGATCATTTATAAAAGAAATTCTGTGATTATATGCTAAAATAAAGATTTTATGCATCTTAATAACTTTTCATGCATCTCATTAGCATCTCATTATAGTCTAAATGGCTGCTGTGACAGAATGTTATGAAAACTTCATTTATTAATAACATTCTTAATTCTCAACCGATTTCGATCAAGTTTGCACTAAATTGTTTGTGTGCAGCCTGTCTTTTCAGACACATTTACTCTTGAACAGCGTTTTCCTTTAAGACAAGATTTTTTTCATGGAAGCAAACAATATGAACCCTGATCAGACTGCCAGGGGAGCATTCTGATCTGGGTCCAAATTGTTTGCAGAATAGGCTACCAAAGTATGTAAGCAAATGAAAGAGCAGACGACAATGGTAGTAGTGAAAGGCGGGATAAGTTAAGCTGTATGAGAATTTAAGATATATGGGTAAGCCTAGGAGCTACTGTCCTGCCAGCTAAGAGTGACAGTGAAGTCATGTTTTGTTTACAAAGTTATCAGAGACTTAAAATCCATAGATCACTTGCATATTAATCCTATCCTGTGGATAGGATTAATATGCAAGTGATCCATTGATTCCGATTAGCTCAAGTGGAGTGTACAAGTTAATGTTTTACTTAACTATTGTAAACAAAACACGACATCACTGTCACTCTTGGCTGGCAGGACAGTAACAATACACTAAAAAGATTTTATATATGTAAACCAATTGAGAATCTTACATGCGCATTAAAGAGCAAAAATGGCTCTCCACATTTTTTATGAAAAAAAAAAATACAGTGAGTGGCTATTGCACTTAGTGCAAAAACCACTTACCAGGCCTTTAGTTAAGAACCCGTACCAGAAAAATAATTTTCTTATTTCTCAACAAAAACATATGTAGTGGGTACTCAAGAGTAGGTCTAGCAAAAATTTTCAGCGTAAAATTGTAAATATTTTCTTACCCATAATTTTTAGTATATGTTTTGGGTGCTCAAAAGAACCGTCTCAATGAGACAGTTCTTTTGAGTACCCACAACATATGTTTTGGTTGAAAAAGAAGAAAGTTACTTTTCTGTTACACACTCTTAAGTAAAGTCCGGATGCATGAAAAACTACTGTAAGGTAGTAAAAAATAACACTGACAGCAGAAAAGGCTTAAAAGTTACAAATGGACATGTTAAACTACTCTGGGGTGGGGGCAAGTTATGTAAGATATAATATACAGATAACATTGGCAGACTTTTCGTTGTTAACCCTTTGTATAACAGTTACTTTTACATACATTGAAGACCCAGATGAAATGCAGCATTTCATCAGGGTCTGCACTGTTTGGTAAAGTAAAAGATCTTCAAAGAATAAGACAAAAAAATACAATATTTTTTGAAAGTTATTACCTGACACCCTAGATAGTTCATTGTATCAAACCAGATGGAAGAAACCATTAGTATACAAAGGGTTGTCACAAAAGAGCCATGTCAGGTGAAACCAAGGCTTAAACTAGACTGCTCTGCTATATAGACTAGCTTAAATCTTTAAAGAAAATGGAAGTTGCAGGTATATGTGCTGATATGATTCTATCTCCACGGGTGGGCATCAGCGGATCTACCGCGAAATCGCGTCAACATAAATTTGTTCCTTCGTCACATCCGGGACCTTTCGCGGTAGTGGCAACGTCACGGAAAAGCCAAACAAAGGTTGGTACTCTCGTTTGTTTTGATCTTTTGTAAAAGAATGGGCTAACTTTTTAAAAATCTGGCAATGCTATTCCATGTAGATATGATTTACCTTGGTAAACAGGCCAAACGTGATGTTTAAAAAAGCTTTGCTTTGAGATGAGGACCGTAACAAAATCGAGCACAGAATGGGATTTGTTCAGTTTTATGTCAAAACGAAGAAAGAATGCAGATGTTTTGCCAGTTTTAGCTCAGAACGTGCGCATTTTACACATGGCATGTACATAACAGTCCTTATTCTTCCTTCAGACGTAAAAAAATCGAACCGATCATGTTCTATGAAGGAATTATGCCAAAGATTTCAGGCGCAATAGCGCCTTCGCCACCTCGGTAGCTGTAACGTCACGCTTTAGTTCCTTGGAGTATACAATGTTAGTGCATGCAGGCGCGGAGAGAAATGTGTGTAATACTGTAGTATCTACTGATACACACCAAACCACCACCAATTTTGCTGAAACAATGTGTAAAAACAGATATAAAGTCTTTTGTAAACAGTGAGGATCCAAATCTGCTGGCTTCTTCAGAAACCACCTGATCAGGATCTACATGATTTCCATACTACATGTGAGTTTGTAGTAATTAATCAAAATATTATAGAGGAGTTTTAACTTAAATTAGTGAAAATAAATGGCTAAGTCTTACTTGTCCTAAATGAAATGGGATAAGGACGGACAAGTCGGGCATTGTATTTCCACATCCTGCTGAGGGAGTTACCCTAAGCTGCTTATTTGTTTTGTTTGATTTGATTCTTTACGTCCCATCAACAATCTTTCAGTTAGACAGGGGCGGGTCTTCCTGGGTTGAACCAGTACTAAGCTAGGATAAAAGTGTCTTGCTCAAGGACTACAACACAGGGACGCCCGTGAGGCATTATGCAGCATTTCATCTGGGTCTGCACTGTTTGCTTCTAAAAACAAAATTAATCTTCATAGAAAGAAATACATTTTGGGGGGAACGGGGGATTTTAGCATAAATACTGATGCCCTAAATATTTACAATGGACCATCCTGACATAATTGTACAAATGTATGTAGGACCGACCTTAAAAAATATTGGTTGTTTTGATTTTTGTAGAAGAATTAGCTAACCAAGTAAAAATCTGGCAATGCTATTCCATGTACATATGATTTACCTTGCTAAACAGGTCAAACGTGGTGTTGAAAAAAGCTTTGTTTGTAGATGAGAACCGTAACTAAATCGAACCCAGAACGGGGATTTCTTCAGTTTTATGTCAAAACGAAGAAAGTATGCAAATGTTTTGCCAGTTTTAGCTCTGAACAAGCGCATTTTACACATGGCATGTACAAAACAGCTCTTATCCGTCCTTTGCACGTAAAAAATCAAACGGATCATGTTCTATAAGGAATTAAACCAAAGTTTTCAGGCGCCGTAGGGCCTTCGCCGTAGTTGTAATGTCACGCTCTAGTTCCTTCGAGTATACCATGTTAGTACATGCAGTGCATGCAGGCTCGGAGAGAAATGTGTGTAATATTGTAGTATCTACTGAAACACACCAAACCACCACCAATCCATCTCAAACGCTGATCCCCGTGTACAAACAAGACACTTACCCCTGCCCCACTCCAAATCCTCACCTCAAAGACCCCCACAACCTTTAGCTCAGCATTTTGCGCAGATGCGGTACAGATGTGAATACTTTAAGTGTATATCATTTATCTACATGTATATATGTGTCAGTACATGAGATTTTGTCACTTATCGCATATGCCTCGACTCAGATTAGCTTGTGCATTTTCAAAGTTTCACCAGACCTTTTCGGCTACTCGCACACACTGCAAAGTATGGATGTAGATAAAGACAAGACCAAACTTTAGGCGACCCGCTGGATACGTCAGCTTAAGCGTATTAAGAAGGCTTTTGCGATACGTACCTGTATATATCTCATGTACTAGCACATATATACATGTAGATAAATGATATACACTTCAAGTATATTTAATTATGGTATGTGCTAGTTTGTACACTGGGAGCAGCGTTTGAGATAGATTGTGGTGGTTTGGGGGTGTTTCAGTAGATATTAAACACAGTTCTTTCCGCGCTTGCATGCACTGCGTGTACTGACATGGTATACTCCAAGGAACTAGAGCGTGACGTTACAACTACCACGATGGCGCAGGCGCTATTGCGCCTGAAAACTTTGGCACCATTCCTTCATAGAGCATGATCCGTTCGATTTTTTTACGTCCGAAGGAAGAATAAGGGCTGTTATGTTCATGCCATGTGTAAAATGCGCTTGTTCTGAGCTTAAACTGGCAAAACATCTGCATATTATCTTCGTTTTGACATAAAACTGAAGAAATCCCGTTCTGTGTTCGATTTTGTTACGGTCCTCATCTCAAAGCAAAGCTTTTTTTAAACATCACGTTTGGCCTGTTTACCAAGGTAAATCATATCTACATAGAATAGCATTGCCAGATTTTTACATAGTTAGCCCATTCTTTTACAAAAGATCAAAACAAATGAGAGTACCTACCTTTGTTTGGCTTTTCTGTGACGTTGCTACTACCGCGAAAGGTCCCGGATGTGACGAAGGAACAAATTTACATTGACGCGATTTCGCGGTAGTTCCGCTGATGCCCACCCGTGATCTCAGTAGGGAACAATCTGACACAGGTTTAGAAAAACCAAAAATTTTGAGCGCAAAATTTAAAATATTTTCTTACTTATCAATTTAAACATAAGTTTTGGGTGCTCAAAAGAACCATCTCAATGAGACGGTTCTTTTGAATACCCACAACATATGTTTTGGTCGAGAAATAAGAAAAATAGGTTTTTCTTACACACTCTTAACCAAAGGCTTGATCTGAGCATATCCACAGGCTAGCCAACACCATTATAATTCACTTAAGCTTCTCACGATGTGGCTCCGATATTATTTATTTCTTTAAATTGAAGAAAAACATGCACTAAGTAAAAGCCAATATGAAATAGGATAAGTCATGGTATAGAGCTAGAGTATATATCAGGGTGGATAATCATGTGGGATTTGTGTAGATATACTGCACAGACGGTTGGTTTATCCAATAAGTAAATAGAATTTTCTTGTCGATTTCATCTGTGCAGTGTATCAAAACAAAAACCAAATGATTTTCCAATCTGTATATCATATTGGCAAAAAAAGGAGATTGACAAGGCTACATTTTTATAATAGATGAAAATGCTTCGAATTACAATGTATATAAAACCATGCAAAGCTCTGCCTCCATCATAAGCAACAAATATTGATCAATATATTAGATTTGTATGTTTCAATGCTTTAAGATGTTTAAAAGTAGCATGCATATATATAATATAAGAGGGTTTCTTTATATTTAAATAAATATATACGATAGCAAGATGCTGACTTGCACAAGGTCAATTTGTTCAAAGCTAAAAAAAGTTTTCAAGAAAATCTTATCAAGGAATGTTGAGCCAAGTTTTGAGCATAATTTAACCCATAGGGCCAACCATTTTGCCAACTTCTACCCTGACTTATTAAAGCGCTGTAGACTTGGCTTAACATACAGTTAAACCTGTGTAAAATGGCCAATCAAAAAAAAAGAAAAAACAAAGGTCTTAACGACAACTGATAGCTTAATGAAGGTCAAAAGTATTGCAGAATGCTCCCTTTTCTGAAAATATTTTTGACCTGCATTAAGCGATAATCGGTCTTGAAAAACATTTTTTTGTCTTCTTGAGAGTGATTGTTTTACAAAGGTTATACTGTATTGTTTGTTTTTGTTTGTTTGATTTGATTATTTACTTCACATCAACAATCTTTCAGTTATGTTTTACTGTATTGCACATGCTTCTAAAAAGCTTTGAACTCATTGAGCAAGAAACAAGAGCAGAAATATTCATAAGAGATTAGCAGTACCTCCTGGTCCCTCGACTCCATGGCCGCAGGTATCACTCTTGGACATCGGCGTAACTGTACATGTCTGGGTGCACGAGCTTTCACATTCTCCGGGTCTTCCCCGCATACGAGTCTCAATCACACATTTCTCTTCGCCATTCTCCTGTCGCATGAAAAAATAAAAATAGAATCCATCAATGATGCTCCTTGGCAAAAAGCCCCAAGGTTAAAAACCCTTTTTCATGCTCAAGTCGCTGAGCATGAAATATTTTCTTGTTGCATGAAAACAAATAAAAAATGAATCCATCAATGATGTTCCTTGGCGAAAAGAAATTCCAATCAGGCCCAATGGGTAAAAAACTTTTTACATGCTCAAGTCAACTGAGCATGAAACATTTTCCTGTTGCATAAAAATAGATAGAATCCATTAATGATGTTCCTTGGCGAAAAGAAAATCCAATCAGGCAATGAATTTATAAACATTTTCAAAATTTTACACAACTTCTCTTTAATGAATTTCTTTTACAAAATATACCAGGGAAAGTAATCCCAGGTTGTTCTCAACAATTTACTTAAACAAAAACCGATTCAAAATAAATAATATGAAGTCTGGGTCATTTGAAATTTAGGTCTGAATTTTTTAAAAATTTTTTGCAAATGTATGCCGAAATCCTCCCCTGCTAAGCCGTGAAAACTTAAAGTGAAAACCTTTTGCTGTTTTTCTCTTTCCAAAAGCAGCCTGATACTAAATATTAAAAAAGAATTTACCTGATTAAATGTGGCATAGTCACTCGGGCTAGTGCGCAATGTTAGGGGCCGGGCAATGTTATGGGACATGACTGTACTTTTATTATTGGTTGCGTATACTACATGTGAATAATGAGCTTCCATTTTCCAGTCAATTTCTGTATACCCAGGAGACACACGACCAGAGTTTAAAATGTAGGGAGGAGCTTCAAAATCAGTGTTTGTTTTAGTTTTAAAAATCTGTCAACATAAATTTGCTAGCAAGACTCTCAGTTGTTAAAATAACAATCTGCATCCTGCATTGTGACAAGCATTTTTACAAATCTACACAAGAAAGCTTGATTAATGTTTAGCCAGCAATAACTTTTTTCTTAAAATGTTGTCTGCATTTCTAGTCTGCTGCACACATTTAAATGCACTTCAGACTAGATTTTTCATGGAGATTTCTTTTCATGGAAGACAGTGTTACGGGGGAGCAGTCTGATCTGGGTCCATATTGTTTGCAATATAAGCTACATAAGAGCTACATAAGAACATCAACAGACTAGGGAAGCAGACGATAAGTGGCTAAATACTGTTTCATTTGAAGAAAAAATTACATAACAGTAATCTTAATTTATGTGTGTTTTGTAAAACAAATGTGTAAGCTTTCAACCAAATTAGGTGGCAGCAAAACTGCCACCTCTTATAATATGAACTAACACTTATTTTTGTGCAATAAACAATCTGCAGTAAAACATTTTCCAGTGATGAGTCCTTAATATTTCTACATGTAATATGGTGGCAGCTGAACTGCCACCCCATATGGTATAAACTTACACTGATTTTTGCACAATAAACAATCTGCGATAAAACACTTTCCTATGATAATTCCTTAATATTTCTACATGTAATATGGTGGCAGCTGAACTGCCACCCCATATGGTATAAACTTACACTTATTTTTGTGCAATAAACATTCTGCGGTAAAACATTTTCCAGTAATAAGTCCTGAACATTTCATCTCATATGGTATAAACTTACACTTATTTTTGCGCAATAAACAATCTGCGATAAAACACTTTCCTATAATAATTCCTTAATATTTCTACATGAAATATGGTGGCAGCTGAACTGCCACCCCTTATAGTATAAACTTACACATATTTTTGCGCAATAAACACTCTGCGATAAAACACTTTCCTATGATAATTCCTTAATATTTCTGCATGTAATATGGTGGCAGCTGAACTGCCATCCCATGTGGTATAAATTTACACTTATTTTTGTGCAATAAACATTCTGCGGTAAAACATTTTCCAGTAATAAGTCCTGAACATTTCATCTGTAGTTAGATGGCAGCTGAACTGCCACTCCTTATGATATAAACTTACACTTATTTTATGCAATAAACAATCTGCGGTAAAACATTTTCCAGTGATAAGTCCTGAATTTTCTACCTGTTGTTAAGTGGCAGCTGAACTGCCACACCTTATAGTATAAACTTACACTTATTTTTGTGCATTAAACAATATGCGGTAAAACATTTTCCAATGCAAAGTCCTTACAATTTATACCTGTAGTTAGGTGGCAGCTGAATTGCCACCCCTTATGGTATAAACTTACAGTTAAATAGCATACATTTCAGAATTTGGTGACAGCAGAACTGCAACAGATCCTTGTGTAACATTACAATTGCTTTAAAAGCTATGTTTTATTTGATTGTCACGATCTAGATTACAGCAACAACAATAACAGGTAGAAATGTTAAGGATTTATCTCTTGGATTTTTTCATCTCATATTGCCTTAGTACGAAAATAAGTGTAAGTTTATACCAAAAGGGATGGCAGTTCAGCTGCCACCTAATAACCTGTAGAAATGTTAAGGATTTGTCGCCTCGTATTGTTTTAGTATAGAAATAAGTGAAAGTTTATACCAAATGGGATGGCAGTTCAGCTGCCACCTAATAACAGGTAGAAACTTTAAGGATTTATCGCCAGATAATGTTTTTACTCATATTGTTTTAGTACGGTAATAGTGGTAAGCTTATTCCAATAAGGTAGGCAGTTCAGCTGCCACCTAATAATAGGTAGAAATGTGAAGGATTTATCACCGTAAATGTTTAACCTAGTATTGTTTTAGTACAAATATATATCTGTTATTAGGTAGCAGCTGAACTGCCATCCCTTTTGGTATAAACTTACACTTATTTTCGTACTAAAGCTGAGACATCTCTACCTGTTATTGTTGTTGCAGTGATCTTTATTGTGACAATCTTCTATACCAATTTATTAATGTGATAAGCATTATAACTTCCAGTTTCCCAGGGAGCACACTGTATAAACAATTAATCTTGCAGTTTTGAAGAGCAGTTGACATTAAATAAATAGTTTAATGTTAATTGACTTACTAGAATCTAGTAAGGCAATTGGTCTCTGTCCTATGGGTAAAAAACAGTGTAAAACTGATCTGTATCTACTCTGCCTCACAACGTCGTACAAATGAAATGCCATATTCTGTGGTATTTTATCTGGGTCTTCACTGCTTACTGAAGCATTACATCTAAAGTTCTAAAATTTCCAACACTATTTACTTGCCAAAAAGGCATAGACAAACAGCACAGTCACAGATCAGACTGCTTCGACTGAAGCAGTCTGATCAGGATCTTCCCTGTTTACTATTCTGACACACATTTTTATAATTCAAGCCCTGATAGTCAACTATGAAAATTATCAGACTGTCCATACAGTTTTATTCCTGGTGACAACACTCACTGAAAATGATGTCAATATCTAGGGATACAGACTGAAGCAGCCAAAAATACTTTTGCACTTTTCTTCTCAGAAAATTGTCAACGAAACTGAACGGCTTCAGTAACATTTAAAGCAACTGGTTTAAAAACACTTACAATAATAAAACTATTGGACTGTTTGCATTGTAACTGTATCAGTTATACTTTCCCAAGTCAGATGACCCTGTGTAACAAAGAGCAACGCATATAGGCTTAAATACAAATTCCACAATTGAAATGCAGCCAAATATCTTTTTAAAGAAAGCTCTTGTTACTTTTGATTCACTGGTTAGCTATATCTGGCTTGTAAAATAGCCATTCTGTTAATACAACCATTATAAAACAGTGGCCTTGAGTAATGGCCATGCTTTATTCATGTTACAATTTTTGGTGTTAACTCATGCGCGGATCCAGAGGGGGGCAGGGGGTCCAGCCCCCCCCCCCCCCCCCCCCCCCCTGAAAAATCACAAAAATATAGGGTTTCTGACCAATACACGTCTGGATCCCCTAAAATTCACAAAGTCACCAAGCCAGCATTCAATGTTTGGCCATCATCGGCACGCCAGCAAAACGCCATTTAAATGGCTTTTTGCCTGCGGGCCCATGATGGCCAACTTTTAGTGGTATTTGGCTCCTCTCTCCCTCATAATCAAAAAAACAAACAAAAAAAAACCATCGGGGTTGGACCCCCTCTTGCAAAATTTTTTGATCCCCGCATGTAACCTTTTATCTCATAGAGGCACCTTTTAACACTTTTTCAAACAGAGCAGACCAAGATCAGACAGCTCTGCCTGAACAGGGTCTACTCTGTTTGCTTATGGAAATATGATATATCTGATCCTACACTAGTGGACCCGACAAGTTCTTTCTTTGTTTCTATGTACCAACATAAACATTTATATAATCATTCATAGTGGGTGGAGCCTAGCATGAATATTCATGAAGGAAAGGGTTAATTGGCAACAGAATTTCATCAATTTTGATCTGCCCTACTACTGCAAACATTTACTGGACCGATCAGAGAATAAGTTTGAAATGATTCAAGGTTATATGTGAAAAAAAATGCAAAGCAAAATTCTTGGCCTAAAGATGAAAGTAAAGACTGTTAGGCTTTTTTTTAGAAAGCAAGAGGTATAATTACAGAATATGATTAATTCCCGATTCCTAAATCTCGCACCTTTCTTTTCATGGTTTATAGGTAAAAATGATATTGCCTTTTTTTAGAGTTTGATTGATAACAGCTGTGCAATGGAAGCTCTCAGCAATGTCCATAAAATTTGCAAAGAATCTTGGTAAATATGTATAGATCATATATTACAATTATAAAGGAATTACAACCACACAACTAGCAATTTAGAAATATACTCCCATGAAACATCTCAAGATAAGCTGTCAGAAGCATAAAATAGACAGTCTATTATTGTCATCCAGGTGCATGACAAACTATATGAAAAGTTGTTTGAATAAATGAAAGTGGTTGAGCATTTGTTAAAAAAAAGCTTATGGTGAAAAACTCATTTATTGAAAAGACATATGTTGTAGGTACACATTGGAATTGCCTCATACCTGCAACACATGTAACTGAAAATAAGGAAGAAAACTTTTTGGAAATTTACATTTTCCAAGTATCATGTCCGTTATCTTTACCTCTTTTAAACATCCCAAACTGCCAATCAGTATTAAAATTCCTGTCACTCTACTGCAAATTGTTTGTATTTGCATGACAGCTATATCACCAAATTTGAGTTCATAAACTACCTCTTTGCTAACCTGCTAGTTGTGTGGTTGTAAGTGGGAATGAGCGTAGCGAGTGTACCACTTAATTTTTATAATAATTGTAACATGTGAGCTATGACCTACTTATACTTTTCTCCTCCCATTTTCTGACTGCTCCTTTGGAAATGGTCGCATTGACCACTTAACAGATTTACTTATTGCTTTTACTTAATAGATGAGATTAAGTAGGCCAAAAATTCTGATTTCTGTGCAAACTGATTGGTTTAGAAGCACAGAAAGGGGCAGAGTGAACTATAATGTCTAATATTGTCTAATATGGGAACACTTGTTACTTGATATTTAATCAAGATGTTTTATAAGCATATTATATAAATATTTCATTCCCTGAGAGGGTGATAGTCGAAACTATCATCCCGAGGAATGTGATTATCAACAGAGGCGCAGCCAAGGTTGATAATCATATTTCGAGGGATGATAGTTTCGACTATCACCCTCTCAGGGAATGTAATATTTATTTTATTATACCGAACAGAACATTAGATCCTTTATTTTCTACCGTTTGTTTTCTCTTAGACCTACCATGGTGAGGGAGTTCCACAGGGAATGCATGAATGAAAGATATTTTTTCACAAAAATGGTTCTTTTTTAACAGTTTGAATGCTCGAACTGATCACTGACGTTCGGTTACATAAATTACGTCATAAAAACGCATGACGTCAAACTTCATGCCAAGCAGCGTCATTTAAATGGAGATACTTTACCGTATGCGATTTTGATGCAAACTAGAAAATTTCGCCTAATCCACTCAAATGTGGTCTCAACATGTTCCGCTCGTCCTAACTAAGAAAACGAGTACCCACACTTTATGTTTCTGACCATGAACAACGAAGTTATTGGGAGTTGAAAGTGGCCAAAATCGTGCCTCATGTCCGCCATTGCTGTAGAACGTATCCTGACGTGAACGAACCGTACGCGCATTGCCGTTGCGCATCAGACAAACGACTGATATTTTATAATATCACCCGCTGCTATGGCAAACGAGTGACAGTATTCGCCGTCGCTATAGCAGCGGGTGATATTATAAAATATCAGTCGTTCGTCTATGGAAGTTTTGTATGAGGAATTCACGTGAGGTATAATAAAATAAAATATCAATATCTTAAGCTTCTGGTCATCAACACTAATACCTGCTAATGCTAAATTCATACAACCACGCAACTAGCAGGTTAGCAAAGAGGCATTCATGAACTTGAATTTGGAGATATAGCTGTCATGCAATTATAAACAATTTGCAGTAGGGCGATAGGAATTTTGATACTGATTGACAGTTTGGGATGTTTAAAAGAGGTTAAGACAATGGACATGAACTAGGAAAATGTCCATTTCCAAAGTTTTCTTCCTTATTTTCAGTAAAATATGTTGTAGGTACACATTGGAATTGCCTCTATGAGGCAATTCCAATGTGTACCTAAAACATATGTCTTTTCAATAAATGAGTTTTTCACCATAAGCTTTTTTTTAACAAATTCTCAACCACTTTCATTAATTCAAAGAAATGAGCAGTTAGAAATTAACAAGTTTTCATGTAGTTTGTCATGCACCTGAATGACAATAATAGACTGTCTATTTTATGCTTCTGGCAGCTTATCTCGAGATGTTTTATGGGTGTATACTGCTAAATTGCTAGTTGCGTGGTTATAATATGTAAAAAAATTATGGCATGCCCATCATGTAACGACTAAGAAATAAAAAAGACCAATATAAATTAAAAGTTATATGACAACTGTGCAATATCCCCTCAGCAATATCATTTATCCCTTTACTCCATAATAACACCTTTTGACGCCTTTGAAATATTACATATTTTTTGCTTGATTTGATTCTTTAAGTCCCATTAACAATCTTTCAGTTAAACAGGGATGTGCCTTCCTGGGTTGAACCAGTACTAAGCTAGGATAAATGTGTCTTGCTCAAGGACCACAATACAGTGACACCTGTGAGGCTCGAACCTGCGGCCCCTCGGTCTCAAGTCTAGCACTCTACCACTGAGCCACTGTGCTCCCTATTATGTATTTGAAAAGATTATGGAAAATGCTCCATTTTCCATAATATACATAATATTTAGAGCAAATGCTTCATTTTCCATAATATTTTCAAAAGTATTCAAAACTTAACTTAAATTTTTCTTTAATTTTTTCAATGTTGTCTAAAAATAGAAAATGATGTCAGGATCTAAAAATAGCTATGGAGTAAAGGGTTATGTGTGCAATCAGATGTAAAATTATTAACAAATTGCCCCAAAAAATATATAATTGGCAAAAACTATGGTAAATGTTCAAATTTTTTGAACATGTATCCCTTTCTGTCTCAAGTAAACTGTTGGTTACTAGAGCTGGGATTCACTCAGTGCTTGTCAGAATAGCAAAAAGGAACACCCTGATCAGACTGTTTCCAAAGATGCAGTCTGATCTGAGTCTGCACTGTTTATCTAGGCCCTTACAGAGGGAAACTAGTGTTCAAAATTTTAGAACGAAAAGGTTATCACACTGAAATTGGGGAAAATTGCCCCTCTTTGGGGCAATATTCCCCAATACCAGTGTGATAACCCAATATCAGTGTGGTAATCCTGTAATGTGGATTTTCAAATAGATATTTCACTGGACCAATGATAGCAGTGGCGGATCCAGAGGGGGTTTGCTTGATCCCCCCTCCCCGCCCTCTATTTTTAAATATCCAGATAAAATCAGCAAAGCAAATCCCCCACACCATTTAACATATGAACCCCCTTTCCTGAAATCCTAGACCCGCCCCCTGGATAGTTGTTATAATCTGAAATTCATCTGAAAATAAAAAAATAACCTACCAAAGTGGAGATCCAAACCTATGGATGATCAATAAAGATGAGCAACTTAAAAATGCAACTTAAAAATCTTACACCTAGCAGGCTGTGATCAGGAACACACTGATCATAAAAACCAACATTTTCTAAATTGTCAAAATTATAATCACAAAATGATAATCGTACAACAAACATTATGTTATAGATCGCCAACATGTGCAGAATATGCTTAATCTCCATAATATGACCAGTAAAGCAATTTTTTAAACCGTTAAATTGTGATTATTTTCTTATCCATCAGCCTAAACATTTGTTTTGGGTACTCAAAATAACAGTCTCATCAAGACGGTTCTTTTCAGTACCCACAACATATGTTTCGGTTAAGAAATAAGAAAACTAATTTTCAGTTACACACCCTTATCTGGGGGTCTGGCATAAAATGGCATAACAATTATATAAATATACAACGAGTAGCAAAAAAAAGGCATTTTCAAATGGCACAAAAGCAACAGCTTTTCATCAATGATTCTAATGCACTTGGTTTTGTAGCGCCACATCTGATTTGATAACGTAAAAAATTTGGGACAGTTTATCCTTCGAAGTACTGTAGGAAACAGTTTGAAGTCATTAATTACGTCACATTTTGTTGGATGATGTGCGGCATAATGCGGCTTGCAACGCTCCAATTTGAGACAAAATTGCAAAAGTGCATTAGAATGGGGATAACCATATTCAAAATTTTCATTTGGGGTCATATATAGTCGGAAAAACATTTGGAAATCACGTTTTACTAAACAAAATTTTCGACCCTATATCCGACGATATATCCCCCCCCCCCCCCCCCCCCCCCCCCCCCCTGAAGATTTTGAATATAGTTATCCCCTAATTAACCCTTTGTATACTAATGAATTCTTCCATCTGGTTTGATATATAGAGCCTGGGATGGTTCATTATAAAAATCAAGGGTTAGAGGTTAGAATTCCTGATTAAAAGTGCACTTCACTCCCTGAAGATTATATAAATCATAGCAAACAGTGCAGAGCCTGATGAAATGCCACACAAGGTTCATACAGGCAAGTTTGTGTAAAATTCAAGGACTTTTCAAGGACTTCTAAAAGACGTTCCTACTGTTTTCAAGGACTGAA